>VZSC01019231.1:42742-74915 GCA_013398225.1 Steatornis caripensis | reverse complement strand
TTATTACTCCATAGTAAAGCCTTAGAAGAAAACTACCTGTATTCAGCAAACCTGAATTATGCTAGCTAGTTGACAAAGATACTGTGCAACATGCAGTTTAATTTTAGAAAACTGTGAACAGATGTTACTAAGCTACTTTCCTGTATGGTGATATATACCGCTTTCTGCATTAGTACACATATCCTCAGATGTCTGGGACAGTCATAATCCAGGATGCAAAACAAAAGTTACAGAAATACTACGGTAGATGAGCAATGGAGCTACTCCATGCAGCTGTTTCTGTGTTCTTTTTTTAATATTAAATATTAAATATAATGAGGTTCAAATCCTAAGTTTGAGTTTAACCCCCACTTCCTCATGATAACAGTCACATCTCTAGCTGATCATTTTCTGAATCCACACACATCCGCCACCATTTTCCCTTCTGGTCAGAGTCATACATTACTGTTTGTATTTGAGACAAAGCAGATAAGAATACAGCATTATTGCTTTATGATTTAAGTGGCTACAAGTTCTAAATATGTAGGAATGAAAGAAATACAAGAAATTGCCTACCTTTATTCAGTTATGGGAGATGTTGCTCTTTCAGTTGTCCTAATACTTGATTACTGGAATAAATATAGTGCTGAAGAACAAGGTATTCTTGACAAAATAATTAAATGATTGAAACTTACTCTTTCTCAAACAAAAAACAAATGTATGAATCTCTAAATGTTCTTTTTTTCTCTTACTGTTTCTTAATTCTTGTTTTAACTTTACTGGAGAGGTATTTATCTTCTATCACCTAATTATTGTTGTCATTCTAAAGCACAGATTATCTCATTTTTCTATGAACACCTCAATGGTTATCCCTTGACTTGTCTTGGATGTGATACAGCCTTCTTCTGAGTATCCTTTACAATTACTACATTTGCTGGTAAAAGAATGCTGTACTGGAATAGATCTACTGTCCATCCAGATCAGCATCTTTTCTACAGAAAAACTGTTTATATTGACCAAAACTAAAGTGAATCATAAATGGTGAAATCTTTTCCCTCTTAGATGACATTGAGGTCACTTGCTTCCGTTAAGATCTCTTTCAGTTCCTGATAAATATGAGATTAGCATTTCAGATATAAAATTTTGTCTGTTTTAAATACATCTTCTGTAGGGGCTAATTTTCAAAGTGAACACACGCAATTTTTCTTTTAAAGATTTTGTTTTAATTTTTTTTTAATTTGATACAGTTATAATTAAGCTTCAACTACATATCCTTTTTTGGCTCCAACTATTCCTTGAAAGAATATTACTTGATTGATTTTTCCACACTGTGAATGGCCAAGGATGGACATTGCCTCACATTTGCCAGCTGATAGGCTTGTTTGATTGCTCCCTAGTCTACTTCAAGGAAAATAAGTCAGGTTAGTGTAAATATTTAGGTAGGCCCACTACCACGTTATTCATTTTGATTGAAAGTTTATGGAGCAGATCAGCTGGTAGACTGGAGAGGCCATAACCTCCAGAAGGTGAGACATGGCAAGATGTTGGAGACTGGGGCTGATACCTCTCCAGTGGCACGCCAGGCCCAGAGGAAGTCATGTGTGGTTAGTTGTATTGAGGCTTTTTGTTACATTCCTTGATATGATATTTTTTATTTGGAATCTACGATGGAAGAAGACTTCTGGGCTCTCCCTCCCTCTAGTTACTGGAGTTACTGATTTCCACGATTACATTACAGAGTTTGACATGGCAAATACAAGACTCCATATTGACTTATTACTCCTTCCAACAAGAAGGAAAGTTCCCATTTTCCAAGTGATGAAGAATAGTACCTCTGCCATTTTTTAAGCAGTTTTTTATTGCCTGGTGAATTGGTGTGAATACATCAGTAGTCTGCAGCAGCAAGACCAGAATGTTTTTCAGCTGGGTAACCATATCCATTTCATCATAGCTCTCTCTTTTAGTTGCTCAGCTGGTAGCAGAGCATTAACAGCAATTTACATTTCATCTCATCGCTGATCAATCCCATTCACCCAGTTAACACCTCTGTCACTGAACAATGGAGATACTCTCTAAAATATTGTTCTCGGCTCAATAGGATCAATTAAACATAAATGCTTGGTACTGATCTGTGTTTCAATGTGTCTGGCTAGCTGCTAGCTCTCAAGCTGCTCAAAATTTTATAGTACACTATCATAATTTTTTTTTCCTTTTACCTGAAAGTGAAAAATTTGGAAACCAAAAGAAGAAACAAATTTTATTTTATATTACTAGCAATTTCTGTTAGATGGCACATTTTAATAATGGCACTATTTTATATTCTGGGGATTCACGGTGGCATTGTTCAGATATACTTTGACTTTAATTCAACAGACATTTGACAGAGTTTTCCTGTTCTCCTTGTCTGTCAGAAATCAACCAACCTGAATAGCAGCCACTTTGCCCCCCATTCTTCTGTAGGCTAGTTTTAAGTTACACGTATGTAAACTCGCATCCTGGAAACACAAATGCAAAGTTGTTCAGCTGTTTCTAGAGGGTCTTAAGAAATTTAAAAGACAATGTGTTAGCTACAATTCTTAAGGCATTGCTCAGTGTCAGAAATATATTTATTTCAATGACTGTATAACAACATCAGCTGAGAGTATGCCTTAAGAAGCCTTGGGCTATTGTTATAATCACTAGTCTATATAAGAGTGAGTTGAGTCTTGATCTTCAGTTTTGGACGTAACATTTTAAAGTCAAAGGAAATCATACTTACCATTACTGTGGATGGCTGCCAGTACGGAAAGAAGCACATCAGGTGAAGTGTCAGCACTTCACATTTCAGTGCATGTGGACAGCCAGGAACTGGAGAAGGAGCCATGCAGCAGCCAAATGTCAGATTTTCAAGGAATTTTAAGTTAAAGAGAACCATTTCTAGGGAGAAGTATCTTCTGAGTAGCAAATCACAGCTGGCTTTTTGCGTCTTGACTTAGCATGTAGGAATGGTAAGGGTTGCCTAAGTCTTGAACTTAGACTTTCATGTCTCTCGCAACCACACAGCAAAAGTCCACAAAATCCTTGTTCAAGTGCCTCGTAGTCTTGTAATATTATAAAATCTTCAGGCATATATACCTTCACCAACAATAGCACCCAAAGTTATTTTCAATGCTGTTTGAATGGTGTCTTCTGAAAGTAGCTGCACTCAGACAGCTAACGGGATCNTTTTAAGTTAAAGAGAACCATTTCTAGGGAGAAGTATCTTCTGAGTAGCAAATCACAGCTGGCTTTTTGCGTCTTGACTTAGCATGTAGGAATGGTAAGGGTTGCCTAAGTCTTGAACTTAGACTTTCATGTCTCTCGCAACCACACAGCAAAAGTCCACAAAATCCTTGTTCAAGTGCCTCGTAGTCTTGTAATATTATAAAATCTTCAGGCATATATACCTTCACCAACAATAGCACCCAAAGTTATTTTCAATGCTGTTTGAATGGTGTCTTCTGAAAGTAGCTGCACTCAGACAGTTAACGGGATCCAGACACTAGAGGCTTGTTATCTTTTCTGGTCCACACAGTTTCCTCTGTAGGAGCACGGGGATCTCATAGTTGTAAGAACAATGCTACCAGACAGTACTTTGAACATAGCAGAGTTAGAGGATATGCAGTTGATTTTTATATTCAGTAGTTCAGTGTTCAGATGTAGGGCCTTGAAGTCCAGTTCCATTCCTTGTAAATGTAAGAAGAAAATTGATGAGCTGAACGTGAAGGAGAAACTCTGGCTTGTGTCTGCCTGAACATATGACCTGGGTGGAGTAGTCTCTGCCTTCTCTTTCCACACACACTGCACACTTCACAGAAAGTGTTTTTAATGTTTGCCATCATCACTGTTATTAATCTCGTATTTATTGTAAAGAAAGGTTCAGATCAAAGAAAGACCTCCTCCGTCTTTTGGAGCTCTGCTTTTGTCTACCTTATCTGCCATTTGGAGATGAGACTTGGGATAGTTGCACAGTAGCATTGACAGATCTGCTTATAGCCAAATATCCTGCATTGAACAAACGATCTCATTCTGTTGCTTTTAATCAGCCCATAGACTGTCTCTTCTCGACTCTCCAGCTATAGTTGCTGATATGGTCAAACAGACATAACTTAACTGCTCTGTAAAGCTCATGATTCATGAAATTTGGGGTTTGGTGGCTTTCTACAAGGAAGACCTGTAATGTAATAATACAGATGAGACACTCATTTAGAGGCAATTTGAGTAATATCTGAAAGAATTTTGTCTCTTCCTGAATATCAACTCTTTCCTAAAGTATTTGTGTAATGCCAAATTGTTTTGAAAGTGTTTCACGTAGGGAAAGACATGGCTTTTTCATACATTTTGATACTGCTCAAAGTTTTTTGTTCAGAAGATCATTTTGTAGAGGCAGAAACAGGCAAAATCTAATCTAGGTGCTGCATTTTAGAGACATGATTGTTACATGACAGAATGGAAAGTTATTCCAATGCCTGACACTCTGTGTAAGTAAAACCTTGTGTTGTTTTTAATTTGGTTTGGTTTTTTGTTTTGTGGTGTGATTTTTTGTTGATTTTGTTTGGTTGATTGGTTTGGTTTGGTTTCTTCCCTGTTGGACCACTAAGAGCTGGTCTTGTATCACTCATTCTAAGCCATTTATTTACTGTTGAAGATATTAATGGACCATTTATGGAGACAAAACCACATACTTAGGTCTTCCTCCTTAATGGTTGTAACTAGAACCACACAGATAAGGTTTAATTGCTAAAACATAAATTACCATAATTGGATGATCACTACTGGGCATATTTGTGGCACTGAGAAGGTCTTCAAGCTTGGCAGCCCAATAAACTTATGAAATATTAATCAATAAATATTGTACATAAACCCACAAATGTGCACATTTGTTATCACTAGCTATAATATAGGTAAGTATTTATTCTACCTAAAATTTCATTTTTGTTTTATGTCTAAAATATATTGGTCTAGTAATAATGACAATAAGCATTCTTTTATCTAATTTAGTATCCAATTGTTCTCTTTCACAAACCTCTCATTTCAGAAAGTTATGGTAAAGACACAAACCAGGTCTAAATATGAACAATTTCCTATTTTGGTATGACAATTCTGAATGATGGAATAATACAGAAATGAGAAGTTGGGGTGAATCAGTAATACTCCTGAGCATTTATTTGTTTTAGAATAATATACATTTCTATCTGTTAGACTTCCTGGTTTGGAAGGGATTTTATTTGTATTCTGCATAGTGTCTGGCACAATCTGGGAAATTAAGTAATCTGAGGTCTGTAAACAATATTGGAAAGTAGGTAATTCTGCTAGACAGCCATAACAAGGGAAATTTAATGAGACATCTTCACAGAGAGTGAGAGACACATAATCCAGCAAATGTCCTAGCCAAGAAAGCTTTTCTTTCAGGAAGTTTTCTTTTTATGAGAAGTATAAATGCATTTTTTTTAATCTATACACACATAAATGTATAAGAATTAATTAAAATTCTTTTGGGCTTACATACAACCTTATTTGTATGTCTCTTCGTATATACAAAACCACAGTCCTCCCCTTTCCTGGGTCCTTATACTTCCAATGTCAAGGACAAACTTCAAAGCAGCCATGGGGGTTTTGGTGCATGAAAGCACAGCAAAAGGAACTAAAAGGGATGGAGAGTACTGAAACTAGGGAAATTATCTAGGTCATATGGAACATCTCTAGATCACATGGAACATTCTAATGGTTATATGGAACAGATAGGAATAACCTATCTGTTCACAGGTGCTGGTCCTCATAAGGAACCTCAATCACCCTGATATCTGCTGGGGAGAGAACACAGCAAGGCATAAACAATCCAAGAGGTTCCTGCATTGACGATAACTTCTTCCTCCAAGTGATTGACAAGCCAATGAGAAGAGGTGCTCTGCTGGACCTCATACTCACCAACAACAATAGGCTCACTGGGGACGTGAAGGTCAAAGGCAGTCTTAGCTGCAGTGACCATGAGACAGTGGAGTTCAGGATCCTGAGGACAGGGAGGAGGGTGAAAAGCAAGCTCACAACCCCAAAGTTCAGGAGAGCAGGCTTTGACCTCTTTGAAGTTCTACTTGGAAGAGTCCCATGGGATAAGGCCTCAGAGGGAAGTAGTGCTCAAGAAAGCTGGTTAAGATTCAAAGATCACCCCCTCCAAGCTCAGGAGTGATGCATCCCAACAAAGAGGAAGTCAGGCAAAAACTCCAGAAGGCCTGCATGGATGAACAAGAAGCTGCTGGATAAACTCAAACACCAAAAAGGAAGCCTACAGACGGTGGAAGTGAGGACAAGTAACGAGAGGAATACAGAAACATTGTCCAAGCATCCAGAGATGAAGTTAGGAAAGCTAAAGTCCAAATGGAACTGAATCTTGCCAGGGGCATCAAGGACAACAAGAAGGGTTTCTATAAGTACACAGGAGAAAAAAGGAAGACTAGGGACAATGTGGGTCGATTGCTCAATAGGATAGCAGACCTGGTTGCAGAGGACATGGAAAAGGCTGAGGTACTGAATCCTTCCTTTGTCTCAGTCTTTACTAGCAAGGAATCTTTACTACTTCAGGAATACCAGGTCATGGAGACTAGAGGGAAGGGTTGGAGGAGGAAAGATGTACCCTTGGTGGAAGAGGATCAGATCAGGGAATATGTAGCCAACTGGACGTGAGTAAGTCCATGTGCCCTGATAAGACGCACCCATGAGTGCTGAAGGAGCTCGCAGATGTCATTACAAGGCCACTCTCCACAATCTTTGTTCCACCATGGCAACTGGGAGAAGTGCCATAAGATTGGAGAAAAACAAATCTCACTGCTATCTTCAAGAAGGGCAAGAAGAAAGATTCAGGTAACTACAGGCCAGTAAGCTTCACTTTGATCCCTGGGAAGGTGATAGAGTGGCCAACCCTAGAAACTAGGCACATTAAGGAAGCCTTAAGAGGAAAGTCTTTCTTGACCAACTTGATAAACTTCTTTGATGAAGTGACTGGCCTGGTAGACAAGGTGAGAGCAATGGATGTTGTCTACTTGGACTACAGTAGGACCTTTGACACTTTCTCCTATAAGATTCCCATAGAGAAGCTGTTAATGTACAGGCTGGATGAGCAGACAGTAAAGTAGATGGAAAACTGGCTGAAAGGCTGAACCCATAGGGTGGTGATCAGTGGTGCAAAGTCTAGGTGGATGACAGTGACTAGCAGTGCATCCCAGGGGTCAACAGTGGGTCCAGTCCTGTTCTAGATGATGGAGTAGAGTATACCCTCAGGAAGTTTGCAGGTGACACCAGACTGGGAGGAGTGATTGATATGCCAGAAGGTCATGCTGCCATCCAGAGCAATATCAACAGCTGGAGAAAGGGACTATAAAGAACCTCATGAAGTTCAACAAGAAGCGCAAAGTCCTGCACCTGAGGAAGAACAATCACAGACATCAATGTATGCTAGAGGCTGCCCATCTGAAAAGCAGCTCTGCAGAAAAGGACCTGCAGGTCCTGGTGGACACCAGTCTGGATGTGAGCTAGAAATGTGCACTTGCTGGAGAAGCAGCAAATGGGCCACAAGGGTGATTAATGGACTGGAGCAACCCACATATGAGGAAAGGCTGAGAGAACTGTGACTGTTCATCCTGGAGAAGAGAAGGCTGAGTGGGGATCTTAGCAATGTACATAAATACTTGAAAGGTGGGTGCAAAGAGAATGGAGTCAGGCTCATTTCAGTGGTGTCCAGTGACAGTACCAAAGGCAATGGGCACAAACGTAAACATATAAGGTTCCCTCTGAACATCAGGAAACACTTTTTTACTGAGAGGGTGACCGAGCACTTGCTCAGGTTGTCCAGTGAGGTGCTTGAGTCTCCCTCCTTGGAAATATTCAAAAGATGGTCCTGGGTAACATGTTCTAGGTGGCCCTGCTTGAGAAGCAGGTTTGGACAAGGTAACTTCCAGAGGTCCCTTGCAGTCTCAACCATCTGTGATTCTGTGTGAATCTGTAATATTTTTGTCAGTTAGTCAATGAAGTGTTTGTCACAGCAAATGTGGCTATCCTCACAGGCAATTGTGTATATTAGGCTGAATAACCTGAAACACAAATAAGTTTCCCTGACTGAAGATTTTAAACCAGCTCCTCTCCTCCTCTCAAATGCTTAAAAGTTATAAAAGCTCATAACTTCTTACAGGAAACTAAGTAAAAAGGATTATTTGTTTCAGACAGCAAAGATAAATACCCAAAAGTTAATTAAAATTCAATAACAGAATTTGATCAGCTAATTTGCTTTTAAACCCTCCCATCTGTGCAACCAATAATCACAACTTGTATAATTATCCAATTGTTGTTCAGTATGTATCAATCTTATTACTGTAAACAAAATACTGTGTTAACATTAATTGCTTTTTAATGATGCCTTTTGTACAATGGCTACAAAACATCTATACTAAAATTAACAACTTGGAAATTAATGTTCTGTATACCTTAGATGTATCCACTCCT
This sequence comes from Steatornis caripensis, assembly GCA_013398225.1. NCBI lineage: Eukaryota > Metazoa > Chordata > Aves > Caprimulgiformes > Steatornithidae > Steatornis > Steatornis caripensis. Next base: position 66,425 of record VZSC01019231.1, on the reverse strand, counting down.
CCCACCTGGCTGGTGGAGAAGTACAGAGCACATCTGTGGCCTTTCAGTCCTCCTCATAACATTTCAAAAATCTGTATTTGTAGATTCCCCCATGTATGAACTAGAAATACAACATCTCATCGCTGTTTAAATATGTCTATTTTATCTCTTCTGTATCATTGTCACTTCAGTCATATTATCCTGACATTCACTGTTCATTTATCAATAAACTATTCACACTCATATTATTTCTTTAATTAACACTTTGGAGTATCCATACCTAACCTTTGTAAAGTTTTAGTTTTGACTTTGGTGGGGTTTTTTATTTGTTTGGACTGACACCAAAACTAGTTCATTTATTAGCATGGACACTGGATGTTCTTCCAGGGAAAAAAAAAAATATTCAGAGCTATCACTTTCTGCCCTGCTGAGTATTTTCCATGTATTAGTCTATTATCGTGTCCCTTAAGCTCCTTCAAATTACCAACAGCTATGACACTCTGAACAGGAAACAATATAGCAAAATAAATCAGTCTAATCTTTTGTTAGTTATTCATCCCCATTATGCTAAGAACAACAGTTAATACTAGGACTCTGGTGCTGCAAAGTACTTATTCAAGTTGGTAATTTAAAGGTACTGTGCTAGTTTATAAACCATGAATGTTTTGTACTTAAATAGAAATCTGGTTCACAGATCATGTCAGAGATGGTATTTTCTTCTAGAATAGAAGCAAAAACACATGGCCCCAACTCATCCTACCCAAAGACTGGAGATGACTCTCTACAGAAATCCATGAAAGGTGAATGTAAATATTTGCTTCACATGTCAAAAATGTTTCTTTCACTTTATCGTTTACAAATTTTCTGGGAATAACAGATATTTTCAGATATGTTTGACAGGCATCAATTTTAAAATTAGAAATAAATGTGCAGTTGCTTAAAGTACTATTCTAGGAAATGGATCTGCTTCCTGTCGATTGAAGCATTACCACAGTTACCCATTTAACTGCTTGCTGTTTTTCAGTTACACATATAGCAAATCACTGGTTTTCCCTGAACTCTTTATTAAAGATAATACAAAGCTAGCATTTTCCTAGTTTATTTGATTATGTATCTTTCCACACTGTTGCCCCAGTTTGGCCTTTTCTCCCCATTTACCCCAATTAACTTTGAACACTTAAGTGTATCACTTATAGTATATACCTTAACCTGAGGTTCATTTCACAATCACTGCAGAGAAGGAGGTGCCTTCAGAAGAGATCTTCACTGAGCTGTGGGAGTGCTGACTGCCCACCATAGATTGCCTGTAGGAGTGTTTTCAGTCTATGATGTGGTTCATCAAAGGTTCTGAAGCCCAATTAGAGAAGTTTGTCCCCAGGGTGTAAAAATCAAAACCAAACACAGAGTTAACATCGTGATTACTGTTGCTAACCACAGCAGGTGAGGGAAAGAGTATTACTTTCCTACATAAAATTCTTAGAGTTTGAAATTTAACGTTTCCTAAAGGTTAACTTTAGTGTTGAGAATTTCCCTAAATCTCTCCAGTAAATTGAGCCAACTGAGGTCCTCTAAAGGGTGGGATGAAAAATCACTGCCATAAAATGCATATATATCCCCATAAGTGTTCAGAGAAATGAGAGAGGCTAGTTTCCCTGGTTTTGTGGAAATACTGCTCTCAATCTCATTCTGTTGTATGCTGAAAGCTGTAATTGTGGCTCTTCCAGTGAACCTGAAATGGTAATTTTGGCTTTGTTTTGACTTTTTCTTTATTTATAAAATAGTATTATAAATATTCAAAATAACAAGTAACATATTTTACCCTTATGATAAGATTTAGAGACAATAAATCCTGGATTAAAACAANTGTGGCTCTTCCAGTGAACCTGAAATGGTAATTTTGGCTTTGTTTTGACTTTTTCTTTATTTATAAAATAGTATTATAAATATTCAAAATAACAAGTAACATATTTTACCCTTATGATAAGATTTAGAAACAATAAATCCTGGATTAAAACAAATGCAATCTATACATACTTACGGACTATTTCAGTTCCTTTTAGTTGCTGTATACCACTGAAAAAAAACTTTTGTGAAACTTTTCAACCAGTTGTACTGATTTCAACCAGTTTTACTGATTTCATTGTCGTGTATATATAGATGTAAGGAATCCTGTCAATGACAAGTAAGACACTGCCTTTGAAATGTACTTTAGTATAGTTCTAAACGCCACCTTTAAAGTATGGGAAACAGGATCATGTGCTTGGTTGAAGTGTACCAATAATCCTGACATTACCTTTGGTGTGAAAGGAAAGAGACACTTTTGAGCCAGATATGTAACAATTACGGTTATCACTGATAAGTGCTAAATATGAACTTAATACTATTTGTAACTCAGAATTCTAAATGAGAAAAATAATAATAAATAAATAAATAAAACTTCACCAAAAAATCTGTTTTGAAGTCACTTTTATTTAAGGAGATTTAAATGAAAAGTGCTGTGTCTTTAACTTTAGATACAACTCTGCAGAAAGATAGTCATGCTCTTGAAATACATGTGCCACCGATAGAAGGCACTGCTGGAAAAAAAAAAAAATTCAAGTTTTTTGAAGTAACAGTAACAAAAGGTGACCATAGTTACTGGAGTGACAACATCTTCATTTCTATGTGTGAAATTTAACAACAGGAGATGATACACAGAACAAAACCTGGCATTATTTTTGAACTACAGATTACACTGTACATTCTATATTTTTAATCATATGGAATCTATTCTCACACTTGAACATGTTCCTCCCATACTTAGTGAGGCAAATTTATGCAGTGTATTTGATACCAGAATGATATAACACATTACATTAGACAATGGCATGATCATGGTAGCTTTTACTGGGATTGGTTACTGTTTCAGCGCAAGCAGTATACGTGAGCCTGTGACTTGTCTACACAGAGAAATACTGTTTTAAACCTCAGATTTTTTTCTTAACTATGTAACTTTCTGGTTTAGTCAGTTCTGATGAATTGTTTTTTATTGAGCATTAAACTTTGGTGGAAAATTGATGTAGTCATCTACACTGAGTTTTACCTCACAACATTCTGATTAAACGAATTAGCACTGTTCAAAATCGATGTCATACCTAGTCACTAGATGACAAAGTGATAACTGATGGATAACAAAATTTAATCACTAATAGGATATCACAGAATGACTATATAGCCTCAATAACCCTCAATATGATGCAGCTCATTGTCTCCGTCAGAGATGTGAAGAAAATATAAACAATTCTCTATCAAGTTTTATAGACATCTAAGGACTGATGTGAAGTGATAGATAATAACAGGCGTCATCTTTAAACTGAGCCAAACCATTTTCAAGATGGTCACAGTCAAAGAGGAATAATGGGCTCCGTCAGCTACCATTTTTCCTAGAGCCAGATGAAAAGACATAAATATGGAGGGACAAAAAAGTATTGAATGGGAACTGCATCCTGGGAAGATGCAATGACCTTGACAAAGATTTAGTGTTTGGCCATGCTGCAGAGCTATCTGATAATGAATTTCCAAAAACATTAAAAAATTCAAGGGCTAAACTTGAAGGTAGACAAATTCAAAAGGTAAGAAAGACATTTTTTAACCGTGATTAACCTTTTGAAAAATTTCCCCGGAGAAGTGTTGGAGGCACCTTCATAAAAGTTTTTGAGCTAAGACTATCTTTGTAAAATCTGTACTTATTCATCCAAAAATTATTGAATTCAATGAAGGTATTGCAAGGTGAAATTTTATGATTGCTATTATATAGGAGCTTCAAATAGAAGTTCATTAAGGCTCATTTTCACCTTTAAAATTGGTGGAAGGAGAAAAAAAAAAGAAGGGACCTACGTATAATCTGGACATAGAATTTCTGTTGAAGCTGCTTTTCAGATGAAAACCAAGCTTTAGATCATGCAACATTCCTCTCCTCTACCCAAAAATACTGTCGTTATTTTACATGCTTTTTGGAAAAAAAAAATCAAGAATGACGTGGATGTTATTTTAGACAATCATTGTGCTTTTAATGTTAGCCTTCTAGGAAAACATCTTGTTTTCGGCATAGTGAAACTCTAAGCGACTGTGTTCAAGACTACTGTAAGAAATCCACCAGACCAAAGCATATATATAATGAAGATGCAGTAAAAATATCAGAGCAGAGAAAATGATACAAAAATGGGGATAATACAGCTAAGAGAATGATAATATAAACAAGATAAATTAATGAGAGTGAACTTCAGTGTCAGTGCTTCCTCTTATATGTGTTATATATAACACCTCCCCCTCCTCAGTGAGCCATATCTACTCTAGAGAGCAGTAAGTAGGGTCATAGCAAGACACCCTGACTCTTTATTCAGTCTATTACAAGAAGCCTTACTGTTCAAATAGATGACTTTTCAGAGTACAGTTTGAGAATATAGTTAATAAACGGGCTAACCAAAGTAGGGCTTTTGTCCAGTACAGACAAAAGTAATAAAGAGACAGCAACAACCTCCTTCTGCCACTTTTCTCATCTTTTTTCCTGCTTTTCCCCATTCTTTTAAATGTTATTGGTTAGCTACAAAAATCCACCTTTTCTCCTTCAGCATGACTTTCAGTTTTACAGCGAATCCATTTTAGAACCCTACTTTAATTAGATATTGGTTAATTAATCCCTAAAGCTCCTATGTAACTAATCCCTCATTAAAAAAATCCCTGTGAAAAGTATGCACACTTTTGTTATGTATATTTTATACAAACTTCTCTTCTTTTCCTTAATAAATCTCATTCCAGTAGCAAAACAAGACCAAGATATCCTGAGTTCAAAAAGCCAAGTGAATTTTTAAGAAAAACTTCAGAATACCATGGGTGAAACCCTGGTCATGCTGAAATGAGTATACATTTGCTACTGATTTGCTGGGGCCAGGCTTTCAAACCAGAACTTCCAAAAAGGCTCTAGTGCTTTCAAATTTCTACAAAACTTTTAAGTTTCGGCTGAGAAATTACTTACAAGTTACATTTATGTGACAAGAACATCAGATTTATAATAAGGAAGGCAGCTTCAGCATTTGGTATGTATATTCTGTCCAAATTCTCTAGTATTCTGTGAAGTAGCTTGATTTATTTATTAATAAACAGGAGAAAAACAATGACAGAACAGATTATATTTTTAAGTCTAATATAGTATGTGCATCACCAGGAGAATTATGCATGGAGTGATTGTATATACAATAATGAGACTCACTCTTTATCAAATAGTTACATTGGTGCATGAAGATTGCATGGAATACAACTGCAGCATGCTGAGAGAGCTGTCTTAGAAAAATCTCTGGTACCTCAATGGATGTGTTTATTGCCATACTGTAAAAGGAAACTCTACATGCTGCATGTTTGTGTCAGAGTGACAGCTTTAAGAGATAGTATTTCTAAATAAGTAGAATATAAGAACATGCCAGGTAAATACTGTACTGGACAAACATGTTTTCTTCTTTCTACTGAAATTTGTATCTAGGCAAAAGAATTTGCACGGTTAAAATAAAAAAAAAATCCTCAAATATAACAGTAGGATGTACAACTTCTCTACTGAACAACGATACATAAGACAGGAATAAAAGAAAAAGCAATAAATAAATAATGTGCAAAAAAAATTACAGCAAATTACAATTATAGTAGTCTTTACTTGTAACTTAATGCAGCATTGCTGTAGATGGAGGATGAGGTGAGAACACAAGGAGGCAAGAGTAAAATTTCCCAGAACGGGTGGCTAAAAGTATTTAGAAGCTAAATGAATATTTCATGTTTATATGCAGTAGCCCACATGACATACATCTAATTTTTACATTATTATATATTGATACTGAAATACTTAGGAGCATGAATTTCACTTGTTCAGCAAGGGAGGCAAAGGAGTTTCCTGTAGGATTATGTTAGCCAAAATCAGAGCAAATAGCAATATAATATAAATAAGAATACTCAGAAATTATGATTGAACATATCATTAGTTTAAAATCTATCGCTATTCCTAATAAGATGATCACATGATAAGATAAATCTGGAATAGAAGAGTAAAGAGCTTTAAAAAATCATAGTGAGAAGGAAAGTGGGGAATGAGTTGTCAGAAACTATCTGGAAAGAATGACAGAGAGAGGGAGTCCAGAAGTCTCAGTAGGGTTTTTCCAGGAAGAGATAAAACTTAAGGAAGAGTTAATAGATACCTACAGTCTAGATTTTTGCTTGCTTTGAGAGCCCGAAGTCCTTTGTTTTGCACAAACTGTTATTTCCTTTAGAAGACTGCACTCTCAAGAGACTTTCCCAGAAGGAAAAGAATCACGGCAGTGGAGCTAAGGCAGACTATGGACCTATGGCTGCAGGGCTGAGCACCAGTACCACCTTGGCAGCTGCTACTTAGGAAATCGGCATAGAGACCTGAAGTACTACAGCTTAGCCATCTGTCAGAGTGGTGACTTAGAGTCCGAGATCATGAGAGTATCATATTTGCAGCTGCTAAAGAAACTGATTAAATACATGCTTCCAAGACAGTTTGCATAGATACGTCAAAATAATATGGAGAATGACACCTTCAGTTTCAGCAGTCCTCATTTAACAGGTTGTTTTTTTGAGCAAGGTGCATAATCAAATGTTGTATTTTGCAAAGATCTCATCTTAAGGATTATTCTGCTTTCATTAAAGAGCTACAACGAGAAAGGCATATGGTAGCTAGGACTATTCGGTAATTTGAAAAAGTAACTTGGGTATCATACTTTGATTAAGGACAATAGATTCTTCAGATAATTGCCTATGTAAGGTGCATATGTACTTTGTAAGCATTATTGATGCTGTGCAGTTATTGCACTCCTTTTCTTTGATTTAGTGCTCATCTTGAAACTAGCCAAGTCTATTTCGAGTGAGGGTATCTTGTGAACAATGATCAAAGTGTAAATTTATGCAAATTCAATGCTTCACCTTAATTACCTTGATGGCGCTTGTCAGCAGCCTTTTCCATGCTTTCACTGATTAGCAAGCTATCACAAATAATTATTATTTCATCTGCAATTACAATGATGCTGCTCATTGGCTTATTGCCCAGCCACTGTATTGCATCCCGCCCCTCGGCCTGCTCTTCTGGAGTTATGCCACACTGCACATCATGAATTAGCATCCCTATTTTATTAAATCAATCACCATAAACTCCTGAACTTTATGATCCCATAAAGCAGTTTCTCTCTAAACTTCTACAAGCAGAAGTTTTGCTACATAAGCTACATAAAATTGTTAAATATAGTCTGGAAAAGTGCAAGGGCAATAAAGGACTGTTTTCTCCGTGACCATTTTTCATCATCCTCACTTTCTCTTCAAAAATCTCTTTCACTTCTTCCANCTAAACTTCTACAAGCAGAAGTTTTGCTACATAAGCTACATAAAATTGTTAAATATAGTCTGGAAAAGTGCAAGGGCAATAAAGGACTGTTTTCTCCGTGACCATTTTTCATCATCCTCACTTTCTCTTCAAAAATCCCTTTCACTTCTTCCATCTCCTTTTTTTCCTCCGAGTACTTTACTTCAGCAAATCAAATGCGGCTACTGTTGCCAACTGAAATATGAACTTTAGAAGTTAACGAATTGCTTCCAGGCAGCCCAAGGTTATCGTTGTAAAGTGGGCTCTACCGTATGGAAATGAATTCTGTTCCATCTTGTTGGGGGCTCTGAGTAAACCCCAATACCAGGAGCAAGCAAAGAACAACTCGGGAAACAAATAAGTACCTGTTTGTTTCTTTTCCCAGTTGAGTAATGAAGCAGAAAAACTAACATTACTGAGCCCTGTCCTCATTTCAAACAGTTTATTTGCCATCACACTGGATATGCTTGCATCTGCGGAGAAGGGTATGAAGAATGTGAGGAAGTGAAGGGCCAGCTGATTTTCTTTATGAATTCTTATACGTCACCTTAAATCACTATCTATAGCTAATGAGTAAAAAGAAAGCAAATATAAAAGTAAAAAAAAGCAATTAAACAGCAACATACGGTCAAATATGTAATCTCTTAAAGCAGGCATAAAAAAGAAAAAATACTGGAAAAGCAGCTTGAAGTGGTGTTTTCATACTGTAACTAATAAACAGTGTTTATTGACTCTTCAAGGTCAGAAGAAAAACACCTGAAACAAATAAATGCTCTAGCTGCAGAAATCCCTTCTGGGAAAAGGAAGTTGAGGGTGATACAGAGAAACTGAAGTTAATAGGAACCATCAGGTCTAAAATCATAAATGGCCACTAGCCGTAAAACATAAAACCAACATTCCATAAATGAAAATGTGCATTTTTAAGTAGTCTCCAAAACATGACACAGGAGCTCAAATGTAACCCTAGAATTACTAACTTCATAATTATTAGACCAAAGGAAAGAACTTAAACCTGCCATAAATTAAAGGGGAAAGATTCCACCTTAAACTAGAAACATCAATAAGATATTAAAACACATTGCTTACTACCACACATTTTGAAACTACAAATCATTGTCTCAGAATAACAAACTCAGATCACAGGATAGAAGAGTCAGCATCAATTTAATCTAGAAAAATTGCAAAGAACACAAAGCTGGTAAAAACATGCAAATCCAGCTATTTGGGCTAATAAAGCAGGGATAGAGTATTTCCAAGAGACTTATAAAAGTTAACAGCGTCTTGACTGGATGAAAATCAGAGCTGGATTGAAGATTCAGAATGCAGCTTAATAGTTTGCAACCAGCAGACATTAAAAGCAATGTCAGGTCAAACAGTCAAGTACATATGAAGAAAATTTTCCATTTGAAAAGATAAAGACAAACAGATGCTGCAAATCAGCTGCCCTAGTATAATGTAAAGCAAAATAATGCTACTTTCTGGTAACATCTGTGGTCAACTGAATCCAATGTACTGAAGAGACCTATGCAGTTGAAGTATGAGCATCAGAAGAATGAGTTAAATAACTTTCTATAATCCAACAACTGTGTTTACCAGATCTCTCCTGGGCATGATGGAAGTTTCTAGTTCACATATGGGCGTCTAGACTGGAACATAAGGGTCTAGTACCAACAAAGTCTACACAGTCTGGCAAATGCAGCACAGGACATATAGGAGACTTATGCTTACTGTTTTGGTATCTATAGGCCAGGTGGAATACCCTATATGATCTTAAAAACCCACCTGGTAACTTGGCTTAAGTAACTGACTCACAACCTGCATTGTAAATACTTAAATATCAATGTCCTGAACTGCATGTTGAATACCTTCTCAAAAGTCTATTGAATTAAACAAAAACCTGTAATGAATGAAATTCTAAAGGATGGATATATGTATTTGCTGCTCCCACAGTTCAATTTGGTGAAAGGCTCAAAGCAGAGAAAGAGTCTCAAATATTAACACAAATTATAAGCAGAAATAGGACACAGAACCCCACGTACGCAGTCCTCTATAAATAGTGATTGTGTGACTAGGACAGCCCAGAACAGACTGGAACAAAAGGATTCATCATACTTCAGTATCTAAAAATCCTTGTATGCGGCAGAGTGATTTTCTTTCAAATTATCGGCTTGTAGGAAGCCACCAAACATTACACACCTACACTCTGAACAAAAGAAAACAGTAGCAAAATGTGCATTGTGTTATGTAGCAAACTGCTTCCACATTATGAATTAAAAGCAGTAATGAATAAAGATTACCATCCCAAATATGTTTTATTGCCTCATCATTGTGAAGTCATGCCCAATTATTATTTGAAGGACTTTCTCCCATATGTTGGAAACTCTCTGGAGTCATGCCAGAAAGTATTTATGGGGTTTTATAGAATTGCAGAAGGAAAAAAAAAAAAAAGAATTAGCAATCTATTTATTTCAATCTATTTATTTTCCTACCGCTTGGAAAAGTTGACAGGATTTCCCTTTCACTGATAGGCAGTGGAATCCTTCCTAATATTAAAGTATTCCTGAATTAGTGAACTGAACTAGAATGCACCAGTACTTCAGATTTGTGTTGCGTAGTGGAAAACACAGCTATGCATGTTTGAAATGCTTTACTAAAAGATTAGAAATTTTACTTTATATCCTAAAACTGAGACGTTTGAAATAAAACCCCAACTATTTAATCTAAGTTAATTCTGAAGTTTTCTCAATTGTGCATTAACCAGGACTTTGGTCAGCCTGCATTTAAATGAGTTTATTTGCGGGGTTGGAAAATATTCCACAACCTGCCAGAACACAGGCAGAAGGTTGTTCCAGCTATTTGTGCTTCAGTCGTGTTGTCTCACTTTTTCACTGTTATGCCCTGTTGACTGCCACGAAGTTAAACATGAGGGTGCCAAGTATTACTGTAATGTGGTAAGCATGTGTTGTATACGTTACAGAATTTTTTTCTTCACTCTTGGCAAACTGAAATGTTTGCAGCTCAAGTATTGCATGTGGATGATTTTACATGCCACGGAACAAGACACACACTGCTGAACTTCTTTGCCCCACTAGATCTGATTTGTAAACCATCGTTACTGACTGAAGTTCCTTGTGATCTGTAGTACCATACCCATGGAGAAGAATTTTTATTAACAAGACGATGTAGATTAATGCTTGGTGCAAAGTGTATTGATGATACAACAATTTGTACATAATAAATGTGAGTGAGCATTTGATAATGGAATAATTTATTCTACTGGTGAAAGAATATTTCTGACTAAATCTATTTCATATAAATCTGTTCACTAAATCTGCTTTTGACAATCATTCACTCATTGTCCAAGTGCAGAAATCCTATCATTAAAAACCTAGGAGTTAATATATTCTCTCTGTCATATGTTTATACTAATGGGATTTTATCTGTGGTTCACCTGCAGCTTGACATGGTACTATATAAATCAATGTTGTACTCTCTAGGTTTCACCTTTAGTGAAAACTACGGTAGCAACACATTATGTGTGAATTTACTGTTGCATTTGTCTTTGACCTACTGTCTTTATCTTCCCTCAGCACCTAAAGAATTTTTCTTTATTAATTTCCACCTGAAATTAACTCGAAAGTATGATTCAATTCAATCTGCTTCAAAGAGAAAAAATAATTTAAACCCGATAAATGTAAACATCCTGCCATCCAGCACTTGTACAAATAGGAACGACCTGGTAACCTGAAGGCAAACTGAAGAACTGTCCTTCCAGCACGGCTGTAAAGTTCTGTCCGCCTCTTGCTTACTTTATCACACAGCCTTCAGATTCCTCAGCATTCAATAATTCGTATTAACATTTCCATCTGCCTCATTGGCTAGTTTTAAAATCCATTACTAATACAATATTTGACCAATATAGTTCATTAAACAATTAATATTTCCCTCATATGCACTGCAAAGCCTACAAGACTGTGTCTGGTCTATAGCGCTAGCTTGGAGCTGACTGTGGCACAGTGTCATGTGCCGAAGCCCAATCCACTGACCACCTGCACTGCACATCTACCTCTGAATCTGGAGCAAAGGAACAGGCTGCCCAGGAGGAGACTTAAGCGATGGAGCACTGTGGATGAGTCAGAGGAAAGACTCATGTACAGCCCATAACTCTGTTAGCAGAGCTTGCCAAAGCTATCCTTCTCTCCAAAATCGAGACTGAGTTTGAGTTTGTGTACAAAAGGCAGTGCAGACAAAGCCTCGGTCAGCCCTTTTTGATCATCCCTCTGTTGAAAGTGGCATCTTCAGTTTTGAATGTTCCAGCACACATTTCAAATAAGCGTTAAAGGGCTCTAATTCTGCCCAACCAATCTGCACATGAGGTTGTCTGAGCAGCTTCTCCATGTTCCCCTGGCAAGCTGTTTGACTAGAAACACAGATAAAATTTATTCATACAGTTAGTGCAAAAAAGTTCAGGAAAATAACAACACCCCCCCCCAGAATCATAACACAGATATCCAGAAACAGCCATCTGTCACAGCTATTGGCAGCAACATGAACAACATTGAACCTGAATTTCTGCTATCACTTCATTCTGTTGTACTATCACAAGCACACCCTCTAGCACAAGTACCTTGTGATGCTAGCCATATTCTTTAGAAAACCAAAGTGTTCAAAGTCACCCTTAACAAAAGCCATGTTCACAGGCGATTGCTTTCTACTGACTGTTGAATTTCATCTGAGATTATTTCCATGAAATTGTATCAGAACAAATGTATTCTTTTAGCAATGTAGACATTCAAGACGCTCAAGGATCCCTTTCTAGGGGACTGCAGAACGTAGATGGCATCCAGGGAAAAAAACACCATGGAAACAGTTTAAAAGATTTCTTGTAAAAGCTTAGCAATCTGAAAGTTAGCCTAGGATTACTTTGCTGCATGATTCACAACAGTATACTCGACTATTTTGCAGATAGCGGCTTTGCCACAGATGGCATGACTAAAATGCAGTGAGTCTCCTTACAGGGAAATCTGAACAAAGATGACAGATGGAAAGGAACTGAATCAAGATGAAGTGCATTCCAGCAACAGGTACCATTCTATGGAAGCAGAAGGGTAACAAATGAGTTCAGTCTGCAGGGAGCTGGTGATTTATACTTTGGTTTGGTCAGATTCCAGAAACGTTTACATGTTCATATCTGATCTTTCTGATACACTTCTGCTGAGGTGGTCATCTCAGAAGCAAAAGAAGTAATTTCCTTTAATACTCTATTAATACTACAAAAAATGGTGGATTCTCGCCTTATAAAAATATGTTTCTAAGTATGTACACTTGTGCTATGCAACACAATGGAGTCCCAGTCTCCATAGATGTTACCACAATATAAATGCAAATACCTGCAGGAGCATGTGGATGGAGAAAATTCATTTTTCTTCAATATAGTCTACTTAATTACACTAAGTTATATCTTGTGTATCTAGTACCAAAGTTTTTCCTGTCTTAGAGAAAATTGGATAAAAGAGAACATCTCGTAAGATCAGTGTCAGTCCCAGTAGAATGTAGCAAAACTAATTCTGAGGGAGCATCCTCATCATTCATCAAATTGAAAACATCTCACTGAGACTATTACAATTCAATAAACTTTAAGGAGCTGTTGACATAGATTTTTCAGTCTTCAAAGTCTCTGGCCTGTATTTCGATTTCAGAATCTGTATGAAAGGAGACTAATTCTTCCACTTCCACTAGAATGAAGGTCTTTGAGGAACAAAAGTCCTCCTCACCCTTCCTTTACAATAAAAAGCCCCTGATTTAGTGAGGTTGGACAATCCTGTTTTGAAGAAAATGAAGAAACACTACAGGTCAAAAGCCTGGCCTATAGAAGAAACTTGTCATTCATTTTCATTCTATTCTTAAGTTACTTGGCCACTTGTTATTTTAAAGAAAAGCCTTACACTTTGGATAAGGATAAAACAGATTTTGCAGGTAACGTGAAACAGTAGCTCTAAGAAACAATGTACACTGCCTGTTCTGGACTGCTTCATCTTTCCAGTTTCTTTGTGCTGGAGAAGGGAGTACTTTCTGAGGGCATCCCAGGGATGCAGAGATAAGCCCAAGTGACTGGTTTATTTCTCTAATTTTCTACATTCTATAACCACTGGCCATTCTGAAATGTAAGTGCTCTAAGTATGGAAAATCAAAACACAAAATGAGCACAAAGCCAAAACATTTAATCAAATGCTAAACAAAACAAATAGGTCTTGCCTCCTGCTCTGTATTCATTCAAATTAATCATTGATTAGACCTATCACAAAACATAAACTATTCTACTCCATTGCCACCTTCTTGCCAATTAATAAGATAATCCTTAGGAATTTTAAGTTTTCAAGTTCCCGTTCCTAGGTATGAGGTGCAGTAGGCAATAAAAACCAACATAGACAGCACCATTATCTCTCTTAAGACTGATTCATTAAAGATACTTTCGAATTGGTTCTCTCATTTCCCTTCCATTTTTATCCAGGCTTCCCAAAAGAAAGAGGTTTATGTGATCAGGAGAGGTCAGAGTCTTAGGAGAAGAGGGAGGAAGATGATGCATCTTGGGGTAGGCTAACTGTTGAACCTGATGGTATGCAAATAAACTCAACAGAAGCTTCACATTGCAAATTACACTACGAAACATCCAGTGAAATAGCAGCCACACTGAGGAAACACATCTCCTCTGTTTGCTCTGAGGGAGACATTACAGTGGAAACTCATTTTGTCGAGCAGCTCAGTGAGCTCACATGGAAAGAAGATCTTACAGATGCCCCAGCCATAGGAAAGCTTTAATCAAAGTTCATGATCCAAATAAAAAATCTCTAGGAATTTGAATGTAATTGTTTCTTACACTCATGAGACTCCTTACACATTAGTGTTCCAGTATTTCACAGATTCAGAGAATGGTGCAGGACCTCTGGAGGTCAGGAGGTCCAACCTCTTAATGTGGGACCAAAGCTACTCTCTGTGTATAACCTGCAGAGGAAGCTGGGCTGTGATATATTAGACTTTGTCGGAGTCTTATAACCAGTCTTGTAAAAAGTGTCATGGAGAAGACAGGGGTCTGCTTTTGTAAATTTGATTGACTCTGTGGTGAAGAGCGTGCTGTGGAAACTTGATAAATGTAAGATAGGGAGAAACTGAATTGGAGCTGAAACTCAGTTGAAGTTTATTATGAAAACTCTGTTTCATGTATGACAAGGAGAAACAAGGAAGTTCTGGTTTAGGATGCTGCAATGTATAAGTCACTGTTCCTATGGGAGTCTGAAAGTCTATTTGTGTGCTTATTAATTACACTGCTGAGGCAATCTCTGTTGGACATAAATTCATGGCATGCTAACTATTATAGCCATCATTAAAACACTGGTAAAATATAAGGTATCTGTAGTGCATTTTTGTCAATGGAACAAACAATAAAAAGTCTGTCTCATGCAGTTTAGCAGTTGTGAAGTGATAATAAACAGCATGTTATAAACTACTGAATTCAAAGACTGTAGTAAAAAATACTTTAACATCAGTAACTTTCAAACACTGGAACATTGGTCAGATTGTAACATTTTATTAGAGAAAAAGAAATGAATAAATAAAGATCAACAGATAAGGCAGATGTTAGATTTATCTTTAATGACTTTTAAAGTAGAACTCTTTAAAGATGAATGCAAATGTAGAAAGTCTCCAACATCACAATCACATTTACTATTAGCATGATCTTTTGTACTGAGATATCAGTGCCAACTATGTCTTCATTACCTGAATGTATCAACATGCCTGAAAATGTATAAAATTAACCTATTGTGGTCAGAATTCTTTTTCCCTTTTATGTTTCTTCCATGAGTTTAGTATAGCTTTAGCCTTCAGACTTGTTGTCTTTGGAGGTTATCATGTAATCTTGAAAAGATTTTCTGGATAAATTAATTGAAATAAAATGAAGAGTGTGTAGTTAAGAAGAAAGAAATCCCAAGATCTCAGGCTGTAAAGTACTACGTTGATAATCAGCAGACATTAAAGATTCTGCAGACTAGATTTGTCGTCAAATGCACAGAGATGTTGTAGTTTCTACTCATACATTTATATTCTTTGAATAGAAAATATGCTCACAAAATCCTATTGAATTTGATGCAGTTGCACAACTGATAATGCAAGAAGAATTTAAAGATAGTGAGGTTCAACAGCTGGTCTATAACTGGAATTGAACTAAGATCCTGTAATAATATTGTCGGGTTTATGGCAAATAGAGGTGAGGGTTTTTTTAAGCAAGAGCTAGGTCTTAAAAATATACTTATTTAGCATATCACTAGTACAGTCTATTTTATTTTTGTGTTTTTCTTTCTTAACTACATTGATTCCTCAGGTGTGCTGCTGTCTACAGGTAAGACTTGTCTGTGCAAACATGCCATTACACAGCAACCGTCAAGGAAACTACATTTTGCAAGGCCAGAGATTGTTAATACTTGCAAAATCTTTATGTTTATGTTCACACAACAGCATACTCATCTCAGGAATGCAATCTAGTGTCATCTTTGGTTGAAGTTTAAATGTTTTCAATAACACTTCTACTCTCTCTCCCTTCCACTTCTCTCCTAGATGCTTGTAAAAGGCTCAGGCAGGAAGGGGAACTTGGAACATTTTACAGTGGGGGCATGCTCTTTAAGGCTGTTGTAGACTGTAATGCTTTCTAAATACTTATTAGCTTAAAAAACTCTACTTTTCACCCTTAAAGCAAAGCCAAAAAAAGCCTGAAAACCACAGTCACTCAATTTACTACAGATATTTAAGGGAAAGAGGGAGTAAGTTATCGATGCTAGATTTTTCTCTTGCTGCTTAGATAGTCTTAACACAGTGACATATACTATTTGGGCAGAAGTTCATGGTGTGTTATTCAAGAGCTTAAGCTGGATTTTTTAAAAGGATTTCTGTGCAGCCATAGCTGCTTATAGCACTGAAATTACCTGTCAAAATCCCTCTGCTTGCATGTGGCATGGAGAGACTTGACTTGGTGAGTCACCACAAACAGGGTAGAGCTACAGNGCTGGATTTTTTAAAAGGATTTCTGTGCAGCCATAGCTGCTTATAGCACTGAAATTACCTGTCAAAATCCCTCTGCTTGCATGTGGCATGGAGAGACTTGACTTGGTGAGTCACCACGAACAGGGTAGAGCTACAGCTCTAAGGCACCTTGAAAAGGGAACTTGGCACACAGACAGATGATATGGAATAGAAAATAAGTGATTAAGTGTGCAAGTTGCTGTACACAAGTCCTGGTAGGTCCATGCATTCAGGAAGAAAAACTGATGATTAAGATGAGATTTTCCACAGACACTTTGGACAGAGTTTAGTAAATGTCCTACAACTAGCCTTGAGGACCACAGAAGCACAACAACTAAATCCTGCTTGCTTGCAATGAGTATTAAAAGGCATTTCTTGCACTATAGTCTTTAGTATTTCTGTTGTATATGCTATTATCTATAGGTTAAGTTGACTTGCAGGTCATCTTAGAGCTGATACCACTTCCAAGAAAATACTTCACAGTGGTATGTCATTTTGCACAGGAAGATACTTCTCAGTTTGGGCATTAGAAAAGAGCACACCACTAAAATCCATTGCTACTGAAAAAAAGTGAATTATAGCAACCTTAAATTATAAATCACTTCAGGAGGTGAAAGCAAATAACTTCTCGCCAACCACATACCATCTATATTTCAATATAATTTTCTTTCTTTTAATCTTTCTGAACACTAGAAATCTCTATTATGTACTCTAAAGTCCAGATTAAGGCTGTCACCTGTTCAAAGTCTCCTGAAAAATCAAAGAATATATTACATCATTTCATGGGAAAATAGTAAAAGTAGATGTGCTTTCTATCACATATCAAAACGCTTTCTGTCGCACAGCAAAACGAAACCTGGGACTGAGGTTATTTCCTGCTTACAAACAAAATATCCAGTTTCTGTTATTAAAGAGAAGGGATAACATCGAATATTTTTCATCTCGCTGTCCTCAGAGTAGCAGATATGAAAGGGCAACACTGAAATCACTTTCTAGCAAAAAGATGAAAAGATAGTCCATAAAAATGGAAATCAGTGAAGGCCAGAGCACTGATTCCACCCCGATGGTTTCTCTGAGCACATAACATCCTAGCATCTACACAAAGTTTTAAAATCTTTACAGGGATCAGAAGAGTTCTTGATTATTTATCAAACTATGAACACAGGCCTGGGAGGCGCCATCCTAAACCAGTGACTCTAGTCCTCTGTGATCCCTGAACACAGGTTGGTAGGGTGACTGCTTCAAACACCTTGGGCCAGGGAGCTCCTCCCCTCCTGTAGTAAACAAAAGCCCTACCACAAAAGAGCAAAAGTCAAAGCCAAAATGTGCCCTACAAAGATAATAGGAGAGATTGAAGAGTATCTGCTTCACAGCCAGGTCCTCAGATGATTCTAGGAAATGTACCACTGCAAAGAAAGGCAGATATCTTCCCAAAAATAATCCCTGCAGGCTTTGTCAGTCTGCTCCATGAGAAGTATCTGCTCTCACGTCTGGAGAACAGATAAGCAACTGGTACAGACTATCTGGAAGTTGGATAGTATTTAATCATGCTTAATTAATTCTTACTGGCTTTTTCAGTGAAGGACAAGAATAGATCTTACAAGTTGTGAAAAAGTTCTTTCATTAGCTGCCTCTTTTAAGTAGTGACACATTATCGACATAACTGTATTCTAAATGGAAGAGATGTGCATTCAAAGGCTGTGTCACATAGGTTTAGACTACTTCTTAGCAATCTTTATATCTGGAAAAGATTTTATGTTTAAAATCAGAGATTGCATGACTGCTTCAGGGGTAGTGGTCAGATTTCTAAAAGTAGACATCAGCTTTCTACTACTAAGCTCAAACTATTAGTAAGAGAGATTACTTTCAAAAGGCTGTTTCATGCTTCAAGTTGAAATGCATTGATCTCAGTCTGGCTTCTAGTGGCCCAATTTTCCACATCAGAAAAAGAATACAGAATAAAAGAAAATACTATAACAGTTTGCATTTGTTAACAACTTGGTTGGCTTTCTCAGTACAAAAGGAAAAGAAGACAGAATGGGACTGAAGAACAATTTGCTTTCATCCTTCAGAGAGTCTCATCATCAGGGCAAATCATGACAGTAGGTCAGATGGGAGAATTTTATTTCCTCTTATTACTTACAAGTTTTTATTTAAAAAAAAAAAACAAACGGTCCATGTGTTCCAATCTGGCTGCTTTCACAGAGAGTGAAATTCACTTTAAAAATATATAGTAAAAAGAAGAAGAATATATTAGCGATTTAGATCTCCAAAAAATAGCACAATGAGAGGTCTCAGAAAATTACCAAGGATAGTGGAACTGTTAATTTATCTGTGCCATAGAACTGCACAAATCATTTATAGCCTTAAGATCCTAGTTTAAATTAAAGTTTTTGCTTAAAGAATTCTTGAATGAGACAAGCAAGTAGCTTCATGTATTTGCTAACAAGGAGTTTTACAATGTTGTAGTAATACCTTAAATAACAAAGCATTACATTATTTTGTCATGCTGAACATGTAAGAGAGGCAGAGAGGAGGAAAATATTTTCACACAAGTCTTAAGGGAAAGTTAATGAACTGCTAGAGTTTAAATGATGTTGTGTAATGATCTGTATGGATACTACAACAAACTAAACCCTAAACCATTTATTGTCTTCTCTGAGAACATCCTAAAAAATCTTCTGTTACAGAGCCCAAAGTAGACTGCCACAAATGAAGACAATGCACCTTCATTTACACATATGATATGCACATACACACACGTATAGCCACATATTTCCACACACTGTGGAGTATAATAAAAGCCTTAATTTCCTAGCCATTGTATTCTTTGTCCTGTCTTGTCAAAACTTCTTCAGCCCTTGAATTAGTGCTCTGTGTGGATTCAGTACAAAGGTGTTGCAATGCCTGAATCAACTTTTTTTTGTCTCCACAGAGGAAAGTGAGAGAGGTGTTGCTCATTGTTCTGAACAGCAGTTTACAAGTTTCATGAATCTGATTTCTTTTCATTGGACGTGGGAAATCTTGATACAGGATTGGTATATACAAGGAATACATGGTATCTGGAGGAATGCTTCATGCATGTTTCATTTTCACGAGTCCACTGGGGTGCCTTGTAACTGTTTTCTATCGCTTGTTCATAGGATTCAACTTTTCCTTTGCCACATTAATATTAATGTAAGGTCATTGGAATATATTCTAATAGCTATAACAACAGTGCACTGGCAGTTTTATTGTAAAGAGGTGTCCAACTTGTTTTCAACCCAGAAGATAGTTTAACAGAAAAGAGTGATAGAAGGCTATCTGTTAGGTCTTATTAGGCTAACCTTGCACAGGCATCCAGACACTGCAAACTGAAACTACTTTGGGAATAACTTCTTTTTTTACAGCATTCTTTGGCAGGCTGAACCTATAAAGCTGCAAAAGTTGTGAAGCAAAAGGGATGCTCCAAATCCTAAATCAATCAACAATATTATTGTTATACTGCAAAGAGATCTTTCAAGTAATCTCAGCAAGATAGTTTAATATTGTAATATTATCCACGATTTGCCATTTTATGAGAAATACATGAACTGTGGTAGCATCAGCTATTTTATCTCATTGATTTTTTTATGAGATGTAGTTTGTGAATTGTTTTGAGACTAGGAAATATTTCTCAATACAAATCATATAATGCAGGACGGAAAAAGTCAGGTAATATGTTAATTTAATAGATTGCTTAAACTGCATAGTAAATCTGAGCTGAGAAATATTGAACATATTTCAATATTAACATGTTGAGGAATCTTTGTGTAATTCTGGATGGACTTGAAACTGTATTTTAACCTGGATTCTTATAAGTACCAGAGATAATCAAAGAAGTAATATGATGAAGCAGCCTATACATATTACTGAGGTTAGAGGACAGGTAGGAGTAGGTAGAGATTTCCAGAAATCTCTCTGAAGATTTATTTGCATACATTGACATCACAACAAAATTAAAGTCAGACCGAGGGGATAAGAGCACCTAAAAACTTGTCCTGTCTCTAAAGGCAACACTGTAGGCATCTGCTATCTTTGATCTGTTCAGGGTTAAGAAAAATGTCCTAGAGAAGTCTTAAATAAGAGTTGGGAGAGATTTGGTTCAGCTATGTTTCACCCTCCTTAGATGATTATTTTGTAATAGTCTTTCTGACCTTGCCATCAGGAACTTAAATTTTTCTCAGATTTGTTTCCATTTTGAGATTTCACCGTGTTTGATATTAATGCGGACATATTTGAGAGGACATGCAGTACTTTTTATTTCTTGGTATAAGCCAAGCTATGTCAAGCCATGCTGAAAGAAAAGTATTACTAACCAAAGTTTGATAGGATAATATGTTCCTGGGGCTCACTAAATTCATAAAAGAATAATGAAAAATAACATTTTCATGACAAGAGGTTAAATTTGATGAAAAAAAATAAGCAACATTGGCAACACTCTTGGCAGCTTTTCTTTCCTTGTTTGTTCTTTAAAAAACATTAATAAAGTTAATGAACAAATAGATCCAGTTAAATAGCTGGTAAATCAGAAACAGAACACTAAATACTAGCAGTGCAGTTGTATTGTCCCTGATCTTTCACCAGTGGACAAAGATAAAAACTTGCGGAATTGTCAAAAAAATTTTCATCTCAGTTTAAGTAACAGTGCCCTGAGTAATGTCAGACTTCAGCAAAAACTGATTATGAGAATTTATGGGGAGATAGAGGGGAAATTTTGAAAATGCATACATTATAAAAGCAGATATATTTGACACCTATTTTCTTAGATTACCTGAAAAAGCAGAGCCTGTATTTTAGCAGTGCTTCACAATGTTTTCCTCTTAAAGAAGTGATTCATATCCCTTTACTTACCTCACTTTATTTGCAGAACAAAATGACCACCCAACATGAATTTCTCTGAAGAAATTTTCTTTTTCTCCTGATGTATATGGAAGAGTAGTAAAGGTCTTGAGGTCTGCTGGCCGATGGTAAAGCATGTATTTCATTTGCTGGGTAGGATGCACTGCAAGAGAGACCAGTTTTGTGAGGCTGACAGCCAAAAGGATGTAAAGTGAATGCAAATGTTCCTGATGTGAGAAGTTTTTTTTGAGGGAGGGAGAGTTTTTAAAAGTGGAGTTTTACCCTGTGGTGCAATATGATAACCAACAGCTAGCCACTGGCTGCAAGGCAGGTTCTGAGTTACAGCAGCTGAATGGTGTTACAGATTCAAATGACGACACTTTGAGCTTTAAATTTGTGTGTCTGGCTGCCAAAGAAAAATACCCCTTTTGGTCTTGTGTTTTAAAGTAACTTTCTTCTATTAATTGTATTGAAGAGTTTCATTTTGGATTCAGCATCTAGAGAGAAGATTTGGGTGGATGACAAAGGAAATGGCTCTTCTGCCTGTGGGAAAGCAAGTAACTATTTGTCCAAAGACAACTATACCTGCATAGGTGCAGTTTTCTCTGTTCTTATGATTTGATATATTTATTTTTTTCAAAAATATACTGTAATTATTACTTTTTTATAAAATAACATATTATGGTAGAAATTCAGTTAAGGGAATAAACAAGAATTTCTCAGTTTTAGAATGCTTATTTTCTTTTGCGGGAAAATAATCTATGCCATAATAATGTTTTCTTCTGCTGAGTACATTAGCTATTAGATGTGGAGAGTGTCTGGCACATGAGAAGGCAAAAGTATCTAATAATAGAAGGAGGGGATGGAGGCTGGCTGCCAAAAGAAGGTGGGATAGCTGGTAGCTGTGATGGATGATCTAGTAAGAAAGATGGAGAAGTCTTAGCAGGAGTGCACAGACAGAATAAAACAGTGAAAGGAGAAGAGACAAAAGGGAGAAAATGAATCTGAGGTGGCAAAAAGGCATTGTTCAAAGAAATAAGTGAAAAAGTATCACTTTATTTGCCACAAATCAGAGAAGAGGAAAGAAAAAGGTCTTAGGAAATTGCCAAGATTATTTTAATATTATTTTACCCTGAGAAAATAAATGAAGATAGTAATTAGGGAATTTAAATTAACAACTGAAGAAAATCCGTTAATGAGAAATAAAATTAGCCTAGTTCACAAATCACAGACTGTGTCTGACAGGCACTCTGTTCTTTTGAGAGTCTTAAAAGGACAGAAGATGTGCACCAGTTATATTCAATTTAGCAAGATACTGCATCTAAATCTTTTATGTGATTGTACAAAAAAAAAAGCTGGATTGTACCTTTTTCATGGAAGTAAAAAGAAATAAAAAACAGTAAGTTGTATTTAATAATAAGATGTACTGTCTGGTTAAGATGTTGTACTTAAGAAATAATTTCCATACATAAATTTTTTCATATCTTTGCAGATAATATAGAGGATGGATTAACTAGGAATGCTTTCAAACAAACAGCGTGAGAATCATAAACTCAGCTATTATGGGGGAAAAATGAACTAATTTAAATGAAAAAAAAAAAGCAGTGATATGTGCAATATAATGATATTTAGCAATATCCAAAGTAATACAAAAGAAGTGTTAAAGTTGTATTAGAAGACCATTTGCCCCAGGCTACTTCATACCAGGAGGAGGCTTGCATATACAGTACTGAGTGAAACGAGCCAAGGAATTTCAGTCTTTGTACTCCCTTCACTTTCTCAGTGTCTGATGCATCACATATATTTGTATCACATCATCTTGCCTTGGCCATGTGTCTACACTTGTTGTGGTGTAGACCCTGCTTCCCCCTACTAACAAGCCGCATTGCAATGTCAGATCATTCAGCACCATATAAGAACAAAGAGCTGGGATAATTGGGCACTCTACGACACTGCCTGTTGGTACAATGAGCCAAGATAAGAAGTAATAGGGTACCTCTTTGTCCCGGGATGAGCACAGCGAGTTGGGACAATTAGGCACTCCCTGATTGCACCTGGAACTCCTGATGCCATCACAGTGAGTTGAAGTGATTAGGCACTCCCTGACCATCTCCGGAGCTCCTGCTGCCCAGGAAATGTACCTAAACCTTCTCCTGCATGGGTCACAGCCCACATCTGAGAGGTGCCAAGACTGATTATCTGATAAGAATTGTGGCCACGAAATGGTAACACTGACCAAAGTCAATAATCTTGCAATTCTATAAATAATGGTTCTAAAGCGAGACCCTTTGAGCTCTGCGGGACCACAGCAGGCTGTGACCGTGTATCTCCCTCTGAGCTGGGACGCCTCTCAGAGCAGTTTTCGCGAGGTTC
>VZSC01019231.1:14031-40693 GCA_013398225.1 Steatornis caripensis | reverse complement strand
GCATTCCTGTTCAACCTGCTCTAGGGGCACCTGCTTGAACAGGGGGGTTGGGCTAGATGATCTCCAGAGGGCCCTTCCAACCCCCTACATTCTGGTCTAAACATAATGATTTCTCTATTGCAAAAGCAAAATGATTGTCATATTTATGAAGGAGAAAATGGATGAGTTGGAGCCTACCACAGACACTTGAATATGCAGGCTGTGAGATTTACTGAAGGCAGAACTAAAACATGGGCATCTTGATCTGAAGTATTGAACTTGAGCAAGTGTGTTGTAACACTCAGACAGTGAGTTCCACAACAGCCAGCTACAAAACACAAATTAAAAATTCACGACATCTTTCACAGATTGGTAATGAGGTGTCTTTTTAAAATTGAATTTTGGGGAATGTTTTGATGACGGCTAAACTTTGTCTTTTACATAAATGTTAAGATTCTCACAAACCCATGAGTCAAAGTTTAAGCAGCATGCCCAAGTATGAGGAAATTCATAGCCAAATGTAAAGGACTAGCAGGACAGATGGATGTTCTAAAGTCATGGTGAGTTTTATGGAGTTAGGTGCCATCTTTCATTGGACCAGATGATATTCCAAGAAAAATTAGCAAGCTTTTAAACTCAGTGTCTTTCTGTCAAGTCTGATAAAGTGCAACAGAATTTGGAATTTGGATTTGGAATATACAATGTTACTCTTAATAAAATCCAATTATGATTATATATATTGATTCCATACATTGATTGAAGTCATAAGCCTCAGTGGAACTGGAAGAGAAAAATTTATTAGGACTTTTGTCATGGGAAGATATCATCAGGAAATCATAATAGGCTGTAAGAAAAGGCATCTATTATGTATCTGATTTTTGTATCCACTGGAATTACGGATTCTAGCTGATTGTTTCACCTTTAGAAAGTATGTCAGTGCTGCTCAATGAAGACCAGGTATATAAAAATCTGAAGCGGAATGGTTGTTTACAACAGTAACTGTGTTTCTGCATTTCATTAGTTGGCGGCATCAATTCATTCTTGTGCATACTGATTCTTTTGTTTCAACCAGTCTTATTCTGTTTCAAAGCCTTCATGAGAACATTTAGGAAAAGGAAGAACACATAGCTTCATTCACAATTTATCCACCTCAGGATCCTTTTACAGGGTATCTACAATCAACAAGCAGAGAAACTCCAGCAGAACTATTGCATCTGAGAACAGAATCTTCCTCAATAGGTATCAGAATTGATGTGATGACAGGAGGTGTCCTCAAAACCCTCATTGATCAGAGTGTGACTTTTTTGGAAACACAGCAAACATTTTTCCACAAACCACAGAGACTAAACAACCTCTCTTCTTATGCTATGGACATCACTGTTGGAATTACTAGCCTGTAGACCAGCATCGCATTCGTTCCCTGGCACACTTCTCAGCTGTCTTTGTTAAGGAGTAGCTGAATCCAGCACTGTTCAGGACCCCATGGGTTCCTCCTTCCTGGGCCAGGAGAGCCAAATCTGGTGTACTCACAGAGCTGGAGGTCTTGCCTATGACAGCCTGATGTGTGCTGCTGCCATCCCCCTTTGCAAGTCCAGCCAGCAGCAATGCTGAACCCCAAGAGGTAGGTGATACACACAACTCACACAGTAAACAGAGGACACTAACACAGCCAGCCACACGGACCAGCACAGGTGCCTTTACAGGTACCGCATAAAACCCCACAGCACTCACAAAACCGCACACATCCCAGTCTTCCTGCTCCTCTCTGGCTAAGGCTCACCGTTGAGACGTGCACACACACACCCGTGCTCTCTGTGATTGAAACACCCACAGATTAACACGGCCTTTTACAAGGCCTAGAGCTCAGGCTCTACGTCCATCAGATCTCTATGCCTGTGTCCTGGCCCCCTCATCCCTTCACTGGTTCTCACCTTGGTGTTTCCAGATGTGGGCCTCGCTAGTTAGTCCAGCCTGAAGTTCACTACTGAGTTGCACAAACCCTGATGCACAAAGGATTGGGTTTCATGAGGAGAGTGCAGAGCCTGATCCCTTTTGTTGTTGGCCCACACTCCTATAGGCTGCTGTGATACTCTTTGAACACCAGGGCTGAAAGCCTGGGCTTCCTCAAAGACTTAAGCAGCCTGGGCATGATCAGGCGTAAGCCTTGCTCTGAGATTCTTCCATTTTATCTTTGAAATGAATATGGGAATGTCCCATGACTGGTAATTAAAATTAAACACTCTCTTAGAATAAAGGGAAAAAGGTCAGGGTTATGTTTATATGTTCTCTACTGTGAACTGTAACTTGTTACAAGGAAGCAAGAAATGACTGTATTACCGACGGAGTGATTTTTTCCTTATGTTTGTCTCCATCTATTTTCGGAGTCAGATACCTTTGTCTTAGTACAGCCTGGGCTGAGACTATGTAATGAAACCTGCGTAAAGTATTGTTTCTCTCTGGGATCATATAGGCTCAGACAGAAAAAATATTTTTCTCCTTACAAAGCAAGATTTTTTTTTCCATGGGATATTTGCCATAGTTTGCCAAGACCTCCTTATCTGACTTTCCTCTTACTCCCTACTATCTTTACATTTCACATCAGACTGTTTTTCTTTTCCTTCTCTGCGTTGTGTTTTTACCTGGTGAGATCAAGCTCTGAGACGGTACTCATTGTTTGGACAAGAGTGAAAAAGCTTTTGGCAAATAAGATTAGTAGGGCTCTGTGGGAGACAAGGATGTGCTTGAACATACTGTATTATTTAGATGTCTTATTTTTAGATATGTCCTGTCTTATCATTTCTGTAACAGAAGAGTGTACAGATGTATCAGCTTTTGAAAAATGAAAAGTATAAAAAAAATCTATGAGTTATCTTGCAATGTGCACTGGATATGAGAAACAATACTTATGGGCAGATATCAATTAACAGTATATTAAAGTTGTACCATTTTGCCCCAGGAATAGCAGAAATAATAGCATAGATGGACAATTAAAAGACATATTCATTATAATGGCTGTATGAAAATGGCATTATCAAAATATTTTTCTTTTTTTTGTTCTTCAGTCTTAACCAAGGCACTTAAGTTAGAAGCCAAGTTCTCCAACCTGCCTAAATAAGAGAGAGACAGTACAGCAACCATGAAAGGTGATTCATATATCCTAAGCTCTGTGCCTAGAAATGGGTATCGATTTGATCGCATTTGTGTTTTTCCAGCTTACTTTTCAGGAAGACTAAGAAATGTCGTTTACCCATGTAAAGTACATAAGAGTAGAGATTTGCAGTCATTACCCTGCTAAAATCTGTCAAGATATTACAATCTGTGAAAATATGACAGAATGGAGTTTTCCTTTACATGATCGCATACTATTTTCCCTTTTCCTTTTCCTTCAATGGATGCACAGAGTAGATCTCCCATGTTAAAAAGTCAGCATTACGTGGTGAAGCAAGCTGTTGATTGCAGGATTATTGGTTGTTGCTGAATTTAGAAAGAGCGTATGGAGTGACTAATGTGATTGCAAGCAGAGAGAAAAGGTCTCATTAGTCAAAGCAAACAAATGATTCTCTGGAAAATTCCTATGTCAAGTCAGTTAATCTGTCTTTTCAAAGATGGTCACTATTATGTGTTACTTATTTTCTGAATGCTCAGCTAGAGGATCTGATATCTAGTTAATGGTCATGCTACTCAGTCACAGCAGCAAGCAAACAGCAATGAGTGGGAGCTAAATTTTGGATGTAAGAAGTATTGTTCAGTGTTAAGTGTTCTGCAAATAACAGATACTAGAAATGTCAAATTAAGGATCTGATCTTGTAGAACATTTTCATACTTGTCTTACCTGTTCTTTTCTTCCAGTGGCAAAATGGAACTCCTTTCTGGACAGAAATGTTAGGGTAATACATTAAAAAAAGTTTTCATTCTCAAATCCAATAGTGGTGGGTGCTGAAGGAAAATCCAGAAGCAAGTTCAGATTAAGGTACCATAGAACAAGAGACAGAAACATATGTTGAATATAGAGGGTGGAAAATAAAGACATGCCCTTCTAAATACAGCATACGATCATATTATTACAACTTTTTCGGAATGCACAAACATCCTTATATAGGCATTACCTAGCTTTGGTTTTCTTAGCTCAGTGGTTTTAAGCAGTTGAATCTAAGCATGAGGGGCTGATTTCCATATACAACTCATTTTGTAGTTTAAGAGAGGCAATTTTCTAAAATGTAATTTACATAAAATGCTTTACAAATATTTTACATAAATTGCTACTCCTACATATTTGGTGTGAGGAGCCAGCATCTCCTACTGGTTTGTATGTGATGAATGTTGCTTGAAGTTCAAGACTTATTCTTAAGATCCTAAACATGAATTTTTCATCCTAACTTCAAGATCCTGTTATATCAGATCCTGATCATCGTACATATAGATGCAAAACACAAAATACATGTATGCATAGAAACATGTTAAAAATGTACAAAACCATTTAACTTTTAAAAATACATTTGAATGATGAAGCTCACACAAAGCATTCCCACACATGCTTTCAAAATGCCAGACCTATGTTTGCGTCTCAATTTCACAACAACTTTCTGCCAATATTTGAACACCAATTAGATCTTGAGCTCAAATGCTCTAGTTCTTTCCTCAGAAGTTATATGTTTTTCCCTGAATTGGTCAGATACAGTAAGGTAAAAGGGTCCTTAATTTTCTTTACCCTCCTCTTCTAAGAAAACAATTAAGGGAAGTAGACAATCATCTATTTCCAGTCTTCACAGGCCTGATCTGTTCTTCAACAGACAGAAGTGATGATGCAAGAAACCCAGTTAAATGCAATTCTTTCTCTGTGTCTCTATGTCTCTCTATATATACTTACTCACAATCACACACCTTAGGTGTATATATAATATGACTATTTATAAATATATTTTCAGGGAAATATGCTTTTGCATTCGCTGCATTTAAAATGTTCAAAATATTTAATTGAGTTAACCAGTTGGCTTTACTCACTCATCCTAATATTGAATTAGGTTCATAATCTTGATGACCTAGATTTCCCTCTCTCCATACCTAGGTTCTGAAGTCACTCAAAATCTTTATGAGAAATAGAGGTTAAGGATAAGGAATTGGCTGCATGGCCACATCCAAAGAGTTTCAGTCAACGGCCCAGTGTCCAAATGAAGATCAGTAAGAAGTGGCATCCCTCAGCAAGCTGTACTGGGACTGGTACTTTTCAGTATCTTTATTAATGACATAGAGAGTGGGACTGAGTGCACCCTCAGACAGTTTGCAGATAGTACTAAGCTGAGTACTGCAGCTGGCAAGTTTGAAGGATGGGGTGCCATCTCGAGGGACCTTGACAGACTTGAGGAGTGGGCACATGTGAAACTCATGAAGGTCAACAAGACCAGGTGCAAGGATCTACACCTGGGTCAGAGCAATCTCCAATACCAGTACAGGCTGGGGCTTTAATTAATTGAGAGCAGCCCTACAGAGAAGGACTTAGGGAAACTGGTGGATGAAAACTTGGACATAAGACAGCAATGTGCGCTTGCAGCACAGAAAGCCACTCATACCCTGGACTAAATAAAAAGAAGCATGATAAGCATGTCAAGGGAAATGATTCTCCCCCTCTACTCTACTCTACTGAGACCCCACCTGGAGTACTGCATCCAGCTCCAGGGTCCCCAGCACAAGAAAGCCATGGACCTGTTAGAGTGCGTCCAGAGGAGGGTCACAAAAATAATCAGAGGGATGGAACACCTCACCTATGAAGACAGGCTGGGAGAGTTGAGGTTTCTCAGTCTGGATAAGAAAAGGCCCTGGGGACACCTTATTGCATTCTTTCAATACTTAAAAAGAGGCTTACAAGAAAGACAAAGAGAAACTTTTTACCAGGGCATGTAGAGATGGGACAAGGGGCAATGGTTTTAAACAGCAAGAAGGTAGGTTTAGATTGGATATTAGGAAGAAGCTTTTACAACTAAAGTGACGGGATGCTGGAACAGGTTACCCAGAGAAGTTGTGAACACCCTATCCCTGGAAGTGTTCAAGGCCAGGTTGGATAGGTCTTTGAGCAACCTGATCTAGTGAAAGATGTCCCTGCCCATGCCAGGGGAGTTGGATGATCTTTAAATGTTCCTTCTGATCCAAACCATTCTATGATTCTGATTTTATGAAATAGACTTAGTATAACATTTTAAATAGTAGAACATCTAGGACACCATAAAGGACACTGAGTTTAAGAGTGGTTCCCATTATTGTGATGTTGAAACATAGAGTAGCAATTATATTGTGAAGTGTCTTAGAAAAATGTATAAAAACTCATTGTTAGATGGCTCCTGCCAGAAAAAGGAAAAAAAAAAAAGAGGGGAAGAGATGTTTAACCATAGCCATTACTACTATTTATTCAGCGAATCTGTGTAATAAGTGCTTTTATGTCTCTCAGGTTTACTTATGCAAAGTTCACGTAACATGTTTATAATTATAAGAATTATCCTCTCTGATGTTGTTCCCTATTAGGCATTTTAGGTCCGAAAAGATATGTATATGTCTATTTGCACTTGAGGACTGTGATCACCACATGTTTCACAGAGCTGGTCAGCAGGATTTACCTACATCCATTAAGCAGTCTCCATTCTGGATCTGCTGCCAACAAAGATCATTAACTGAACAATGTATTTAATCTCATAAACATTTGCTATGCTCACAATTTGGTAATGTTAACTTGCTAGAGACTGTAAAATCACTATAATTTCTCCTGGGTTAAGCAAGTCCTGTCCTATTATCTCTAATTCTGAAAGACTGTACAGATGAACGATAAAAGTGTAAGCCCATAAACTGGAACCTTTGAATTGCCCTTAACCAATAAATACCCTAATTGTTGGTCTAGTTAATCTTGCACGTGCTCTTCATCTCTGACACATTCAGTGTTTTGTGCTCTTTCACAGAGTGGAATGGCTTCAAAGGAAGAAGATAGAATTACCAGCATCCCTTTGCTCTGAATGGGGTCCAGCTTGTGATTTTTGGTACTATCCAGTGCAGGGAAAGCTAAGATCTGGGCAAAGGAGGGAAGTGTACATGTTTTCCTGTATTCAAATCTAGTGCCTTAGATCTAGAGGTGTTTAATAGTAAGCTGTAGGAGATTTATAGGCTTAATCTGTCTCTATTTTTCAAATAAAGCTTTTGGGAAATTCTAGGCTATAAACCCTGAGTGTAAACAAACTTTTCTGAGATGCAGAGGAGGGGCATTTATTTCACAGTATTCTCAGTTGGTTACCTTAACAGGCTCCAGTTCATGTGACTGGGACTAATTTTTATGAGAGCTACTGGAGATGCCCAGGCCTTAAAGCTAAAAAGTGGGCCTAAATGTTAGACATTATTAAGCACCGACAGATTTTTATTCCTTTTTAAGTTGAGGTTGGGTCTGTCTTCTCTGGGAGACATTCACTTAAATGTGTTTATATGAGTTTTCTGAGTTTGTGTTGCAGTTGTGATTTATGGATGAGATTTTCAAAGTTGTCAGATTTGATTTGGCGACTAGTCAAAATGATGCAGTTTGGGGGTTGAGTCTGCTTCAAAAAAATCTCATCTTATCTCAATACAGTTTACTCTGTGGAAATCTTGGTCATATTCCCATCAAGAGAATGTTTTCTGTTGACTTCAGTGAAGCTGATTCTTCCATCCAGGCAATTTTACTTTAAGATAATCAACCATGACAACTGAGCAGAGGAGAGCTTTGGAGTATTCTCTTAATTATATTTCACATGTTTATTTTGCAATAAGCATAGTTCTGGCTGATATTTTAAAGAAGAATACAATGAGACTTTGAAGCTGCAAAGGTATTTTCTGTTTCAATAAAACTAACAAATGCAGACTTTGTCTTATGAAGGTAAAAGTTCTATACAGATAATACGGTGCATCTGATGGAAAGACATAATTCAGAAGGTATATGCTTACAGAGAAAGCTATTTAGACTTAGAAAAATTGAGGACGTGTATAGTCACTTTAATACGTGATTATTTAAAGTGTTTTAAGTAAATGGTCATGTAGCCTTCTGACTCTAAAACTAGGATTAAAATAAGACGTAATTTACAAGCATAACCGAGAGCTAGAAATGCAAATAGCTCTAAACATTAGTTCTTATTTTAGCTCCTGTTTTTAATGCAGTCCAAATTCACATTTCAAAGCAAAAATTTGCATGATTGTTCACTGAGAATTTCCAATAGTTATTTCTCAACAAAAAATACCTGACATGTAAATCTGAGCACATTTATAATCACATAAAATTTTATTAGCCAAACTAGCTCTGTTCCAGTCTCAAGAACTTTGTTGCTTTCTCAATATATTTTTCCCAGACTGTCAAGTTTTATTTAACTAAATAGTACTTTGACCAGTTGACGCAATACATTCTGTCACTCAATAATTTTTCTGTAATATATTCCTAACTCTATCACGGTTTATTGGAGCTTTTTGGTGGCTGACTCATGAAATGACTACAACAAAAGAAAATAAAGTGACTTTTAAGCGAGAACAATCCTCAAAGAATTGTTGGTTCTAGTTCAGTTGCATCCAGATCCTTAATATAGGCTGTGTTTCAACAAGACAAATTTGTATTTGAGAGCTTAATTACAACCAAATTTTGACTTTCATATGCCTTTCAATCCCAATCCCTAATTCCAACAGCAAACAGCAAAACTTGTCTAACAAGGTTTTCATTTCTTTGAACACGGCCACGCACCCACACTCTGAAAATTAATGCACGTCATGCTTGTAGTGTGCAGTGAAGTATTAAACATGCACATCTAAGTGAGTTTGAGTGGAGGTATTCTGGAGCCTTATGTGGAGCTCCTTTCTACTCAGAATCATACGGATGTAACACCTTGGTCAGGAGTAGGCTTGTTCTGACTTGAGTCTCTTTCCTTTGCAAAGGATAGGCATGTCAGAAGCCTTACTTTCAGGGCATTTTACTAGAGTAAAACAAACTTTTGTCTTACATGCATATGTGTGCTTTGCTGCTACACATTTTTGATCTTTACTTGTCAACTGATCTTCTTAGCTGTAATCGTAGACTTTTTGACCTTTTAACTTAACTAATAGTATGGAAAATAATTATTCAGTACGATGCGAAGCTATTGCAGCAAATGAACAAGTTCTTCAATCTAGGTATCTTCCAGCTTCTAGCAAGGTCTCTAGGTTACTGTTCAACCTGGCAAGCAACATAAAATTGGCTTATAAATGTACATGTATACTTACATAATAAAAAGTAACATACATGTTAAATATTCTTAAACATATTGGGTTTTGATCTTCTTAAACATATTGAGTTTTTATCTTCTATAAAATGCTTGGCTTGCCTTCAATCTTATTTTTAGTAATTTTTGAATATTCTTTTATTCTCATTAAAATAAATTTCCCTTATTTCATGTTTAGCAAACAAAATGCAAAAATAAATAGTTCTAGGTATTTTACAATTCTTATCAGTTATCTATCTAAGTAGAATACATTTTGATATGAAAAATCAAGGAACAGCTTCTTCCCCTATTTTTGTCAGATAGTTACATTAATTATTTCATCAGCATATGTTTGGTCTCAGGTTAGATTTTGCCTTTTCTAGGGCAACAATTGTAATATAGACATAGTGCAATGCAAATAGGTTGCTACTTTTGCTCAATTTACAAGTAACCATTAATTATAATGCTTATTTATTTTTTCCCAGATATTATTAACCTTTTTTCTTAATCATATATATTCACAGTTTTCAAACAGTATCAAAAATAAATTAATAAAACATGTTTGTGTTCTGATCTAGAGAGTAACAAGTAAAAAGCAACAAAAAAAAGCATTGTCGTGTAAGCCTGGTAGCTGTGGTCCAATATAAGAACAAAACTTCCAGGCTTCCTCTGCTCTCTCCAACAAGAATTCCAAAGAGAAACTCAAAAAAGACGGAGAGTGCCATTCATGACTAGAGGAGAAAGGTGAGGGGAGCAATAGATAGTCTTGAAGTGGCAGTTTTATATGATTTGATTTGTGTTACGACTGACAGGCATTGCTGTCGAAAAAGGAGTCCTATCATGAGATGGAGGAAAATTTCTATTTGTAATTTTCTACAGTAATCTAGTACACTAAACACACCTAAATGTATATGGGATAACAGTCCATGTACCTTCAAGTAACAGTCTTTAGCACTGAGGTTCAATGGGGAGAACTTAGAAATAAACCAAGACTCTTGTCTATGTGTGTTTTACTTGATCAAACCCAGAACCTTATATGTGGCAGAAGACTGTATTTTGTATTCAGAAGAATCCCACATTTGCTCAGATGCAAAATAAAAATTTGTTTGTGTCTCTGCTGGTCTACCTAGAATGGTTAGTATTAAAGAGAAGAACGAGGAATGGCTAGAGGAACAGGATTACTGGAGCAAGCATAAGGAACAGTGAGCAGAAGTAACTCACACCGTAACAGCAGTGTGATTCAAACTGGGCTTTGCTAGCTGGCAGGAACTGACAATCCTAACCTTAGAGTGAAATGTTATAAATTAAAAATTATTTGAGGAATTAGCTACTGTCTGTTATCCTGTTTATCTTGGAAGTTTTTCCCATTAATGAAAATACTGACTTTTA
This sequence comes from Steatornis caripensis, assembly GCA_013398225.1. NCBI lineage: Eukaryota > Metazoa > Chordata > Aves > Caprimulgiformes > Steatornithidae > Steatornis > Steatornis caripensis. Next base: position 30,101 of record VZSC01019231.1, on the reverse strand, counting down.
AGCTAATTGAATAATGCCTAAAAATGGCAAAAAGCTGCTTATTAAATGTTGGAAAGCTTAGGCTAATTTTTCTGGATTTCTGATTTCAGGCTTGAGCCAATCTGTTAGTAGTGACCCCTTCAAATTTGAAGCTGTTTTTTATTGCTGCCAGTCATATCCTTGATATATTGGCAAAGCCTTTCTGGGATGTATATGCTACTGTTATAGCAGTAAATAACATTATTCCTCTCTCTTTTGTAGACTGTCCCCTGGCAGTCTACTCAGCTTTTTGTAGTAATCCATCTTCTAAAACCAAATGTCAACTTTAAAATTTGTATCCTCAGATAGCTAACTGAAGTGCCTACATTTGAAATCCAGCCAAAGATGGTTCTCTTTCTAGCCAAAGCTTATAGCTGGGCATCTTCACAGAGTTTTTCAGATCCTATACATTTACTGTTCACTGTCTATGCAACAGATCTAAAAGGAAGAGAAAGAGGTTGTGTTTTAAGAGGGGTAGGATCACAACAGCAGACTGCAATGGTTGCTATCAGGCCTATGGAAGAAAAAGCCACCAAGATAAAGAAATACATAAACTGTAAGTGGCAAAGATTAAAATAAGTTAAGATAAAAAAAAAAAAAATCACAATTTATTCCTCTGTTTTTACACTTTTCCTTCAACATTAGCTTTTGGCCTGTCCTGGTTTGACCAAATGCAGTATTCCATCCCATACACATCATGATCAGTGTAGGGCTGAGGGATCATGAGGGTCACTTTCCTTTCATGGCCAGGGGCCTGAGGGCACTAATGGGCTCTAACAGCCCTAAGCAGCCTCACCTGGTGCTTCCACCCACACCTGTGGCCCAGGAGCCTATTTAAAGCCAGCAGGGGTCTATCAGTAGAGGGTCTGGTGGTGTTGTAGGGTATGGGGTTTGTGCTCTGCCCTTTGCTGAAGTATCTGAGTACTCTGCCTGATTCTTCTGCCTTCAATCTCAATCCATGTATTCCTGTATCTAGTTCCTGCCTGCTGCTGAGTACAGTCTGGGACTTTCCTGGGGTGTGCCCCATAGCATCCAGGTGATGTATTCATTACTGGGGAGGTGGGAGCTCAATACAAGTTTTGTATATATTTCATTATTATTCTTCCTATTATTATAATGCACTACTATTGTAGTTACCTTAAAGCTGTTTTCTCTTTTCCAACCCATATACCTCTCTTTTCTCTTTCCCCTGTTTTGAGGGGGGAGGGGGTTAACAAAGAGTATCTGTCATCCATTTAATAGCCAGCCCAGCTTTAAACTGTGACATGGCTATTGTGAAGAAGAGGATATTGTGCTGAAGAGATTGTGGTCTGACCTAGCATACCTGCATTCCTTGATCTGAGGAAGGAGTAGGGCATGGGACTCTTGGGATGTTTGGCAAAGGATCTGCCCTGGAGATTTTTGATAGTGTACCACCACATATTATGATATCAAGTACAGACTCCTGTATAAGAAGCTTCTCTCCCAGGATCAAAGCCTGCTTTTACAATTATGCTGATAAAGAAATGATTTATACTTGCAACACTTCAAATTACCTTCCTTTACTGCTTTTACTTCCTTCAAGGCACTCAGAACTTAAATAGATCTTGTCAGCCTACCATCTGCTTCCAGTGGAAGCCAAGGGGCAGAAACATTTATAACAGCAGCAGTGAGGCTCAAAAATGACATATATTCCATAAGTATTCATCATTAATTAGTAAAAAAGACTTAAATGACAAAAAGACATTTTTCCTCTGAAAAAGAGTACTTTCGTCATCCGAGTTCATTGAGACAAGAATGGGAGTTGTTTAAGGTACCTTTCTGCATTGAACAAATGGGCTAGTGAAAGAATCTTGGGAAGCTTCAAGGTCAATTAGCGCATGACTTGTTTCTGTCTGCTTGTGTAAAATGTTAGTGTGAAATACTGTCCAGTAGACAATGTGAGGTTAACATTAGGAGGGATGAAAAAGCTGCTAACCAAGGCAAGTTTAGATAGAACTGCAAACCATATGAGAATGCTGCAACTTAAAAATGTATCTAGGAATTGTAACTTCAATCCTGCAGTAAGGTCTGAAATTCTGGAAAAGGAATATGTCTTCCACGTATTCATTTAAAATCAGTTAAATTCAGTGGAGACTTACACAGAAAAAAAAAAACTTCAGAAAAGACTTCTGATGTTCTAGGAAGTCCTACAAACTGTAGTCAAACAGACTGCCACAGTGTTTAGGAGCTGAAACTCACGATCTAGATTTTAATTTAAAGAATGCACTGAACTGCAGTAATAATTAAGTACCAAAAATAATAATTAGAAACAACTATTACAAAAACCCAAACAAACAACCAAAAAACCAAACAGGCAGGTAAAATTGTTTTGGATAAATGTAGATTGTGGGTAGCTGATGATTCAGTCAGAGTTTTGACATCAAGACAATATATGTACATTTCCTAAAGCCCAAGAGGAAAGCTGGTTGCTCCTGTCTTCCTTAGGGAATCTAATACGGTTAGGCATTAAGTTTTTATTATCAGGCTAGATAATACGCTATAAAATATGACATCTCAAACTCAAAAATTTACACAAAATGGAAATGAACTAAAGGAGCGGTTACATATACTGCAAACAGGTAAAACAAAAATCTTTTTCTGAAAAAAAATCAGTCTTCAGAAATCTAAGCGCTACTGAAAGCTTTCAGTAGCAGTTTTTCTTCCTGCCTTTGTTGCAGTCAAAGATCAATTTTCACATAGCTTTTAAGGGTACTTCTTTCGATGGTGAATTTTTTTACCTACCCATGTGTAAAAATACTACTGATCAAAACTTGTCTATGATCAGCATAAAGTGTGATCTAAAGCAACATTACTGGGATAGTCTTTTCAATTAAGCAAACAAACAAAAATTGGCCTTGCAGTTTTCAAGACAGACTTCATGGAAGAATAGATAAAGCACAATGAGTTTTTTGGGAAGCCTTGAAGTGGAGTCCACTTCTCAAAGCTTGTATACACTTACAATTAACAGAATAACTGTCTCAGGTTAATTATCTACAACTCCATGAATGCACTGTTATTTAGGAGAAACTTGTAGCATTTCTATATATATCCAGGAGTCTGTGTCTGTTTATTGCATGCATTTAAGGTTGGTTTTTGTAACCTGAAATAATGAGTCCCAAGTCAATGTTCAGAATGAGAAACTGGAACAAAACAAGCTATTTTATCTCTTTGGGGAGAACTTTGTTCAAATTCTAGACTTCTACATTCAAAACTATTTCAAATGAAAACATGATCCTTATTTTTCCTAAGGTCTTTAAGCAATTACACAGAACCACATTTCTCTATTTTTGAGGATGGGATTATTAACTTTTGATTTTTTTATTATTTAAAACTTAAATAAATGGGAAGTGTTATCACATAACAGTTAACAAGGAAATAGCTGAGTGATAGGTAGGTAGGCATACTCATCCATAAATAAACTAATAGATTAGTATCTCAGGCACAACGTATTACTCAATGTGATCTCATCTGCTGTTACTTTCAAAAAAGAAGTATAGGTGTGTATATATGTAAGTATATGGGTATAAGAAAAACATATGGTTTACCATTTGATATTTCACATTAAGTTTCTGGATTCTGCAAGTGTTTTGGAAAAAAGATATGCTTGTGCGTTCTAGGCAGTATATTGTCCTGGTACTGAGGAATACAATTCATTACACAGAAAATGACAACAAAGTCCACGTTATTGTCTCACCATTGTTTTGTTCGGTTATCAAGTTACATTTATTCTGCTAAAACAGAGCTGGTGAGAACAACATCTAAGTTAAATATTCAGTTACATCAGGGGAAAAAAAATAAATCTCTTTGCACCATATTTAACTATAAATATTTAAAACACTATAACATTACTAAAATATACTACTTTTTTTCTTAGAATTTAAGGCATTTTAAAGTTGCCTGCAACTGCAGTACAACACATAGCAATGAAGGTCTGCCTCAAGGTCACCAGACTCTTCAAAAATCTAAATTGTACGAACTGTAGATCTTGCCAGGGGATTTCAAAGCACTCAAATTATGAGATAAAACAAGTTTCCTAGGAGATCAGGTAGTTCAGGTGTAAGGTCTCCATTTAATGTCAGAGTACAGCATAGGGGATTGTGAACAGATGCTTGGCATGGTAACTAGTCACAGCAGGAAGAAAAAAAGCACAGTTTTTCATTCTGTTTTCAAACTCAAAAAGAAATGCTTATTTAAAGTAAAAATCAAAGTATAAGCTGCTACTACAGTAGGAACAGTGGAAGATCCTGTAACTTCAGCAATCCTTTGAGTATCTAAACAGTTAAGATACGATCATACATACTGTATAGGTGAGGAAAAAACTTCAACAAAACCAGCAGTTCTATCAGAATGATGCCTAGTACCAATAATGTTATGCTCTTTGCTATGAATTGCTGAATGACTGCTACCAGGCAGCATTACTTCTGTGAATTTAGTTACTTGTACCCTAGTGGTCAGAGAACATTTTGTAACACACAGAAAAAATTACTTTTGTTTTGACCTGGAGAACCAAATGGACGACTAGACCTAAAAGCTTTTACGCAAATTTACCGTTTGTTCTGCCTTCTCCCATTTCCAGCCACTTGTAGATCGTGTACGAAAGGATCCATGCGCTGGCTCTGCAACGAGTGAATATGAGTCTGCTCCTGTAATGGTTTTGAAAGGTAAATATCGGAGGTATTGGATTTATGGAGTTTGCCAGGTACAAAATCATACCATAAACCTTTGTGTTTTTAACAAAGGAGAGTTCCTCAAGCTTTCCCTAAGGATATGACCTGGATAACTACAAACTACAGTTTGGTGCCAGTCTGGGCTATAAGCAGCTCAGTAGACAGATTTCTTATGATTTCTTACAACTTCTTAGGAAGTAATTGCAATGAGTTGAAGAGAGCTGCTAGGGAGGGTCCCCTCTAACTTTATTTTCTTATGTCCATGTTGGTATGCTACAGGATAAACTGTGTTAGAGAAACCAGGGGCCCAGTTTACAGTACAGCTTAAACAAGACCAGCACACAACTGCAACACTATTTCAAAATTAATACAGAAATGGACCAACCAAGACACGACAGGTTCAGCCACCCTCACCATGCTGTTGACAAGAATAACGAGATTTTGATCACTCATGCAAATTAATAAGTCCCTCCTAGGCAGCTAGTAAGCAGAATTTTATATTGCTTGTGTGTTACTTTAGTTGGCCTACTGTATGAACATTGATGTGGTAGATAGATATCTTTCCCCTCTTGCCTTCCAATTTCTATTTCTGTCATATTGTCTATTGCATAGATGAGTTTATGTGGATAAGAAAAACCATGCCGTTGCATGTGAATCGTTCAGTATGTTAACTGAAGAACAGATTTTCATTTTAAGCCTTCATTTTTCTTGAAGGAAGAGCAAAGATGACAGTGTATTTCAACAGCATCCCCAGTATAGTTTAGGTTCACTGTTACAGTCTTATGGATTTTTTTGAAGATTTTGTTGCTTTTCTCTGCCACTGATTCTAACTCACTTAAGTCCATAATATGAAATTATAGATCTAACAGTTTAAACACAGAACAAAACCTATTGACATAAAGAAAAACTTAGATCCTGATGAGTTAGGCTACTGGATAAGTCCACAAATAAGTTCTAGGCCTGAGGAAAAAAACGTGAATTCTACGTCCAGATTTTTAACACTGGTGTTTGCTGTTGACTGTGAGCATTAGTTTTTATGGTATAAGATAATTTGTTGCACCACAGTAAAATGGCTGCATTCAGCAAAAAAATGAGGATAGTAAATGTCCATTTAGGTGGANTGAGGAAAAAAACATGAATTCTACGTCCAGATTTTTAGTACTGGTGTTTGCTGTTGACTGTGAGCATTAGTTTTTATGGTATAAGATAATTTGTTGCACCACAGTAAAATGGCTGCATTCAGCAAAAAAATGAGGATAGTAAACGTCCATTTAGGTGGAGTTTAAAGACCTCAGAAACCATCTCAAGAAAATATCACCTGGTTACGGCATGTGAAGCTTCAGATAATAGCTTCAACTGCACTGCACGACATGCTCATTACCCCTCTGCTTACCCTTGAGCTGACTCGGGTGCCTGTCTCCTGCCAGAAAACATGCAACACAGGAAGGAGCTATTCCTTTTTTTCTATGACTGTTAAAGCACTCAGCTTGTTAGATTTGCTCAGATATCCAGCTTATTTAGATTGTTTTGAACTGCAATGTTAACTTTTTAATAATCTGCCAGGACAGAAGTTTCCAGTGAGATGCATCTGTGCTAGCCATCACATGAAGTGTGATGCAACATGAAATTGCCCCAAATAGTCTCAGCTAATAGATCAAACCTAAGCAGTTTCACACAAGGCCAGGTGGAGTATTTCTTCTTTTTGGTCTAATTACTCCTTGTGCAGACGCAGGAGAGGCTCAGGACAGAGTCACCCAGGTCCCAACATGGTGGTGCAATTCTGCTAAGGATTAACAAGAAACATTGGTGGCAAGTGATGACAAGCAGCAGGAGCAATGTTAGTCATGTAGAGAGGGTGAAGAGGCAAGAGGAAAAGTAAAAAAAAAAAAAATCTGGAAAAGCTGAAGAGGAGGAGAACAGATGTGCAAAGAGTATGTGCAAGCCGGATGAGAAAAGATCAAAAAGGCAGCAACAGCAGATTAGGGGACTGTGACAAAGCAAACAGAGCAAACTCCCCAAGTACTGAAAGCTGTCTCCAGATATGCCTGTGTGAATAGTCCCTGGAATAGTTTCCTCCCCAAACCTGGGAAGCTGGGTCTATTCCAGTCACTGGAAGAGATTGGCTATTATGGTCTCCTAAATAATTCCCAGACATGGTTCTTAGCTGGCATAGACCAGACCCCTCTCACAGCAGTCTGTTTGGTTATGGCTGCTATGTTTCAGGAGCTACAAGAGTTCACTAGCACAGATCTGACCTATTCCATGGGTCATTGGGCTCTCTGTCAGTTAAAAGTCTGAGCGGCTTGTGATTTACTAGAGTAGCTGTAGCCTACAGCTGCGAAGGACTTGCATCATTTCATTATACTGGGATTTTTTTCCTTTCCTAACCATCTCAGACAAAAAGCCTCCATATTTTGATACTGTTGCTAGAATAAGAACAGAACAGAGTAATAGTACAACAATCTTACTGTTTAATTAAATAGTCTAGAAGTAACCATAGATATCACAAATGATTCTTTATAAGTAATCTTTAATAATCATAATTGGAGACAACTTTCAGGACTAAGAAATCTACTTGTCACTCTCACTCTGATGCTCTGCTCAGACTAGAGAGGAACACCAAGGCAGCACAACTGTAGGTCTCTGCTATGTAGTTACATGTACAAGGAGTCCTCTTTCCTCAGTAAGTTATGTTTTCGAACTATGGAACCAGCTTCTATTCCAAAATCATCAATATTTTTCCAGCCAGAGATTGAAAAGGATGCAAAGAGGATATTTTGTATGAATAGACAAAATGCAAATGTGAACATTAAAGCCTGCAATTACTTCTTCAATAGAGTTTTCTTCGATTTCTCTGTAGCAGGGATGCTTCTATTTAATTTGTGCTGGTTTTCACTTCATAGAGTATGTATTGATTCTGAATAGTCTGTCGCTTCTGCTCATTTTCTGCCATTTAGAGATGTCTGAAAAGTGTGCTAACATCAAGAACCCTCCTACTTAAGTACCAGATGTTTTTTCTCCATTGGTAAAACAATTGTCTCAGCAAAAAGATATGACTTAGTGCCTAGGTCTGTTCTAATCATTGCCTAACTTACTTCCATGAATGTACATATGTCTTGCTTCCATTATCTGACTTTTTATACAGTTTAAAACAAAAGGATGAAATTTTGGGGGTTCATCCCAAATGAGAATTAATATGCACACACATAAATATACATACTATATGTATTCCACATAAAACATGTACAATATGCGATTGTGTTCTAGAACTAAACACCTTGTTTCCCATACATACTAGTAATGCTTTTTGGTATGGTTTCTTTTTTCATTTTCTCCTTTCTTTGTTACTGATTTCTTTATATTTAAAACTATAGATTTTCTAAGAACAAAGACATTTAGAGAGAGAAATACTACGCAATTTTCAGTATAATGCTCCATGCAGGATAACCATTCATTTGATACAATTTTATTCTAATTGCTCTCCTTTTAAGTTGGATCACTTTCGCATTTGTTTAAAAAAGTAACATTATAAGCTAGCACTGTCCTTTATTTTAAGCACAAAGCAGCAAACAGAAAAGCCAATTGCTTGCTGTTCCTGAGACTGACCTATATATTCCTGGCCTCATTATTGTTTTGGTTGACAAGATCAGTTGTGTTTTCTGAGATGTGAAGTATTATCCTAAATTTAACATTGTCACTGCTTAAAAGAGAAGAAAGTTCGCCATTCAAAGCTCTCCAAGAAAAACTACTTGAAAAGATTTTTAGATAATAATTATTTTATACAGCCTTACAGCAAAACTTGTCCTTATGCACTCTCTGTTGAAACTTACTTTTTCAGTGAAGATCCCGTGTTCATTTTATTATCTTACTTATAATCATCAGTATGAAGTGTGAACGCTGGTGTTGACCTACTTTAATAGGTTGATGTATACTAGTGCTAAAACAAAGTGACACCTGTATTTTAATTTTTTTTAATTGTCACTGTTATGATGACTAATAGCATATAATGATGCTTGGCTACTGCCACAAAGGAAAAAAGACTAGTCTCCTCTGCATTCCATTTCTCCCTTCATGGAGGATTTTGTGATACCTACATTAAGAGTGGTAGGTCCACTAGCTTTAAGCATTTACGAAGTAGACCTCTACATGTCAATATCATGTCTAGGTCTTCATTACAGCAGATTAGCTAGTCAGCTGAGATTAGGATGCAATTATCTGACCAAATGTATATTCTGTATCAAATGGAACGAATAAACCTCTGGAGGGCACAGATGTCACTGAGTAGTTCTTATCAGAATAAAATGGAAGTCTAGATAGCTTAAATGTTATACCTATTCTGCAGACACCTTAAGGTAAGCGAGATCATGCCACTCTGAATATCACAGACAAAATTTCAGTGCCAAAAAGACTTCAGGTCTTCGTAGATGTGCTAGTTCAGTGGGTCAGCAGCTACTGTCTTTGTTCATAAGTGGTATGTATTTAACTATTGATTTCGACATTTCTGTAATATGATGCCATAATATTTAGTGAAACTAATCAATTTTTTATTATGTTTAGTTTGAAATAAATTATTTAGCATTTTGTTTTGCACCAGATGAAGAAGTGTTTGTCAGGCATGCAATTTTAAAGGATTCAAAGTGCTTGACTGCTACCTTGCCGTGTTTTTTTTTTAAAAACTATTCTGAAGGTAAAAATCTTTTTTTCATTCATGGGTTTAAATTATGCCCTTTGTGTCCTGGTTTGAGCTAGGACAGAACCAACTTTCTTTTAGTATTTTTACTTTTTAGTTATGTCTCTTCTGAGCAGCTGCACTCTCTGAAATTAACTGCATGTTTTGCCAGACAGTAGCTGCTTCTAGCAGTGATAAGGCTTGATGTTTATAGTTAGTGCTGGAACATCAGTAGGAATGGTATGCAGAAAGGCTCTTGCTTATACTTATTCCTATGAAGACCAAGGTTGATGCTTACACCTGCTAACTTTCTTATGCACCAGAAATGAAAGAGCAGAGAAGGGGTCACACCTGCGAACCTCCAGTGGGGAGGAGCGGGTTGGACAGGTGACGCAAAACTGACCAAAGGGAGTATTCCATCCCATATGCGTCATACTTGGTATAAAGCTGAGGGATCACGAGGGTCTCGCTCTCTTCTTCTATGGCTGGTGTCCGAGGAAGACTCTGCCTGATTCTTCTGCCTTCGATCCCAATCCGTGCATTTCTGAATCCAGCTCCTGCCTGCTGTTGAGTCCAGTCTGGGTCTTTCCTAGGGTCTGCCCTGCAGCATCCAGGTGATGTGATCATCATCAGGGGGAGCTCGATAATGGTTTTGTATATATTTGTATATAATTCATTATTATTTTTTCTATTATTATAATAGATTGTTGTTTTAGTTAGATTAAAGCTGTTTTAACTTTTCCAACCTGTAAGTCTCTTTCTTTTTTCTCTTTCCCTTCCTCTTCTTGGGGAGGAAAGAGGTTAACAAAGAACATCTGTAGTCCGTTTAATAGCCAGCCCAGTTTTAAACCTTGACATGTTAGTTTCTTGCATGACACTGTCAGAAAGTATAGCACAACTTCACTTGTTAAATTGAAAGGGTAAATGGGAAAAGCAGACATAGTTTCAATATATGAGAAGTAGAATTCTTGCCAAATTTTGTTTGCTGGCATTCATATAAAATCTTTTATGTTAGTAGGACTAAGAATTACATTTCTCTTTACAGCATTTACAGTAGCACAAAAATTAACAAAAATACATCTTTCCAATTCTGCCTCTTACTAATAGCATTGTTCTTTTCTTCAAGGTGCTGATGAAGACTATACAATCTATGGGTAAAAGTCGAATGGTTTAATTTTTTATACATGCACAGAGCTCTAAATGAAAAATAATGATTTCGTAGAATAAAGAATTAAAACCATGCGTTTGGAAGGAATTACACATATGTGTGTATGTGCATATATAATTTTGAAGACATGGAAAAATAAAATATTATCCTTTGCTTAGTATCACTTAAAATACGACTATCCATTGTGCTGATGAGAAATTTATAGCATTTTTAACATATATAATGTGAACAACATAAATAAACAGTGTCTAACATATTCCGCCCTATTAGTCCTATTCGTTCCACATTCTAAAGTAAACAAATGCTACTTATGCTTGCAGTTTATGGTCTAGAACTTGAGGGTGGACACTTATGCTGTAAAGTCTAACATGAAATGAATGAAGATGCTTATGTAATGTGTTATATTTGTGCTTTTACAACTTTGACATAAATGTGTATTGTTAATTTTATGGCAAAGGTTTTGTAAAATGACAGCTCATTCTTTTCATTTGTTTTCACTTATCTTCCTGCATTGACCTTGTTTCAGAAAAGGAAACTTTTAAGGAAAATAATAATCAGTTGTCAGGTATTTGTCAAAAGACTTTGCTCCCTAACATCTAATCACAGCTGACTGTCAAGAGCCAAGTTTCTGTTAATGTTTTAGATCATGCTTTTCTGGTTTTAGTCTAACAAAATTTTATTGTCAGATTATGTTAAAGCAATGGAAAACTGTTGCTTCCAGATTATCTTCTTAGAGACTTTCTGAATTAAATATACTTCATTGTAATAGAATTTAAAATTTTAATTGTACTAAGCCCTCTTCCGTCAGCCATGTGCTTTTCATGGATTTCCTTCAGTGAAAGCATAATGTTACCACCTCCATGTGCTCCTTTATCTCTTGCCACACTCTAATCTCAATAAAAGAAATGTGACAGGATCTGCGTGACCTCCAATCCACTGAGGGCACCATTGGAAAGGCAGAATACTCACAATACCTGGGAATTTTCTGTATGGCTCTTTTTGCTGTTGCTAAACTGTGAAGTTTTGTTCCTGTTTCTGATAAGTAAATCTTACTGACAGAAGGATCATTGTCCTTGAACTGTTGTTGGATCAGCCTACTGTGTAGAAAGCAGACGTAGGTTTTAGAGCTTGCACACCACCACATGACAGGTACCACCCTGCCTTCTGAGCTGCAAAGTGGGTCATCTTCTTCTTGTGTTATCTCTCTTTCTACAGTAGATTAACACATAAACTGCAAAAGAGAGAGGGCTGTCCACCTTGCAGTTGTGGTACCTAAATGAGTAAATTCATCCCAATGTTGAAGAGAAAGAACAAAGGGGTTCCTAAGGCCCTTTAATCAATATAAGACACACTGAAAGGTGGGATTACATTTGTGGTGTGAGTCAATGTCCTGTGCATTTCTGTTCATGAGGTTTTAACTACATCAAGTTGATAGACATTCTGTCTCTATTTTTGGTTATAAAGACTTTTGCAGATTGCCTGGATCTTCCAGGTTTTCAGTTAGCAGGTTTTTGAAACTTGTTCTGTGCTCATACCAATTGATCAAATACAATCTACTGAGCCCCTGTAATTACCTCACACTTTGGATTTTTAATTGCAATACACTGAAAACAGCTTTGATGTGATGGCTTTTTCATCCCAATGTCTGTTCCTCTGTCCTGATCAGAACTGCAAAAGAAACCAGGCAGGGATACAGACCTGGGTCACCAAATCCTCTTCATTTGTCTTATAAATGCTCCTTCAGATCATGTTGTAAATTTTGCCAAAACATAATAGACTTAACACACTTAGTTGGTTATTTTTCTAAGAGTGCAGGCAAGAAGACAAAACTTTGTCAATCGTATGTCATAAGACTCTCTGGTGCCTCTTTAATATTCTGGTTACGCTAAAAAGAAGATATTTTTCACTTGACTTCTTTCTGTAAGCTTTTTTTTTTTTGAAGCAGGACATCTCAACCCTACTATAGTTGACAGCAAACCTGTTGCTCTAGCTGCCACAAGTGTTTCACCTTCAATTTGATTTATGTTCCCCTTATTTGATTTGCATCAGTTTTCCTGAGGTCAGTGAGAAAGCCCTTAGTTATTGCTTAAAGTAGTATAACTAGCTTGAGACTAGTTAAAGGAGAATAAATCTTGTCTACCTGCTGAAAAAGAATAATTGTACTTCTCATTAAAGTGATGTAACACCAAAGGCTGGTGGAGATGATACTGATTTGTCACAACTACATTTGTGAATGGAACGGTACTGGCTTTCACTGGAAAGATTCTCTGGTCAAGGACTAGATGATTTCTGATTATAACTATGATTCTTCAATACAGATCACCCAGTAAACCAAATATATCTAAAGGATGTGGAAGACCCATATCAAAAGGCCTTTTCCCCATCGAAGTTTACGAAGAGGAGAGCCTTACTCCAGAAAAAGCAACAGCCCAGGGGTCACATAATACCTGGGAAACACCAGATCACAAAAGGAAATTGGAATCAGGTGAATCTGATTATGCATGTCCAATTCTCACTGGCTACTATTGGCATGTAGAGTAGCCCCATGTTTGCAAGCCAGCTATGTCTCTTCACTGGAAAGGATATTCAGAACATACAGTGTCTGTTTGTTCACTTTTGTGGGATCGTTTCAAAATGTCTGTCCTTTTCATTTTTTGTGTCACAGAAGCTCAGAATTTTCAAGTGTGGACTTGAGAGAACTTGCTTATTATTCAGCAGTGCTTTTATTTTAAAACCTGTGGATGATGGCAATCTAATTCATAGATCTCTCTCAGCTTTATTTCTGTAGTAACAAAAGTCTGCATAAGAAGATACAGTTTTCATCTCTATGAGGTTAGCTGCAATTTGTGTAGCAAGTGCTACTGGTTTTAACACTCCATACTGACTGCATTAGTCTGGTCCTGTATTTTTCTAGTCTCTATGCATGTGCAAGGTAGATGCTTACCACAGTTATTAACAATAGGACTTTAGCTGAGAAGAACAGAATATGGCTGCAATAATATTCCAAAGGATACCCCAATTTATGAGTGTTAAAAATAACATCATACAACATTTTCCTGGAGTATTTTTTTTTTTTTTTTGCAACTGATGAGTTGATGAGTTTTCATGCTCCCCTGGTGGGCTTGTTTGATTGCTTTGAGTTTTTGGGATTTTTTTGTTTTGATTTGGTTTTGTTTTCTTTCTTTCATTGTTATCTTTTTCAATTCAACCTGATAAAAAATATCCATTTTGATTAAAAGATCATTTTTCACTAATGTGCTTAAATGTTCTCATGAGTTTCTTCTCTCTAAACTTACCTGCTATTATCTTGAATCTTACAAGAAACTGGGTTTGGATTTTTTTTTTTTTATCCCCAAAGAACTTTGCTATTCTCAACCTCCAGCACTATTTCCTAAATAGGCAAATGTTCTCCCACACTTTCCCCTCAGAGCAGGGAATCATAGAATCATAAAATCATTTAGATTAGAAAAGACATTTAAGATTGAGTCCAACTATAAACCTAACGCTGCCAAGTCCGCCACTAAACCATGCTTCTAAGTGCCACCATCTGTATGTCTTTTAAAAACCTCCAAGGATGATGACTCCACCACCTCCCTGGGCAGCCTGTTCTAATGTTTGGTAACCCTTTCAGTGAAGAAATATTTCCTAATATCCAATCTAAACAACTCCTGACACAACTTGAGGCTGTTTCCTCTCATCCTATTGCTTGTTACTTGGGAGAAATGACAAACACCACCTCACTACAACCTCCTTTCAGATCACCACCTGGGTTTAAACTCCATTTACTATGACTCTTTGGGCCCAGCAATACAGCTAGTTTTAACCCAGCCAAACATATGCCCATCCAAGCCATGAACGGCCAGTTTATCCAGGAGAATGCTGTTCTAAAGTCTAGGCAGACAACCACAACGGTCTTTCCCTCATCCACCAAGCAGGTCACCTTCTCATGGAAGGAGATCAAGTTAGTTAAGAAGGACTTGCCATTCATAAACCCATGCTGACTGGGCATAATCACTTGTTTGTCCTGTACGTGCCATATGATCACACAAGATGATCTGCTCCATAGCCTTCCCCGGCACTGAGGTCAGAATACCAGGTCTGTAGTTCCCTGGATCCCATCTCTTTCCATATACTTGTGTAAGTGGTATAGCAGTTCACTGATCATTTCACCTTGGATTATGGGGGCTTCATTCTGCTCCCCATCCCTGTCTTCCAACTCAGGGATGGGGACCCCAAGAACAATGGATCTTACTATTAAAGACTGAGGCAAACAAGGAGTGAATTACCTCAGCTTTTTCCTTATCTTTTTCCACTATGTTTCCCCCCACATCCAATAAAGGATTGAGATTTTCCTTAGCATTGAGATTGAGATTGTCCTTTTGTTGCTTTCACATTTATAGAAATATTTTTATTGTCTTTTATGGCAGTAGCTGATTAAGTTCAGGTTGGGCTTTGGGCCTTCTGATTTTCTGCCTGCATAACCCCACAACACCCTTGCAGTTCTCCTGAGTCCTCCTGCCCCTTCTTCCAAAGGTCATAAACTTTTTTTTCCTCAGTTACAGCCAAAGCTCTCTGTTCAGCCAGGTTGGTCCTCTTCCCCACTGACTCATCTTTTGGCACACAGGGACAGCCTGCTCCTGTGCCTTTAACATTTCCTTCTTGAAGAGTGCCTAGCCTTCCTGGACTCCTTTGCTCTTCATGACTGCCTCCCAAAGGGCTCTGTCAACCAGGTCCCTAAACAGGCCAAAGTCTGCCTTTAGGAAGTCCAAGGTGGCAGTTCTGCTGACTCTCCTCCTTACTTCTCCAAGAATTAAAAACTATAATGTCATGATCACCATGCCCAAGACAGCCTACAATCATCACGTCAGTCACAAGTCCTTCTCTATATGCAAGAAACAGGTCCAGTGGGGCACCTTCCTTAACTGGCTCACTCACCATCTGTGTGCTGAAACATCCTAGACTGTTTCTTCTGTGCTGCCTTGTATTTCCAGCAGACGTCTTGTAAGTTGAAGTTCCCTATGAGAACAAAGGCTAGTGATCATAAGACTTGTCCCAGCCGCTTATAGAATTTCATCTGTCTCCATCCTAGTTGTGTCGTCTGTAACAGACTCCTACCACAATAGCTGCCTTATTGGCCTTTCCCCTGATTCTTACCCGTAAACACTAGACCTTTTCACAGAATCACAGAATGATAGGGTTTGGAAGAGACCTCTGGAGATCATCTAGTCCAAAGCCCCTGTTAAAGCAGGTGCCCCTACAGCACGTTGCACGGAAACACATCCAGGAAAGTTTTGAATATCTCCAGAGAAGGAGACTCCACAGCCTCCCTGGGCAGCCTGTTCCAGTGATCTGTCACCCTCACAGTAAAGAAGTTCCTCCTCAAGTTCATGTGGAACTGCCTGTGCTCCAGCTTGTGCCCGTTGCCCCTTGTCCTGTTGCTGGGCACCACTGAGAAGAGTCTGACCCCGTCCTCTTGACATCCACCCTTTAGATATTTGTAAGCATTGATCAGATCTCCTCTCAGCCT
>VZSC01019231.1:0-11759 GCA_013398225.1 Steatornis caripensis | reverse complement strand
AAATATCCCACCATGTCTCTGTACCTGCAAAGAGATCATGTCCCTTACCTACCCCACCACCACTATTTCCTTCCCATCCCTTCTGGGATGTGAGTCATCCCACCATGTTTCCATGACTGAAACTATAGCATAGTTTTCCAGGTGCATAATGGCTTCCAGCTCCTCCTGTTTATTGATTATGCTGCATGTATTGGTGTAGATGCACTTCAGCTGGGCTATTGATCCCGCCATCTTTATGGGGAAAGAAACCCAAATTCTTATGTGACTGTTCTCAGGCATTTCCTTGGGTCCTAGCACAACAATAAGCCTTCCATTTTGTTGCTGCATGAATCTCCTGTGCAAAGATCCTTTTCCCTCTTTGAGACAGTTGTAACCCAGCAGACCTGGTGTTGTGTAGACCAACTCATGATCCAAAAGCCCAAAATTTTGCCAGTGACACTAGGCTTGGAGCCAGGTATTGATCTTCTGGCTCTTCCTGTTTCTTTCATCATCATTCTCAGCAGCTAGTAGGGTAGAGGAGAACACTGCTTGTGCTCCTAATCCCTTAACCAGCCATCCCAAGACCCTGAAGTCTCTCTTGATTGCCCTCTGACTTCTTCTTGTGCCTTCATCACTGCCTACCTGAAAAATCAATAATGGATAATAATAATATGAGAGCCATACAATGGTAGGAAGTTTTCACTTCACATCTTTAACGCAGGCCCCAGGGAGGAAACAGACTTCCCTAATAAGTGAATCCAGTCTGCATATCAGGCCTTGCATACCCGCCAGGATAGAGTCTTCTATGACAATTACCTGTCTTTTATTTTTTATGGAAGCAGCTTTGACACAGGGCATAGGTTGGCTTAACCCTGGCAACACCTTCAACCTAGATGAACAATTGTCCTCACCGTTGTTTTGTTCCACTTGCAGAATTTTGTAACTATTATGCAAGGGCACTTGGGAAGGTGGAATCCCTGTTTACAGGATGAAATATCTCCTGAAAAACTTCCACAGGACTGGATGGCACATGCCTAATTTCCCTTTTTATCTGTTGCTCTTACAGATACTATGCCAACAGTAGCAAAAACAAATTTTCGTAGCTTGCATGCTCCGTCCCGCAGAGAGCAACAGCAGTCGTCAGGGAATGGCAGGAGCAGATGTAATATATTGAAGGCTGGGCCTGAGACTTCTATCCACATCTGCCATTACTCACAGAGGTAGATTTTATGATGTTGCCATTTTAGATTTTTCTAGCTCCAGAACTTGATGGTGTAGATGTTGTTTCCTCTTTTAGCAGCCCCTGGAGTGTCTCAAATGTTATTGATAGCAGACGCAGCCATGGTCTCTGGGGTGTATGCGACATTTCTGTTGAAACTGCTATCATTTACTGTTAAATCTAATTTGAGAAAAGAAACAAACTGCCTCAAACATTGTGTATGTACTAGAAAAATAAAGGAACAAAACGCTAATAACTCAAAATAATGGAAGTAGTAGGTTTCCTTCTGCGGAATCATAGACTGCACAATTGCAAGTCCTCTAAATTGTGCCCAAGCTCTCCAGACACCAGGGGTCTTCAAAAGGTCCCATTGTGATTTTTTCTGCTGTGAAACAATAAAGTAACATTCTAAAAAACAATGAAACCAATCTACTTCAAAATTTTTAACACAGTAATAAAAATACATTTAATTTCCTTTATGTCTCAAGCATAGCTGTCACTGCTTTACAGAGACTCAGTCTGGAAGTCCATAACCAGTCTTATGTTCTAATAGGGAAGTTTCTGCACTAAATCATGTAATTTCTCAACAGTAGGTGCATATAAACTTTTTGTCTTTGAATTCTTACCTGTCATTCCTTGTAACCCTTCACAGCCTATAAAAGGCATCACATGTGTTTGAAACCCATCTATTTACTTCTTGTATCACTTTCCCATAATCTTGACAAAAAGCAACTGAGTTTTTAATTACTGCTTTTTCCCAAGAGAAGACAGTTATCCTGATGATGAAAATTACATATAAACCAGTCCAAACCTAAGTGTCCCCCAACAACACTTCCGAGTTTCATCTGTCATTAGACCAGAAATTAGACCAAATCTTTAACGAAGGCCTGGAATATTCAGAAAATGTTTCATTTTTATGTATGCAAATTTTCCTTATGGGGTCCAGATGGAGCTGCAAATGATGAAACACCAACAGGGTTTGTTGTAGTATTTCAGAACCAAAAGCAGAACAAGTCTAAATTTCCCAAGAAAATATCTTCCTATAAGATCTCCAGATTTGTTCTAAAACTTAAACTATTCAAAGAGTTCAGCTGAACTCTGTCTACCCATCAAAATTTACTTTGTTTAGATGAATGGAACTTAAACAAAGAACATATATGATTTTACTTACTTTAATGAAAACCTATGTGAAATGTGTTTTCAATGGCAACCAGGATGAAAAGACAATAAATGAGACATGAACAACTTGGAAAGGTGTGTGCGGGAATAAATGAGAATACTGAAACTTAGTTTTAGTGATAAAGTTCTGGTAGATAAAGGGAGGGATAAATGCTCTGTGTGTTGTTTTGGTTTAAATCCATATAAAAATTATTAAGAATTTTGGTGATTTTAAGAGGTGCTGGATCATGTTCTCGGTGAACAGGAAGAAAGAGATATAGAAAAGTAATACTATCTGCCTTGTAATTGGCTGTCACTGAAACAAAGTGTTTAATATCTAAAACACACCAATGCAAAAATTTGCCAAAACCAGTCTATCAGACAGTTTGGGCCTTTAACTTCTCATCTTAAGTGCTAGCAGTTACTGAAAGAACTTAAGCTTGAAAGTCCCATTAAAGGTGTACTTTATTACGTAATCTGAGAATTAAAAACTTTATGAAAGTATGTGAATAACTTTCTACTTTCTTATGTCAAGGAAGTGGAAAAGTCAGAAGAATTAAGTCTATCAGCAGGGCTTTGCTGCTTTTGCATGGTACAACAACATACTTGCTCAAAAGCAAAGTATGTGAGAATATAAATAAATCAGAGGTAATTTGGTGCATGGAATTTTGTTAACCATCTTAAAATCACAATACAGCATTGTACCCTGAGAGTGAATCAAGAAACGAATGTCTGCCTTTTAAAATATAGAAATGTCACGTTCCCAAAAAAACTTTAATAGGGCATGACTGTGTAATTTGGTCTTTGTAATTCCTAATTCTCTTTCTGCTTTGTCTAGAAACTGGACTACCTTTCATTTGGTCTTTGCAACTTGGAATTATTAAAAATCCATTACACTTCCCTCTCTCCAAAGACAGTACATAAATTAAGCCTCAACAGTGTTAAAACAGATGCAAAAAGTGATATGACCCTTTCAAATTGTCACTTATTTGCAATGCAAATTTATCCTGAGTGATCAGAATTTCGGCAAATATTTTTCATTTAGAACTCAATTTTTTACAGCTAAGTACTGTTCATTTGCTGATTCACAGTTCAGAAGTTACTGAGGTGTTTATTTTTGTTAAGCAAATGTGCAGTTCTCTAGTTATTTTTACACTCCAGAACTCCCAGTAGTCAGCCTCAAGGATGCCTCAGTGCCTCTCAGCAGTGAGAGCTGTAGAAATATGCAGCCAGACTTTCACTTTTAAAAGTGCCCGGTTTTGGTAACCCAATAAGATGTAACATGAAGACAATTCTGCTACAGCGTATGTGGTATTTACTTCTTTTCCTCTTTTCTGCTTACATATTTCTATTTTAGGTGTAGGAAATAAAATTTAACCTAGCCCAGTGCTCCTCAAAACTCTTTCACTCAAATGTAGTATCAGCTGATTGAATCAAACCTTGTAATTGTGAAGTTGCATGAATCCGTGGCTCACAAAAAGGAAAAAGTACTTTTAGTTAGCTTAGGTCACATGTATATGTAATTTTTCGTAAGCATGTCACACTAGCTCTCTGTCTTGATTAGTGATGTTCATTTTTAGTTTTATCATGTGAAAAAATTTGTACTTCTATGCTTTTCTGAAGATGCTGCAAGAGTTTTCCAAGCCTCATTCTCAAACGTTGGCAAATGCTACAATGTGTGTACTAAAAATAATAATAGAACTGTTGGCTGGAAGCAATATCTAGAAGCCTTGTAGTCAAACCTCTTGCTCAAAAAACAGTCAGATCACATAGGGCTTTTCTCAGGTGTCAGGAAGGCCAAAGCATGGCTGGAGCTGAACTTGGCAAGGGACAAAGAATAATAAAAAGGGCTTCTACAGGTATGCCAGTCAGAAAAGGAAGGTCAAAGAAACTGTACCCCCTCTGATGAACATGACTAGCAAACTGGTAACAACAGATGAGGAGAAGGCTGAGGTACTCAACAACATTTTTGCCCCAGTCTTCATGATCAATCTCTCTTCCCACACCTCTCCAGTGGATAGACTTCAAGACAGGGACTGGGGGAGCAAAGTCCCTCCCACTGTAAGAGAAGATCAGGTTTATGACCAGCTGAGGAAACTGAATACACGTAAGTCTATGGGACCTGATGCATCCCAGAGTCCCGAGGGAATTGGCTGATGTGGTTGCCAAGCCACTCTCCATGATATTTGAAAAGTCATGGCAGTCATGTGCAGTCCCTGGAGAGTGAAAAAAGAGAAATATTGCACCCATTTTTAAAAACGGTAAGAAGGAGGACCCTGGGAACTACCAATCCGTCAGCCTCACCTCTGTGTCTGGGAAGATCATGGAACAGATCCTCCTAGAAGCTATGCTAAGGCACATGGAGGACAGGGAGGTGATTTGAGACATTCAGCATGGCTTCACAAAGCACAAGTCCTGCCTGAACAACCTAGTGGCCTTATATGATGGAGTGACAACACTAGTTGATAAGGAAAGAGCTACAGATGTCATCTGTCTGGACTTCTGTAAGGCCTTCAACACAGTCCACCACAACATCCTTCTCTCTAAATTGGAGATGGATTTAATGGGTGGACTGTTTGGTGGATAAGAAATTGACTGGATGGTCATATCCAGAAAGTAATGGTCAATAGCTCAATGTCTGAGTGGAGATCAGTGATGAGTGGTGTCGCTCAGGATTCCGTACTGGGACAAGTACTGTTTAATATCTTCATCAATGACAGAGACAGTGGAATTGAGTGCACCCTCAGCAAATTTGCAGATGACACCAAGCTGAGTGGTGCAGTTGACAGGCCTGAGGGACAGGATGTCATCCAGAGGACCTGAACAAGCTCAAGAAGTGTACCCATGTGAACCTCATGATGTTCAACAAGGCCAAGTCAAGGCCCTGCAGGTGGGTCCAGTCAATCCCCGGCATCAACACAGGCTGAAGGATGAAAGCATTAAGAGTAGCCCTGCAGAGGAGGACTCGAGGGTACTGGTGGATGAGCTGGACATGAGCCGGACATGAGCCGGACATGTGTGCTTGCAGACCAGAAAACGAGCCATATCCTGGGCCACATTAAAAGAAGCGTGTGGCCAGCAGGTTGAGGGAGGTGATTCTGCTTCTCTACTCCATTCTGAAGAGACCCCACCTGGAGTAATGCGTCCAGCTCTGGAGTCCTCAGTACAAGACCTGTTGGAGCAGCTCCAGAATAGAGCCACAAAAATGATCAGAGACATGGAGCACCTCTCCTATAAGGAAAGGCTGAGGGAGTTGGGATTGTTCAGCCTGGAGAAGAGAAGGCTCCAGGGGTACCTTATTGTAGTCTTTCAAGACTTAAAGGGGTTTTAAAAGAAAGATGGGGACAAAATTTTTAGTACGGCCTTTTGCGATAGGACGAAGGGTAATGGTTTTAAACTAGATAGAGTAGATCTAGACTAGATATCAGCAAGAAATTTTTTACAATGGTAGTGGTGAAACACTGGAATATGTTGCCCAAGGAGGTGGTAGATGCCCCACCCCTGGAAACATGCAAGGTCAGATTGGATGGTGCTCTGAGAAACCTGATCTAGTTGTAGATGTCCCTGCTTATTGCAGAAGGATTGGACTAGATGACCTTTAAAGCTCCTTTCCAACCCAAATTATTCTATGATTCTATGATTTTATGAGTATTCCATAGTTACTTTAGTTAACTGGTTCCCATGCCCTGTCCTCCAACTTTCTTTTATTCATGAATTTCTAAATACTAAGAGTTTTTTGATGTTTTGCCTTCTTTGCCTTCTTTCCAATCAATTTTTCTTTTTCTCTCTATTTGTTACTCACAAAGACGGCATTCTCATACCAAAAGAGAAAAAAACCATCAAGTTCCTGGAATGCATAGAGGACTACTTCCTCATACAAAGGCTAGATGTGCCAACCAGGAATGAGGCACTGCTAGACTTGCTAGTCACAAACCAAGAAAACTTGCTTTGTAGTATCTTGGTTAGTGATAGCCTTGGTTGCAGTGATCACAATATTGTGGATTTTGGGATCACACTGAAGTTTGCTGAGCACACTGAAGGTTAGTATGAAGTCAAAGGTTTTAGATTTTAGGAGAGTAAACTTTAGCTCACTCAGAGCTCAGTTGGGAGGGGCTACGTGGGAAGCTTCCATGGAGGGTAATGGAGCTAGCGAAGTAGGTGGAACAAGAGACCCCCTTGGCTTAACAGCAAGCTTCTGAGTCTGCTCAAAACCAAGTGGGAACTGTACCAGAAATGGAAAAGCAGACAAATACCCACTGAGAAATACAAGAGCCCTTCCAAGGCACGCAGAGATGCAGTTAGGAAAGCAAAAGCTCAGCTCAAGTTGAAATTGGCCAGATACGTCAAAAGGTGCAAGAAAGCGTTCTTCAGGTACGTAAACAACAAGCAGAAAGAGAAGGAAAACATTGGCCCACTGTTAAACAGGAGAGGTGAATTAGTCACTACCAACGCTGGAAAGGTAGAAGTTCTCAACACTTTTTTCACCTCTGTCTTTACCAGCACTGTTGGGCCTCAGGCCCTGGGAACAAAAATCCAGGTTGATGCAAACACAGACCCACTGTCACTGAAAGAATAGTTCATATATGAACTATTACAGGAGCTTGACTCCTACAAATCAATAGGCCCTGACATCATCCACCCAAGGGTGTTAAGAGAGCTGACTGACATTGTTGCAAGGTCGCTCTCCATAATCTTTGAGAAGTTGTGGAGACATAGGGACATCCCAGAAGACTGGAAGAAGGCTAAAGTCACCCCCATCTACAAGAAGGTCTTAAAGGAAGATCCAGGAAACTATAGGCCTATCACTTCAGTTCCTGAGAAAGTTATGGAGCAAATCCTCCTGGGGGCTATCACAAGTCAAATGAAGCATGTGGTTGGGAAAAGCCAGTACGGGTTCACCAAGGGCAAATCATGCTTGACAAACCTGATTGTCTTCTACCACAAAGTAACCTGCTTGGTTGATGTGGGGCGAAAGGTGGATGTTGTCTACCTGGATTTCTCCAAGGTTTTCGGTATGGTTCCCCACAGCCTTGTCCTAGAGAAACTGATGTGTTATGGTCTAGACAAGTGGTATGTGTGGTGGGTGGGGAACTGGCTGACAGACCGCACCCTGAGGGTCCTGGTACATAGCTCCTTTTCCAACTGGCAACCTGTCACAAGTGGGATTGATATTGAGCCCAACACAATTTACATCTTCATGAGTGATCTAGATGATTGGATCAAGTATACCCCGATGACATTTGCCAATGATAGCAGACTGAGTGTCACTGAGAGACTACCAAGCCTCGTACATTCCACTGACTATTATCCATTACTATTGTTTCATGTGGGCACAAGTGACACAGCCAGGAACAGTGTGAGGAGTATCAAGAACGATTACAGAGCCCTGGGAGTGATAGTAATGGGCTCCAGAGTGCAGGTAGTTTTTTCATCAATCCTTCCAGTCAAAGTGAAGAGGTTTGAAAGGGCCAGTCAAATCAACAAATGGTTACAGGACTAGTGCCACAGTCAGGGATTTGGCTACTTAGACCATGGGACTTGATTTGAGAAACCTGGTCTACTGGGAGCTGATGGAGTCCGTCTGTCAGAGAAGGGGAAGAGCATCTTTGGTCATAGGCTTGACAAGCTGGTGAAGAGGGCTTCAAACTGAAGTTGCCATGGCAGGGGAACCTCAATCCATCCCACTTCTACCAGTTCAATGCCAGTGCGAGCAATAGATGTCCAGAGCCTAGTGAAGGATCACAGGTCAGCAGGAGAGCACCTGAAGGGCACAAAGGAATTCCAGCTGCTCCAGACAGTAAATCAGCTTTGTCAGGGGTTCAACTTAAATGCCTCTGTGCAAACCCACATAGCATGGGGAATAAATGAGAATTTAGAGATGTGCACATGCCTGCAGGGCTATGATCTTATTGGAACCACAGAGACATGGTGGGAAGGCTCCTATGACTTGGGTGTTTGAATTGAAGGATACAGGCTCTTTAGGATGGACAGGCAGGGGAGATAAGGAGGGGGTGTCCCCCTCTATGTCAATGACCAGCTGGAATGCTTGGAGCTCTGCTTGGGGATGGATGAGGACCTGAACAAGAGTTCATTGGTCAGGATTAAAGGCAGGGCAGGGACAGGTGTAAATCTACTGGGGGTCATGCAATCAGGAAGACTGAGTGGATGAATCCCTCTATAGACAGATAGGAGTAGCTTCACATTCACAAGCCCTTATGCTTCCTAATGGAAGACTTCAACCACCTTGATGTCTGTTGGAGGGACAATACAGCAGGGAAGAAGGAATCCAGGAGGTTCCTGGAATGCATTGATGATAACTTCCTTCTCCAAGTGGTAGAGGAGCCAATGAGGAGAGGTGCTATGCTGGATCTTGTTCTCACCAACAAGCAGGGGTTGGTGGGGAATGTGAAGCCCCAGGCAGCCTTGGCTGCGGTGACCATGAAATGGTGGAGTTCAAGACCCTTAGGGCAGCGAGGAGGACACACAGCAATCTCTCTACCCTGAACTTCAGGAGAGCAGACTTCGGCCACTTCAGGCACCCGCATGGTAGAGTCTCATGGGATAAAGCCCTGGAGGCAAGAGGGGGCCAAGGTAGTGTTGCAGAAGACAAGCTGCAGCTGGAGTCAGAAGCCTCTAGCTCAGCTGACCTTCTGGCCTTGGTTGGCAAGAAGCCATGGGAAGAATGAGCGAGTCCTGTTCTCTCGTAGTGTGCTGAAACCACAAATATGCAAAGAAAGAGATAAGAGGAAGGACAGGGATGAGCTAATAGCACCTGCAGGGCCTCCTGGCAGCAGGAGTCCAATAGGACCCGCAGGGCCGCTTGGCAGCAGGTGTCCACGAGGCCGAAGTGGCAAAGAGATTGGCGGAGAGGCTGAAGCGGGGCTAACGGGTCCAATGAAAAGTGTGATCACACATGGTGTATGCGGGGCTCATGAGCTCAATCCTTTTACTGATCGTTTTAACCTCAGAAAGATAAGATACAAGAATGTATAAAAGACGCTTGCTAAATGTAATAAATGATTTAATTGCTTCATTGCTTTGGAGTCTGTGCCCTGATCCGCCGCAAGGTAGTTGGTTGATATTCAAGGATCACCTCCTCCAAGCTCAGGAGAGATGCATCCAAACAAAGAAGTCAGCAAAATAGCCAGGAGGCCTGCATGTGTGAACAAGGAGCTCCTGGATAAACTTGATCACAAAAAGGAAGCCTACAGAGGGTGAAAGCAAGGACAGGTAGCCTGGGAGGAATACAGAGAAATTAGCCAAATGGCTGGGGATCAGGTTAGGAAGGCTAGAGCCCTGATAGAATTAAATCTGGCCAGGGACATCAAGGGCAATAAGAAAAGCTTCTATAGGTATGTTAGTGATAAAAGGAAGACTAGGGAAAATGTGGGGCCTCTCTGGAAGGAAATGGGAGACCTGGTTACCTGGCATCTGGAGAAGGCTGAGGTACTCAATGACTTTTTTGTCTCAGCCTTCACCAGCACGTGCTCAAGCCACACCACCAAAATCACAGAAGGTAAACGCAGAGACTGGGAGAATGAAGAACCACCCACTGTAGGAGAATATCAAGTTCAAAACTATCTAAAGAACTTGAAGGTGCACATATCCATGGGACCTGATGACATGCATCTGTGGGTCCGGAGGGAACTGGTAGCTGAAGTTGCTAAGCCACTATCCATAATTTTTGAAAAGTTGTGGCAATCTGGTGCACTTCCCACTGACTGAAAAAGTGGAAACATAGTCCCCATTTTTAAAAAAGCAAAAAAGGAAGACCTGGGGACTACAGGCCAGTCAGTCTCATCTCTGTGCCAGGCAAGATCATGGAGCAGATCCTTCTGGAAACTATACTGAGGCTCATGGAAATAAGGAGGTGATTGGTGACAGCCAGCACTGCTTCACTAAGGGCAAATCATACCTGATAAATTTGATGACCTTTTACAACGAGGTTACAGTGTTGGTGGACAAGGGAAGAGCAACTGATGTCATCTACCCAGCCTGTGCAAAGCATTTGACACTGTCCCACGTGACATCTTTGTCTCTAAGTGGAGAGACATGGAGTTGACTGATGGATCACTTGCTAGATAAGGAATTGACTGGATGGTTGCATTCAAAGACTTGCTGTCAACATCTTGATGTCCAAATGGAAATCAGCGACAAGTGGCATTCCTCAGTGCTGTTTAACAAATTTGTCAGGGACATGGACAATGGCACAGAGTGCACCCTCAGAGAGATTGCCAATCACACCAAGCTGTGTGGCANAGGATGCCATTGGCCTTCCTGGCTGCAAGGGCACACTGCTGGCTCATGGTGAGCCTGTTGTCCACCAGCACTCCCAGGTCCTTCTCCGCAGAGCTGCTCTCCAGCAAGTCAACCCCCAGCCTGTACTGGCACATGGGGTTGTTCCTCCCCTAGATTGACAGCAGCTCTGAGGAGAAGGACTTGGGGGTGTTGGTTGATGAGGAGCTCAACATGAGCCAGCAATGTGTGCTCGCAGCCCAGAATGCTGACTATATCCTGGGCTGCATCAAAAGAAGCGTTACCAGCAGGTCAAGGGAGGTGATTCTCCCCCTCTACTCTGCTTTCATGAGACCCCACCTGGAATACTGCATCTAGTTCTGAGGTCCTCAGACAAGAAAGTCATGGACCTGTCAAAGAAAATCATGAGGAGGGTTACAAAAGTGATCAGGGGGCTGGAGCAACTGTCCTACAAAGATAGGCTGAGATAGTTAGGATTTTTCAGGCTGGAGAATAGAAGGCTCAGGGGAGATCTTATAGCAGCCTTCCAGTACCTGAAGGGGGCCTTCAAGAAAGCTGGAGAGGCACTTTTTACAAAAGCATGTTATGACAGGATGAGAGGTAACATTTTTAAACTGAAAGAGGGTAGATTTAGATTAGATATTGGGAAGAAATTCTGTATGATGAGAGTGGTGAGACACTGCAACAGATTGTCCAGAGAAGCCCCTTTGGATGCCCCTTCCCTGGAAGTGTTCAATGCCAGGTTGGTTGGGGCTTTTAGCAACCTGGTCTAGTGAAAGATGTCCCTGCCAATGGCAGGCAGGCTGGAACTAGGTAATCCTTAAGGTCCCTTCTAACCTAAACCATTCTATGTTTCCATGATTCTATGACTGGGGAAGTAGACACTTCAGATGGGAGAGCCACCCTGCAGGAAGACGTGGACAGGCTGGAAGAGTGGGTTAACAAGAACTTTATGAAGTTCAGCAAGGGCAACTGTAATGTCTTGCACATGGGAAAACATAACCCAGGAGTGCAGCAAAGGCTGGGATCTACCTGGCTGGAGAGCAACTCTGTGGAAAGTGACCTAGGGGTCCTGGTGGACAACAAGCTCAATGTGAGTGAACATTGTGCTACAGCAACAAAGAAAGCCAACAGGATGCTGGGTTAC
>VZSC01019230.1:282733-297615 GCA_013398225.1 Steatornis caripensis | reverse complement strand
AAAAAAAAAAAAACCCAAACTGTTTTGCATACAGCAATGTCTCAGTACCCGATTCAATTTAAAAGAAATGATTTACAAATAGTTCTGTTTTCTGACTTTTGGGATAGACATTATCCATTGTGTTCTGTTCCTTAGCCAAAAACCCCCGAGTTCAGTAGCAGTGCTGATAGAAGGCTGTGAGATTGTACGTACAAAGCGATGGGGGAAAACAAAAAAAAAAATACAAGAGGAAAAGTAATTCGTATCTCCTGGAGATATATACAAACGACTTTGGTCTTTTGTATGTTACGCCTTTTTAGACTCTGGAATTTGCAATGTTTTTTAGTGGAATTTGCATATTGCGTGCAGAAATGAGTGAGTCGGCAAAGTAGTGAGTAGACACAAGTGATGTGTGTATGTATATTAATTTACTACAACAAATGGCTTAAAAGTGAAGTATTANCGATTCAATTTAAAAGAAATGATTTACAAATAGTTCTGTTTTCTGACTTTTGGGATAGACATTATCCATTGTGTTCTGTTCCTTAGCCAAAAACCCCCGAGTTCAGTAGCAGTGCTGATAGAAGGCTGTGAGATTGTACGTACAAAGCGATGGGGGAAAACAAAAAAAAAAATACAAGAGGAAAAGTAATTCGTATCTCCTGGAGATATATACAAACGACTTTGGTCTTTTGTATGTTACGCCTTTTTAGACTCTGGAATTTGCAATGTTTTTTAGTGGAATTTGCATATTGCGTGCAGAAATGAGTGAGTCGGCAAAGTAGTGAGTAGACACAAGTGATGTGTGTATGTATATTAATTTACTACAACAAATGGCTTAAAAGTGAACTATTAGAATTGTACAAATAAGACCCAACCCCGTACTTTTTTAAAAACAAAAAAAAAAGAAGTAAAAGTTTCCACTGTTGTAGATTCACAAGAGTGCCTAGAAAGACGGAAGAGGGGGGGATTAGAGAGTTAGTGTTCTGTCCCTCTGTGTCGTCATGGTGTCCAGTCCCATCCCCATCCCCCCACCTTGCTAAATGACACTGACTTGTTTATGTGTTTTGGTTAGGAAGGTAGTCTTGATGTTGCTCCTGTTCTAGATGCTAGTGTTTGTGGGACAGGAGCAGACATCTTGCTCAAGGTTGCAAAAAGCAAATCATGTTGCAGGAGTCTGAGTCCAAAATTTATTCTGTCTGCTTACTTTCTTCCTTGCGCTGTGAAAAGTTGGTTCGAAAGATCAAATAGTATCTATTTGTGCCATCAGTTTTCTGTGAGAAAAATATAACTATATTAAAAAATAGGATATTGATCTGGACAACTGTGCTACTATGTAAAACATCCACTGATGTATCTTTTGTACTTCCAGTGTGTTCCTTACAGGCAAGCTCATGCTTCTTCCATTTATTTGAAATTAAACAATAATTTTTAACACACCCCCTGCCCTCCATATAAAGTTAGCAACTGTATTAGTTTGGAACAGTTTCACTGTCTTGGGGAAGCTAGAGGGGGAATAGGAAATGCATCCACTGTATCTCTTGTGTAAATTAGCTTTTTGATCATTTTGCTTAATTTTTTTTTTTTGCTTAAACATGACAGTTAATTTGTGTTTTGTGTTCCAATGGAGAAGCTTCAGAAAAAGTGTGTTACAGTGTGTAGAGCTGACTTTAGTTTAAATTTTGTTGACTTTATATCAGAGGCGTTTTTATCTCTGGTTGAAATACAGTTCTCAACGTATTTTTGCAGTGTGCTAATACTGCAGTCTATGCAAGGAGTAGAATCTTGGTTTTAATCTTACTTCAGAAGTTGCTGGCAATGACCATTATCTTTGCTATAAGATGGTAGAAGATTGGGGAAATGTAATATTTAATACCTGACCTTCAGTATGTAGGGCCAGAATATCTTAGCTGAAATCAGTGTTCCCAGACAATGAAAAATACAATAAAATCTGTTTTCTGTCTATAGACAGATTTGGTTGAAAGACTTAATTTTTGATTAAAAGACTTATTTTTAACACCTCTTTATCTGTTACATAAATTTGATACAATGAATGGATGATTAGAAACAAATATATTTTTACTTCACAATAAAAAATAGTGATAAACTATTTAGGTGTAGGTAATAAACGAACATCAGCTTTAAATGAAGTAATAAATGAGTAAATAACGGTATTCAGAGTTCTGACTATAAAAGAAGAAATCCAGTCTGTCTGAATCAGTCCTCAGGTTTTGGTGTTTGACATAAATCGAAATGAAGTATTTAAACTGTAACGTAATGCTGTGTTGTTACACTTCAGTCTTAAATTGTGCTTGCACTCGGAGTGGTCTGAATAAACTCAGAATCTCCATGGAACTGATGCTGCATAATTAATGAGAAGGTGACAAGTCGCTGTGTATTTCATGACACTTACTTTGGTGTTGCAGAAGAAACGGAGCAGATGGGAAAGTTTCAGAAGGGAGCAAAACAAGCAAGGAGCTTCTGTGGTGTTGGTTTGTTGTAGCCCTTTGCAGGGGCTCCGTGTCCCTGCCTCGCTGTGTCCTGCTGAACGAGGAATGCTAGTGCTCTGCCGAACCGCTAGGTATCTAGTCAGTGTTTTGAGGGTCAGCAGTTTGCTAAACGGCCTGCCTCACTGCTCTGCTATTAGATGGTAATGTATTTAGATTTAAGAACGGATTCTAAAATAGGGCCTTGACTGTCTTTCAGCACCTTTTTGCAAGAGCACGGCATTTGTTGTTAATTTATATTTGAAAAGATGCTTTTGAGACTAAGCGTGCTTTATCATTATTCATAACAACAGAAAGTTATTAATGTGGTCACTTTACAGAAACATTGGCAGCTAGACACTAACTTACAACGAAGGCTTTTGCCACTTTGTCATCATGAGAAACGTAGCCTTAATGATTCTGGAGAAACTGTGTCAAGTGGGGTACGTGCCACAGCATCCCCTGAAGACCCAAAGTAATCTCATACAGTAGAACAAGTCTAACGAGAAGTGTTAGGCTTGAGAAAGTGCTGATAATTTATGCCCGTTGTTTAATGTTCATCAGTTTGGATTTCTGATTTACACTGCGGTCCCTGACTCAGCCAGTGAGTGTGGTGGGACAGGCTGGCCCGCATCACCTGCGTTGGGTTCCTGGTAGTCCCTCGCGTCGTCGGGGCCTGGCGGCTGCTCCTTTCCCCTGCCCGCAGTGAGCCTGGCGTCAGCAGGGACACACGGACTAGGAGCATGGCACTTACCCGTTTGGAGAACAAGCATAGCTTACCCTTACAGATTATCTTACAATCTCTGTACTTGTAAATGAAAGTGTTAGTAATGCTTATAATAGTATTTCATAATATCTTAAAAAGTAAGTTTAATCTTAATTTATTTGATTGCTGCTATGGCAGAGATCCTGAAGCACTACCTCTGCTTCTTTTCCTGACTACATTTATTCTCCTGTAGTTGTAGGTTTTCGTTACTGGCCTGAAAGCTCTGCGCAAATGTCAGAGTGGTGCTGTATATCATTATTCCTCTTGGTACAGCAGCATGATATATCTGAAGTAAAAGATTTTTAAAGGCACACATACATCTTCTTGAGAGACAGATTTTTGCAAATCTGTCTCCATTTACTCTCATTAGTATTAAATCAGTACAATTGATAACAAATGTCAGACTGTAATGTTTCTGGTGAAGCAGACCATCTGCCTGTTTCGTAATATGAACGTTTATGCTTAGAATCAGAATACTTCAACAACTGTGCCTGAAATGCCAGGTAGTAAAGTCTGTTATTTGAGGTCTCTGAATACATTATGTATATTGGAATAATAATTAATTCCATGCTTTCTGGCAAATGTAGTTATCAAAGGAGATTTATTTATGTGGATTGCTTGCTTCCCTTGAAAATGCCATGCTCCTCTTAGCGTCTGTTTTATTTCCCTGTAATTGTTTCTTACCAAAGTATGTATTTTTCAGACTAGTTAGCCTCTCTTTGAATAAGTGAAATTTGTGAAGGCTGCCACTGTACCAACCAAAATAATGTTGTGGTACTGGAAATGAATCATGTTGCCATCAACTTACAGGTTTGTTTTGACAGAAAGCTTTTGATTAAAAACAAACACTAAACAAACTAAAAGAATACAAACATCTTGCGAAATCCCTCAATTAAAGCTTTCAGGACTGCAGTACAACTTGCCTTTCTTCTGCAGGGAGCAATGGAAAGTGAAAGATGAGTTGTATTTCAGATGGCTCAGGTTGGTTGTTCTTGCCATATTGATGCACGTGCTTTTACTGGGACAGGTGGAAGCTAATGGGCTTCAGTCTCCCCAGTTTTTCCTAAATCTGACTTTTTCAGATCAGCAGTTGAAATCCATGTATTTGTAGCTGGACAGTACCAGTTCTCGGTTCACATTGCCACTCCGTGTGCTGCTTGTTGTGAGAGTGGAGTGAAGCCACTGTGTTCGGGAGAGCTGGGCTGAGCATGCTCCTGCTCACCTCCAGTCCTGCAGCATGGATGGCATGCTGCAACCACAGGATCTCATGTGGGGAAGGCAGAGAACCGTTCAGCACCGGCTCATTTCACAGAAGTGATTCGTCTGTAACACAGGCAGTTCCATCTGAACACGAGGTAAAACTTCTTTATTGTGAGAATGACACTGGAACAGGCTGCCCAGAGAGGCTGCGGAGTCTCCTTCTCTGGAGATATTCAAAACCCACCTGGACGTGTTCCTGTGCACCCTGCTCTAGGGGCATCTGCTTTAGCAGGGGAGTTGGACTGGATGATCTCCAGAGGGCCCTTCCAACCCCTACCATTCTGTGATTCTGTGAAGTGCTCTTACGCAGGTTGGTTGCCCAGAAAACACGCTATGCCTATCTGGATGGGTCATTTAATGAGTAGTAGGACTTCATGCAAATCACTGGCAGAGGTGAAGAGAAGATGGGAGAGAGATGTCTCTGCTGTCCCTGGTTGAATGAAGCCTTTTTCATGGAAGAGGAGACTCTTCGATGTCTTTGTGGCTGTGGAACCTGTTGAAACTGTGGTACAAAATAGGGAGGTTGGGTTGGGGTTTTTTTTGAGACCAATGTCAGTATGCTTAAAAGGAAAGTGGAGAATTGTAGTATATTAATAGCAAAGCTGCATACATTACGGGGACATTTTTGTCACCAAGAAACACTGTAAATAAAATCACTGAAAAGGTGCTAGATGTATTCTTTACCCTGTTTTACAGTAACCTTTTCAATTTGAATATGAAAGGGTTTTTAACACTGTGTACTTATAATGGGTAGAGAAGGTTTACTGAGTTATTGCTAGCAAGTACGTAAACTGATCCATGTAGTTACTAAACTTCTTACAAGTTATGCTCTTTCTCCATCTTAATTTGAGAATGAAAGCTAAGGTAATTGAGCTATTCTTTTGATTTCTCAAGATTAGATGACTTGAAATAGTATTTGACAAAAAGAAATCTTTGGGTTTTTGTAGGGTTGGGTGTTTTGGTGTTGTGCTGCTGGTTTTCAAATACTGGCAGAACTACTCATCCTACTTGTGGCATGTCACAGTATATGTTTTTAACAAATTTCCCCTTTGCTGGTTTATTCAGTGTTTTCAGAGCAATATGTTACATTCCGAGTTTTCATGTTTGGCTTGGAAACCTCCACTGTTTAAAACTTGAAAATCGGCAATATTCATTCATACATTCTTTTGTTTATCTACTTATACTGCAAGGTTTCTGTGAGTATTATGTCTGAGTATCTGCGTGTGTAACTTGTAGGTATGTATAAGTGTACGTATTTGAACATTTATTTATATGCTGAATGGTAGGTTTTTCTGTAAGTACTTGGCATGTGTTTGTCTTTACCATTTGAAGCAAGTTTAGAAATCTGTCCTGTAAAATGTAAATATCTGTATTTCTGTAAAGTATCTGTATTTCTGATTTATTCACTGAGTCTTGGTCTAACAAAACAGCAGAGATGACTTTTGTGTACTGAACATAACAAGTTTTGGATGCTTCAGACCATTAAGATTTTTAAGCAAAGGATTTTTTTCTCACTGAGAAGATTCAACTGAACAAAAATTTTGCTTGAGATTACTCTAGTTCTTGATGTCACTATGCCAAGCAGAAAGTGTGGTAACTCGCATACAGAGTTACAATCCTAGTATAATCAAGGTCTACAAGTTCTGCCAAGGTTCTTAGTAAGTATTCAGCAGGATCTGCAATTTGATGTTGAGGAATGTAAAAGGCAGCAGACATGCAAAATTGCAGCAGGTTTTAAAGATGTAGAGCTGCTTCACTGGAAATAAAATGTTTTAAATCACAGCAATATATCATATGCATATCCTCATGGAACACAATGTAACGGTATTAGAGTGTTATGTTTTTATGTGCTCTGTAACGATGCGCATACGATGCATCATTGCGATTTAAAACATTTTAATCTTCATTTATTCTTTTATCTTGCTAGTTTTCTTTCATATTCCCATTTTCCTGATCTCAGTAATAAAAAGTCAGCATCTGGTATTCCATTTTCTTATTTGCTTGGAAGGCAAAGCTTTGGCAAAAAGATGTAGGAGTTTTCAGATTTACAGGCCTGCTTGTTAAGATGGCCTCTGCCTAATGAACGTAAAAACTGTGAGACTGGAGAGGACACTCCCATTTTCACCTGTAGCCCATGTGAAGGACATAACAAACATACATATGCCATAAATACATGTCATATGAGTTATATGAAGCTTAGAACCTAGATCTGTTCTCCAGGCTGTGGAGTTAAGCATCCTCCAATGTTCAAGCAATATCTAGATTGTAAAAAAAAAAAAAAAAATAAAGAAACGTTCCAAAAATTAGCTGTTAAGAATTCTTTCTTAACAAAATAGATAGTACTGTCTTACTGTTCTAAGTAGGTTTGAGCAAGTTGATAATACAATTTTCTCATTAACCATTTAATACTATTATATCATTATGCCAATATATACTTATTACCCATTTATATCATGTTTCCTATTATGACAATTGGTTTCTTCAAGTAATAAGCATATTCTCTTAAATCCTTAGTTTGAGAGAAGGAGAGGGGTAATCTAGAAACTGTTCAGGCTCTGAGAGAAGAAATTTTGGCATAGACTGTTAGTCTAGTTAGTCAGATGCTTATAGAGTCTTCAATTTTGGTTTATCCGTGAAATGTGCAGCACCAATTATAGCTGATATGTGCTGACAAGTGATATTTTCACATCACAGTTCTGTCTAGCTAGATAATTTAAATAAATGGGTAAATGTACCCAGTACCTGGAGTGAGCTTGACTACCTGCTGCTTTGCTTTGTAAGAGTTGGCTTAAATTGTTCAGTTAATAAAAGTTTTAAATGTCATATCTATAAAAGGCCTGATATAAAAATCCTCCAGCTAAGGAACATTTTTATCATGAATTGTTTGATAGTGAAAAGAGAAGATACTTAGTGTTAGACCTTACTCACAGTCTTTTCCAAAATACTTGTTAGGAAATCATATTTGAGATTGACCTTACTCTGGATAATGGCCACTGTCCTGAGGAACTCTGTGCAGTCTCTGTGTGCACGTATTATTTCTTTTATTTTTTCCTCCTTATATAACCACTGTGTTTCTACAAATTTCTCATCCAACTGTCTGACCTATCCTTTTATTGTGGACATTTTTCTCCACATCTTTTAAAAAATAAAAGAAGGTGTGTATTTGTTCACTTCTTATGTGACAAGATCCGTGCTCTCTCGAGTCCCTCTCGCAAGGGTCACTTCTTGGCCATCTGCTCTTTCCTATATACCATGTCTAAACTATACTGCCAACTGACAGTTACGTGTTTGTGATTCTCAGCTGTACATATTTCTTGACACCTTTAATGACTTTTCTCTGTTCTCTTCGCCTGCTTGTGTTGACTTTCACTCTAAATACTTGCCGTGGATGCGTTTCTCCTGGGGACAAATCAACTGTCCTGCTTGTACAGTTGCTGTTTAGACTTTCCGTGAATAACCTCAATATCATGTTTGATCCTGAACTTCTCAACTGATACCTTTCCTCCACCTGCAAATCTCATTTGCTATATATAACATTGGCATTTTTTTTAGCACCTTGTGGTCTGAACTTCTTCTCTTCGCAGTTTCACTTCTCTGTATTCCTTCTTTGTGCCCATATTTGCTGTGTGTGAAAGAAGCATTCATTCTTTTTCTGAGTGTCCTATAACTCGGCTGGCTTCCAATTAATTTCTGGGATCAATGTGAAACCCTTCTCTCTTCCTCAAAATCTAAATATGCTGTCTCATATATTTTGCTTTCAGTGTTTTCATTTCAGCATAGATCTTAGTTACAGGAGTTGAGCGTGTTTTTATAGGAGCTCTTGTGTCATGTATATTGCTTCAAGATAATTTTAGTCTGTTTTCTTCTAGCTACTATATCATGTTACCTGGGTGTATAATTTTCTTAAAACTTAATTTTAAAGTTGTTTGGGGTTGTTTTCTTTTAATTTGTTAGATTTCAAACTGTAAGTACCTTACTGTGATTCATACATGATATTGCATACAAGCCTTCAGTTTTTGGAGAATAACAAAAACCAAACTGCAATGGCTGGTTAGGGCATTCCTGCATTACCAAGTACAATGCTGAGGTCCGTGGCTTGTTGACTGGTTTAGGCAGTCTCTTCGATAGAAAACTGGCAGTTCTAGAGGTCTAGTGGTTAAGAATAAAGTGCATGTTACTTACTGCTTCTACATTCCTCTGTATAAAGCTTCAAGATGCTTAGATCAACTTTGGGCAGGATGCAAATGTACTATATTATCTTGTTCCATATAAGCACTTCTGAAGCTGTAGAGGTTGTGCTGAAACAGCCTTGTTAGACGTCTGCATGTGCTGCTCACTGGACAGCCTGGGAAGACAGCCCTGAAGGTTAGTGCCATGACTACTCAGAGTTAAGGCTGCAACTGTTTTTGGTTTGACTTTAAATCAATATTTACTCCACCTGTTTTCACCCCTAAAGTTTCCTTGCTCAGAATGATTTCTGAATTACGGTTACAGATATCTTCCAGACCCAAGACAAAAAGTGAACATTTTGTGATACACATTGAGTTGTTTCAGTATCAGAGGAAACTATTAGAGATCCAGTCTACAAACTCCTCACGACTGCTTTGCGTACTGATTCATATCACTTGCTGTGTCTTTTCTAATTTAAAATTCATTCCCAGCTTGCATTTGCATTCAAAGAGTCAGTCTGCCTGACCAAGAGGTTCTCCGTTCTTATGTATTTTACATGGGACTGGTGGGAGCTAGAAGCTGGTGCTTCTTGTGAGAACAAGACCTTGCCTATGTGCAGTGCAGTGGAAGCTGGAAGCTTTCACCACGAGCACCAGCCGGGCATGCAAACAAGGTGCAAGAGACAACTCCCAAGCCATGGCGTTGCCTGATACCCATAGAGCTGAATGGCAGCAACAGCTCCAGCTCTGAACTGGAGTCTTACCTACATTGGCAGCGTATCAGCTGTCACATCTGTAGACCTGATGTAACGCTCCAGACGCGCAGTAGTTCCTCCTGTCAGATTCCAGCCAAAGAAAGTTTGTTTTTTTCCTAAATGTCAGGTGTTAAAACATTTTGGAGATTCTTTGAATGTGGGCAAATTGTTCATTAGTGTGTTTTTGCTGGCTACAGCTGCAGAACTTGAAAAGAGGTGATCAGTTATGCAAAGGTCACAGCGTATTTGGAGGCTTGCGTTTGTTTCAGTCAAAATGTTTTAACTTCACATGTGAACTAAGGAAAATCAGCTCCTACCAAACTGGTGTTTACACGTTGTGACAAATTCAGTTAGACTTCACTGACTGACCAGACAGTAGCTCTGAAAGGTTTTATGTTTTGAAGTTATTTCTATCCAAACCTTTACAGAATGTTAGTGAATTTTCAAATACAAGAGACAAATACTCCCCAGAAGCCTTTGAGAGACCTTTAGGTCTCCTACTTTGTTTGAAAGTTTAAATTTTCCTTTTTTGTTGAAACATTTTTCTGCTTTAGTATTTTGTCTACCGTATGTAGTATTTCAATATTTTAGGAGTACGCAGAGATCTGTAGGGTTTTATTTTCAGATGTAATTTAGTATTTGCTTCATAGCCACAGTGAAGGCAAGTAATTATTAGGAGAGTTTATTGTTGGGATTAGTCTTCCAACCTGCAGAATGAGTGTTCTCCTTTTAAATAGAAATGTAGTGTAAGCATCTTTAACGGAGATTCTGCAAGGCTCCGACAAGAATTTCTTTATTGTTTAGATATAAAGGCAACAGTAACAAGACATCCTTAAGAGTTGTTTTGGAATAGGAGTTGGGGATTGAAAATTTACGGCATAATATGAGTATGAAATTGTGATACCTCTATCAGTGTAGGCATATAGTTATTATTTTCATTAAGCTTACTTATAATAGTAACTTCTAGTAGAAATAAAATTTTAGGTTTACTTTATGACTAAGGTTATATTAGTTTCTTGTTGTAATCTGGAGTATTGGTTTATGTATGTTGCCTTTACATTTTGGGGTAAGGGGAAGAGAAGTTATTAATTTTATTCCATTCTTACTATTTGTCTAGAATGGGTTGTTACACACGTGAACGCTAGTCTAGAGGAAACGGATAGTAATTAGCTGAACACCTCCCTTATGCTTTTGTGGAAATTGCTTTCTGTTGCTCAGTGACAGAGCTCTTGTTTCTGAACTGGATATTTTTTTTTCCTGCTGCTGAGTTTCTGGTTTGCCCTTGTGGAAGCAGAGTCTTTTGCTTCAAGAACTTGTCTTATTTTTCCTCACTGACATTCATCAACAATGCTCACTAAAATGCCATGAATCTACTGTTAAAGTGCCTTGTTTAATTTTAGAAACTGGATAATAATATGCACTGCAGTTCTGAAATGCATTAAGAGGTTCAATCTCAGTGATTCTTTCATGGCTTTAAAATCCGAACAGTAAGGTAGGTATAACTTAGTTTTTCGTGTTTTCTAAGCCCTGTAGCTTGTTTGAACATCTCGGGAATTCCCTTCTATACATGACTGTGCCTTTTTTTATTTTTGGAGGTGTGTTTTGGTTTATTTGTTTTAAGTTCTGGGTTACAATAAGGAATTCAGGAAAAATTTATTTCTAATTTGATATTCACTATTCCAAAACGGGTTGTGTAGATTTGTGAAAAGGGGGTTGCTGTTACATACTTCTACTGTAGTAACTGTGTCTTTGAAGTATGTCCAGTGTGGACAGTTATCGTACCAGGTATGAAACTCATGAGTATGTAACTGGCGTGGCAATTCACAGACCCTTCAGTTACTAGTGTGAAAGGCGGTTTGGCAGGCACTAACTTTGTTGAATCCAGGTATGCATTTCTGATACCGGAGGCAGTCACAAGATTCACTACATTGTTCAAAACTACGGACGATGCAGGCTAGNCCCTTCTATACATGACTGTGCCTTTTTTTATTTTTGGAGGTGTGTTTTGGTTTATTTGTTTTAAGTTCTGGGTTACAATAAGGAATTCAGGAAAAATTTATTTCTAATTTGATATTCACTATTCCAAAACGGGTTGTGTAGATTTGTGAAAAGGGGGTTGCTGTTACATACTTCTACTGTAGTAACTGTGTCTTTGAAGTATGTCCAGTGTGGACAGTTATCGTACCAGGTATGAAACTCATGAGTATGTAACTGGCGTGGCAATTCACAGACCCTTCAGTTACTAGTGTGAAAGGCGGTTTGGCAGGCACTAACTTTGTTGAATCCAGGTATGCATTTCTGATACCGGAGGCAGTCACAAGATTCACTACATTGTTCAAAACTACAGACGATGCAGGCTAGTTTACAGTTTGCATGGCTGAGTCATTGAAACCTGGCGAAAGCTTCGGGGAAAGCTTCAGGGAAATCTGGGAAATGCCAGGCAAACCGTCATCTCCAGGAGATGGATTAAAGCAGCAGGGATGATTCAGTATGTCTAATCTGTGTGGTAGTTAGGGCTGTTATGTTCGAGCAACACTGGAGACTGGAGCTTTATGATGCTTCTTCTGCTGGCATATACATGTATCTGCTGGCCTGCTTGCAGAACAATCTGCTGCTGGTGGTGAATGAGAGCACGGGCAGGGAGTAGGCAGACCACTTTCATCTCCCGTGAGGTACGATATTAAGAGTTTGGGTTTAGAGTTGATGTTTCTAGTTTACTGACAGTTCTAGAGCCATTTCAGAAGTACAATTTGGGACAAAGTTCAGTTTCAGACTTGATGCATCCCAGTCAGTTCAGGATTTAAGGATGCACACAGCCATTTTCACGTATGTCTGTGCCAACCCTGTTTGATGAGGCGTAACACAGTGCTTTGGTGCTTTGCCCATTAGCAGTAGGGTGCTTTTCCATGGGAAACTGGAAACTTCCAGCACTCTGTTCAGTTTCTGCTGGAAGGCGAGCAGGTGCATACATAAGGCTGTAAGGCAAGTGCTTATTTCTCACAGTCAGTGTGCCTGTGTGATTGTACATGCACAGGAGCTCACCAATACTTTGAAATGTATTTGTTTCTGGTGCCAACAACTAGTCCTCTGCTAAGTAGAAGTGATACTCTTCATCTCCAGAAAGGAGCTTCTCTCTGCTGTCAAGAATATCCTTGGTCCATTGTCAATATCCTGCACAAGGTTGGTCTAGTTGAGGACCAGTGAGTCAGTGATACAGCTGCAGATTTGGAGGAGGAAGACTTGTCTGTCTTCTTTCACTCCCTTTTCCCTGTCTGTCCCTTTGACCTTTCTTCTGCCTATCACTTGCTTCCATTTCGCATCATGAAATGATGCTCAAGAGCCTTGTCTGCCAGTATTTCAGGAAATAAATAAGTGCAAAACCTACGTGCAGGGCAGCGGTAGGCTGACACAGGTACTGCCTAGCCATAACCTGAAGACATGAAGAAGCAAACCCAAGATGGTTCTTTTCTCCCCTCGTTCTTCCTTCTTGCTATTTCCTTAAGACAGCTGCTCTGACAGTCAAGGTAGCACATTGTACATGTCAAGGTAAACCCCTCTTACTATGGGACTTAGGTGCAATGCTGCATGCTCAGCTCCTGTGGCTGCTTGTGTTGCTCTTAGTCAGTGCCTGGTCTGTCCCTGAGAGCATGTTCTCCCTCCGCCTGGCTTGTAGGTGGCAGGGCTGTAGGTACCAAGCTTTGGTACTTGCTGTTACTTTGTCATCAAAGTGTGAGCAGTCTTCTCAGCTCTAGAGTAGCTGCTGTTGTCCTTCACTTCCTACTACATGGACAAGAGATCTTCCTACAGCCAGTAGCTATGTAAGTTGCCTGTGTTTCCATCTGCTGGAAGATGCTGTTGTAAATACTGTAGAAGTGTCCAGCAGCTGCGCTCTGGACAGTGCTCAGGGTTTAGCAGGTGTCATCTTGGAGGGCTCTTAGTTAAAGACACTCCAATGTTTTTCACATTCATAAAGTTAAAAGTGCTAATTGGCTGTGACATGCTGGTGGAGGCTGCAGGGCTGGCATCCACATCTGGGATCCGCAGGTAAGCTAGGGGCATAAGCTGTCTCTAGCCTGGACAAGATGGTACAACAAGAGGATGCCAGTAATCTTGGTATTCTTGACACCTTCTCATGACCAAGATCAATGACCGTGAAACACTTTGTGTTGATATGGAGAAGACTTTTTTAAAAATCTAGTTATTTTCCTGGAAAGCATAAAACTTTATTAAAGGGAAAGGAACTTGGATGATAGTTTTTGTTCATAGTTACACTGTTAGTCATCAGTAAGCAGTTTTTGCTTTTCTTTGCACTCCCTTGCCACCATACTTGGTGTAAGTCTTTGTGCAAGAGACTCGCACAGACTCTTCAGCAAGCTTCATACAGAATATAAATGTAGCAAATATTTCTAGTGATGTAAGCTTATTACTAATAAAGGACAACAAAATATCTTTATTAAACTAGTGGAGGAATACATGAGCTTGGGAAATCTTGTATGCAGTGTCTTTCACCTAGCCTGTCTATACATTCTTTGCCGGTAGGGCCACTGTAATAGAAGTGTTTTGCTAGATTGTTCATACAAAATAAACATCTCTGAAGGAGTGTTGCTTCAGATGTGTGTTCTTCTGAATATTCATGAAATTAAGAAACTAGAACTGACATTTGTCACACTGGTAAAATTCTACTTGGCTCCCCAAATATAAGAACTATTCTTTATAAAGGGACAGCACTTGTTTCTCTTAAACCAAATTTAGTTTTAAAAGTTCTGTCCAAAGTTCAAGATGCACTTTGCAGAGCATTGCTAAATAGACTGAATTCAAATGCAAATAGATTTTGTTGACTTGTGTGTTTGATTTTTTTTTTATTATGTGCAATTTCTCTATTAGTAGTAAAAATAATACAATATTGAAAAGAATATTTGCAGCTAGGGTAGATGGGGAGACAGAAGGCACCTGAGCAGAAAGTTGATTTTGCTGCAAACAGGTAGTTCTTAACATGGTGTTTTCTACCTTTGAGGAAGGAATGAATACAGTGAATTCATTCAAATATCTTAATTAGAGCTATGGTTATGATTGTCTCTTTAAAGCTAGGCATTGATAAGATCTAGCACTTAGGAATTGAATTTTTTTTTATTCTTACACCATTCTCAAAATTAAGATTGATTTGATCTGCCAACGTGTGACCTTTACGAATCACAACACTACTTTATCATTTGATCCTTTGTCTGAAGGAAAACTACTTAGATAGCACAGCTACCATCTGTTATTATCTTGGAATCAATACATTCTTTGTAAAATTCTCTACTTTCCAGAAGTTGCTGTAAATAAAAATGTATAGTATGGAAGTGATTTCCTTAAGACAATTGTTGTGAACATAAGATTTGATAAATGTACAATATTTGAAACAGAACACAATTAGATTTGAAGAGTCAGATATTACAAAGACATTAATCTCGTATGAGGAAAGGCT
>VZSC01019230.1:192029-282144 GCA_013398225.1 Steatornis caripensis | reverse complement strand
TGTGGAGTCTCCTTCTCTGGAGATATTGAAAACCCGCCTGGATGTGTTCCTGTGCAACCTGCTCTAGGCACACGTGCTTTAGCAGGGGGGTTGGACTAGATGATCTCTAGAGGTCCCTTCCAACCCCTACCATTCTATGATTCTATGATTAAAAGCAGTAGATTTTGTTTTGGAAGTATGAAGATGGAAATATTTTTTCAGTGGATATGATAGTTATTTTTATTCTGTATGTCTCAAATAATGAGCAGTGCACCAGTGTAAACCAGCAACATTGTGTGTTAGATAAATATGCTTTTCAAGCTAAGCAAAATACTTTCTGCATGTGAAAAATCTTCACTTATACATAAGTTTTCAAATTTTTTTTCAGTTATTTCCTGTGTGTTCTTTGTTAGAAATTGTTAGTTTTCTCCACAGAGAAAATGTGTATTCCTTCCCTGGTTTAATATCATCTTTATGTTGGTTTGGGAGTATTTTCCCTCTTACACCATAGCAACTTACATTTTTGGAGCCTATCTTGCAAAGAACCCTATAAAATGTCTCCTGTATCGTGTTCGTTTTACTTCAGTAAAAAAAAATTCTTCTAGAAATTTGGAAGAGCTAAGAGACAACTTTTACAGACGTTTGAGTATTCTCCACTACGTCAATGGAGTATTATATGTGTTGTGTGTGTGTATGGGTAAACAAACCATGCCTTTAACTTTTCTCAACAACTACTGTTATTCTTTAAAAATTTGAATTTGATTGTTGCAATTCACTGAGCTACCGAGCTCTTTTGGAGTCTAAGACCCGTACCTCTTGTCCCTCATACAGTTGTCTGACAGATGTCTCCTGGACATTGTTCTCAAATGTCATCAAATTGTTGGGGCGGGGGGAGAAAATCCTTCTGCAGAATGAATTCAGACTTTCCCAGTTGGTCTGTATGCTTGTGCTTTTATTGTATTTACATTGTTATGTCTTCCTGATACTCTGAAATGGTTTTCAGTTTGGAGGGATTAGAAAGCAACATCTCTAAAACTGGGGATGAAAAAAATCCTNGGGGGAGAAAATCCTTCTGCAGAATGAATTCAGACTTTCCTAGTTGGTCTGTATGGTCTTGTGCTTTTATTGTATTTAAATTGTTATGTCTTCCTGATACTCTGAAATGGTTTTCAGTTTGGAGGGATTAGAAAGCAACATCTCTAAAACTGGGGATGAAAAAAATCCTGTGTCCTGTTGCAGTTATCTGATCGTTCCTGTTTGTGATCCTTTTTTTTGAAAAGGGTACCAGTCTTGCTGTGTGTAGGGAGAAAGTAGATTTTTCTAAGGTAATATTACAATTTTAGAAGATCTTCTAACCTAAGCATTGTAAAATATTTGCTGTTTTGCTGATCACAACATTTTGAATGAAGGAAAAAAAGGTCTTACATCCCTTCAGTTACCCAGAATACTCAGGCCCACATAGCTGGTCTTGTCTTCAACTCTATTCTCAACAAGCTGCTAGAAAACCGTAAAAGTCACCTTTTACTCCCATTGTGACACACAGTAACTACCCGTGGTGTTACTCTTTCCAGATTAGGATCAAAATGGGTTCATTCAGATCATTTGCCTTCCAGGAACAGTTTGGAGATCACTAATGAGAAGGCACACATTCTTGTAAACTGAGCAAGCTTTATATGGGAAATAGTGAGGGATATTGAATTCAGCAGCTCTGCAAAACCATTACACAAAAGACACCTTCTTAACGAGTCCGTTGGGTTCTGTGTCTGTAACGTACGCCTGAAATTCTTTTTCTCTTTGCCTGAGTTAGATTCAGTGGTTAGTAGTGAAACCTGATGAGTACATTGAGTGGGAAGAGTTGTAGGAAGAAAGGATGCTTGCAGTCACTTTGCTGTAGGCTTGGTCTTGGGGGTTTGGGGTTGTAGCAAACTCTGACCTACTACGGAGGATGGGAGGGAAACTCTCGTCTTCCTCCAGCAACTGCTGTTGGCTCCTGCTGGGAGAAAAATCAGTGAAGAAGGTGTACAAATTG
Source organism: Steatornis caripensis (assembly GCA_013398225.1). Lineage (NCBI taxonomy): Eukaryota > Metazoa > Chordata > Aves > Caprimulgiformes > Steatornithidae > Steatornis > Steatornis caripensis. The sequence continues at coordinate 280,136 of VZSC01019230.1, read as the reverse complement.
ATAAAGATTCAAAGACTGGGAGAGGTAGGCTTATTTTGGCACATAAAGGTAAATGTTTATATATTTAAATAGTTTACATTTCCCAAGAGAGTGTTTCACACCATAGTTTGTGTTATGTCTTTTACTGAAGATTGTGATTTGTGATTGTTTTCTCTGTTTGAACCATGGGTTTCAAAGCATTACGCACTAGTGGAGCTTCACTGACAAGTATTTTTTACGCTAAATAAGCTTGCTATTATGTGTTCTTCATGTAGTTGTTTGTAATATAACATCAAAAAAAGGGAAAATTTGTCATAAATCTTAATCTGTGTTGTCTATTAGCTTTCCTTTGTTGTCATGAAAAAGTGTATTTGCAAAACTCTTGAGAGGTAACAGATGAACCTGAACAGCTAGATATGAAACTATTAGGGGCTTTGTATTAGGTGCTTTGGACATTTTCATACAATTCTGTTCAAGAATTTTTTTTATAGAATGCACAGCTGCATGTGGATTGTAAATGATTATGGGAGGCAATTTAATAGTCATGAAAGAAACAGCTATGGTAATTATAGATAGTTTCCATACAGTATGTTACAAACAATGGGGTTTTTTTATACTCATCGTGAATTCTGGGCTTCTGACTAATCACTCTAAGGTGAGTTGTCAAAGCTTATTTAAAATTGGAATACTGGAATGTAAATCATTCAGCAAGCAAGACAATTTCTTCACAGCGATAGGCTAACGCGTATACCGAAGTGTGACCTTGAAAATTGTACGTGTAGTTTTGTTCCAGACATTAGACTCCTTGCTGTAGTAAAATTAAGCATACATGTAAGTATTAGCAGGTTTAGCAGCATATGGCTGTGTACGCATTCCAAAAATCCATTTGTTACCAGTTTTTTTATTTAATGCCTGTTTTCCTCTGAGCCTGGACCATAGTGCCCTCTTCCTCCCTATTACCCCCTCCAATAAAAATTAATGAGCAATGTTTTTTTACTGCTACCAGTAAGCTTTAATGATCTTAGTAAAAAGAGACAAGCAATTAATTTGTTGAAATCCTTCCTTTTTTCAGCACACAATTCAAAGTGTGAACGTATTAGGGAGAGACAATGGGAATCTGAGAAATAACAACTTAAATACAGGTATTTTTTAAGATGTCATGTTGACAATGCATTCACTGCACTTACTAACTTTAAAACAATTAAGGGTGCAAATCTTCCGTGTAGGTGTTTTCCATCATTCATCAGTGTTTTCAAATTATTTCAAAACTTAGGAATGAGCCTTAAACGGAGATGCTTTACTTGGTTTGATTTGTTACTGACAGTTGTGTACATTTCCTAGATGTTTCTTTCAAAAATGCAACAACTNCCTTCTTAACGAGTCCGTTGGGTTCTGTGTCTGTAATGTACGCCTGAAATTCTTCTTCTCTTTGCCTGAGTTAGATTCAATGGTTAGTAGTGAAACCTGATGAGTACATTGAGTGGGAAGAGTTGTAGGAAGAAAGGATGCTTGCAGTCACTTTGCTGTAGGCTTGGTCTTGGGGGTTTGGGGTTGTAGCAAACTCTGACCTACTACGGAGGATGGGAGGGAAACTCTCGTCTTCCTCCAGCAACTGCNAGGTTTAGCAGCATATGGCTGTGTACGCATTCCAAAAATCCATTTGTTACCAGTTTTTTTATTTAATGCCTGTTTTCCTCTGAGCCTGGACCATAGTGCCCTCTTCCTCCCTATTACCCCCTCCAATAAAAATTAATGAGCAATGTTTTTTTACTGCTACCAGTAAGCTTTAATGATCTTAGTAAAAAGAGACAAGCAATTAATTTGTTGAAATCCTTCCTTTTTTCAGCACACAATTCAAAGTGTGAACGTATTAGGGAGAGACAATGGGAATCTGAGAAATAACAACTTAAATACAGGTATTTTTTAAGATGTCATGTTGACAATGCATTCACTGCACTTACTAACTTTAAAACAATTAAGGGTGCAAATCTTCCGTGTAGGTGTTTTCCATCATTCATCAGTGTTTTCAAATTATTTCAAAACTTAGGAATGAGCCTTAAACGGAGATGCTTTACTTGGTTTGATTTGTTACTGACAGTTGTGTACATTTCCTAGATGTTTCTTTCAAAAATGCAACAACTGAGATGTATAAAACTAAAAACTGTATCAAAATTGTTGGTGTCTTACATTAATATTTGTTACATGTGCTGCTGTGTTTTAATGACAAATTAGAATTTATTTCGTTTTCTTAGCAGGGTTTGCACTGGTGCTTGCAGGTATGAGGGATATAGCACAATAAATGAATTGTCCGTGGCAGTCATTATAGCAACTGGTATTTCTTGTTTACAGCTGAAGATAAATTCTTAGCTCTTCATTTTTGTTTGCCTTCCTTTTTCAGTAAGGTATGTCATGACGATTACTGGTGGTAAGCAAGTCCAGAAAAAAATTAATGTTCATGAGCACTGGTTGTTGGTGTTCATTGCAGCAGCCCAGAATGACAGGGCTATGAGGTAGACAGTAAAATCTGCTGGTAGAAATTTATTTAAATTCATTGGATTGAATGAAATTCCTCTTCTGCTCTGCTGCTCTGTTTCCTTCCACACTTCACCAGTGGAAGTGGGAGAAACCCAAACTTTGACGCTCTTCCCAACAAGGCAAATCACCAAAAATTGTACAGACCACGGTGTTGTTGCTTGTTACTGGCTTGAGACAAAACATTGGGATAAAGGAGTTAATTACTTCAGTTTCTTAGTTAAAACTCTTCGTCTAAACGGAAGCTACTGTGCCTCTTGATCTGTTGAACATAGTCTGTATTGAGCTTGCCTTACTCTTTTGCCTCTTGTTTGTAAAAGCCAAATAGCTGCAGTAAATGACTGAACTTATGTCATGGAGGCACCCACAAAATAGACAGGGCAGGCACTCAAAATGTGAGTTACTCTTACCAAAATTACTTGGCGCACTGACAAACGATAGTGAACCACAACTTCGGATTCCAGGTGGGACTACTGCTACACAGCCGACTTAAGAATTCCTGAGTTTTCATGAACAGTCCTTTAGAACGATGACCCAAAATTCACATTCGCTCACCAATAAGATGAGGGCTCTCAGACCCAGGGAAGTTACCTTGGGCAGTGTCCCGACCCAAGGGGAGAGTCCCGAACCGTAGACCTGCTGCTCTGAGGAGGACCGACCCCGCTCTGCCCTCCGGCGGGGCTCCCTGTTTATACCCTTGTCGAGCCTGACCTCTGGTCAGTCCTCATGAGCTGGGGGCCCCATCCTCCCAGGACTGTCAGCTTGGCAACAGCCACGCTAAGTGTGCAAAAAAGCAAGGAAAGCATGCAAGAAGCAAGGACATCAAAGAATCAGGTTTCAACGGTTGGAAAGCCCCTAGCTGAGGTCAGGATGGGTGCACCTGCCGTAACTTATAGTATGAATTTTTAGATACACCTCATGTATGCTGGCCGTCTTACTCTGTCACGGCCTTTGGGAACGTATTTTGTCCTGAAGAGGCAGGCTGGCTTCTAAGACTTCAGTGTTCATTTAGGACAAGAGGCAATGGCCTCAAGCTGTGCCAGGGGAGGTTGACACTGGATATTAGGAAGATTTTCTTCACTGAAAGGGTTGTCAAGCATTGGAACAGGCTACTCAGGGAAGTGGTTGAGTCACCATCCCTGGAGGTACGTAAAATATGTGTAGATGTGGTGCTTAGGGACATGGTTTAGTGGTGGACTTGGCAGTGTTAGGTTAACAGTTGGACTTGATGATCTTAAAGATATTTTTCAACCTAAAGGATTCTATAGGTTGTGTGGCTAAGGAGAGCTTGCAGCTGCCTTTCGCGGTCTGCAGCTCATATTGTTCCCATCTGTAAGTGCAGTAGTTTCTCTGTTAAAAGGTAGGAGAATAGCCCAACAGGTGCTCGTTTGAAGAGTTTCCAGTGTTCTCTCTGTCAAGTATACAGGCAGCATACATGCCTGAAGATTAAAAAAAAAAAACCTAATATTACTTTTCTTAAGCTTATAAAAATTGCTGCATCATTTAGAATATATCTAGTATACGTAGATTCTACCGTAAAAAGAGATACTTGAATTGCTCTGTTTACCAGACACATAAGAATATCTTAATACCCTAGAGCTATGCAAAGGAGCCTACATATTTGTTGGAATCTTTTAGTACCTGACATAATCTAGACCTACACGTGGTATTAAAGTAATTTTTTAGAGATGCAGAGATGGTCATACAAAATGATCAAGAACTCAGAATGCACTATGACTGTCTACAGAGGATGCTTGTAATGAGAGGTTGTAGATGCACAGCATTTGAGAGGTGGGAAGTTTATAACCACTTTTGACTGTTCGCGCAGTGTGCTTCTGACAGCCTGTACAGAATTTAGATGTTTAGGGAGCTTTTAAATTGGACACAGAGACTTTGTCCTGTTCTCAGAATGATAAATATCAGTTTCTGATATTTTCTGTCAAGAAAATACTAAAACAAAATTTACAGCAGATTAGTGAGTGCACATAATTTTTTGTTGTTGGTTTGGGTTTTTTTTCCTAATTTTTGTGAAATAGCTCATACATGTTTGGGGAGGTATGTGGGGAGGTGGTTCTGATTGAAGGACACTTGGGAGAAAGGTGACCCTCTTCAGGACAGAGTGCTCTTGTTCTTTCTGCTGAAGTCTGAGAGAGAAGTTCATTGATCTCGATAATGAAGACCTTGAAAAGCCCTTCAGCAAAACCAGGGAGACCAGATTTGACGTTTTGTGATACATCTAAAGTTATTTAGCAAGAAGGAAGGAAATGGGANTTGAAGGACACTTGGGAGAAAGGTGACCCTCTTCAGGACAGAGTGCTCTTGTTCTTTCTGCTGAAGTCTGAGAGAGAAGTTCATTGATCTCGATAATGAAGACCTTGAAAAGCCCTTCAGCAAAACCAGGGAGACCAGATTTGATGTTTTGTGATATATCTAAAGTTATTTAGCAAGATGGAAGGAAATGGGNGGTGGTTCTGATTGAAGGACACTTGGGAGAAAGGTGACCCTCTTCAGGACAGAGTGCTCTTGTTCTTTCTGCTGAAGTCTGAGAGAGAAGTTCATTGATCTCGATAATGAAGACCTTGAAAAGCCCTTCAGCAAAACCAGGGAGACCAGATTTGACGTTTTGTGATACATCTAAAGTTATTTAGCAAGAAGGAAGGAAATGGGAGGAAAAGATGTCAAGTAAGAAACCACAACCTGCTAGACCTTATTTAAGCACTAGGGATTGGGGATGGGGGTGATTTGTTACCTGCAGAGAGGGTTTGGGGTTTAATTGTTTTATGGGTTTTTTTTATTTTTTATTTGAGAGGAAGCATTGTAATCTTCCATTCCCCCTTAGTTGGTCATCTTACTTGACCATCAAGTTGATTTCAGCCAGAGGAAGAAAAGAATGAAATAGATCGGTAAAAATACTGCTGTATTAACTGGCCAATTTTTTTTGGTATCAAAGAATACTCTAGCTTTCTTCACAGTTAGACGCAAACTCGTGGTTCAGTGCAGCAGCTTTCATCTGAGTGTGTTAAGAGTTCAGTAAAATTTCAAGTTAAAGTTTTAACCAATCATCTTTATTTTGAAAATGAAGCATTCACTATAATACAGAACCTTTGCATATATATTTAAAATAGGTTTTCTTGGCCCAGAAAAAGATTATAATTTAAGGGGAAGGGAGGAGGAGATTAAAGTAAACAGTAATTAATCCCTTAAATACTATGTTTCATGAATCTGTCTTGCTCTGACAGATACCATTTTCAAATAAAACTGCATATTCTATGTGTATATATTGACAGCCTTCTAATATACTTTTTAACCACAATATTAAAGAGGAAGTGACAGTTAATTTACAGTCTTTTCAAAGAGGCCTGAAGGGGAGTATTATCAAGTGTTAGTCTTTGGAAAACAGGTGATTATGCTGTTCGTATTTATTTTTAATAAATGTTTTTCAAGTCCACTGCTTGTGTGCATCAGTACCGGATTGCCTGGTTACAATACGTATGCTGACATCTGTCTGTTTTATAGTTAAACATAGGCGTACTGTACATCAAGTCTCTAGAATAGCTGCAGCAAACGTGAGCGCTGGTACTGTGCATATTAGCGCTGAAAGTTGTCATTCCTTTGTGCTCCTTTTATTTTGTACTCTAAGCTAAACAGACTAACTGCTGCTAAGATGCTGTCAGGGGATGCATGTCAGACGCTAGGTGTATCATGCAATCGGACCAGTGCTGGTGTGGAAAAGTCAGTGGTTGGAAGGGAGAAAAGTGACCTTTTTCTCTCAACGTTGTCTTTATGCTGAAAGGAACAGATTAATTTCTGAACTACTCGCAGTCCTGAAAGCTTTTAATTGTTAGCAATGGTGGCAGTAGCAGAGCATAAAGACAGGGTTGGGGTTTTTTTGTGAAAATGCCTGATTCTGAAGCTCATCAAAGGATTCATTTCACAAAACTCGTCTCTAGGAATTTGGATATTTAAGGTCTGTGGGAGCGAGGGCAGTTTCTTCCAAAGGATCAAGAAAGAGAGTATTTTCTTCTTACTTTTGTAAGGATCTGTGTTGAAATAAAGGTTAATATTCATCACAGGTCTTATGCAGTAATGGAACAAAGAAGCTCTGTGAAAAGAGTTTTCTGTTTCAGCAAGTAATCTTTGTGAGTCTATTACAGTGATAGCAATAATCCAGATCCTCTAACCTATAATATAATTACTGTATATATAAATTACCTATCCATCTAAACAAATAAACCACTTCCCATAGTGGTAAAATGTACTTCAAACAAAGATAAGCACTAAGATTGTTTTGGTTGTAACTGATACGTGGTGGAAGGTAAGGCTTTTCTTGGTGTCGTTGTAGAGTTTTGCCTACTTAAAATATGACTGTTCATAGTTTCCTCGAAGTAGTTAGCTTATGACAATACTGTGTTCAAAATTCTCTCGTTTCAGTAGGTCAAATTTAACACTATATTCTCTGAAGTTTCTTCTCCTTTTTTTTTATTCTGAAAGCTATTGATGCTTATTACGGATTTGCGAATGGAGCACTTGGATGCAGTGTGTAATAATTATGCCATGATTTAGCTTGTATGTCATTAGTGTCCTACGACAGGCACTCGTGAGTCAGATGCTGTTGCCCAAATGAGAGCTTGTGTGACAGCATCCATTATTATTACTCTCTATTGTGTGTTACTAAAGAGAAAGGTTTTGCATATGGAGAGAGTAAAGAAAAAGCAGTGGAAAGCGGCAGGAGAGCTAATGATCTTCAGCTCTTAGGAAACCAAGTTTTTTAAAAATCTTCCAAAGCTTTTACAGTTCTCTGTTTTGCTTTTAAAAGCTATTCTTTGTGAATGGGAAGGTGCGCTTTATTGATACGCTCTGAATCTTCTTAAGATAAAAGGGCATGTGCCATAGATAAAGAACTAAGAATTTCCTAGTAGTCCAGTTAATGTTGTAACAGTCTAATAGCCCATAGTAGTGTAGAAAAGTCTCTTTAATGATACATTTAAAATTGTTAAACGAAACTTCCAAGCGCCCGCCCCTTTTTGGTGTTAGGCTCACCCTTCCAGTGTTCCTCTGGGTTGTGAGGGTGGAAACAAAATGGCGGGTGAGGGGGGCTGCTTCCAAGAAGTCACCAGCGTTGCCTGCCCTGGGGGAGCGTGGTGTTCGTGGTGGGGCCGGCTTCCCTTCTTCATCTTGGACCATTTGGGGCTGGTTTTATATGTTTTATTATAGCCTGCTTTACTCTCATCAATTCCCAGCTCGGGTTTTGAAAGTTGCCCTAAAGCCTCCCCCAGTCTCATCTGACATAAAGGGCTTCTCTCCGTTACCCAGTGACTACCACAGGCCATCAGACTTTCCCCACGGTGTTTTCAGGTCCAGGCCAGGCACTAATTACGTGACCACTGTTAAAAACAGCTCAGGTCAAGACAACCCCAGGCAGCTCCTGAGACCCTGCGCTGCCACGTCAGTACAAAGCCTCTGGCCTTTCACTAGCGTTTGTAAGAATTGCATTTATTGGGCTACTTCGTATATAAAAAATATAATTAGATTAAAGCTTTCTGAAATCATGAGCATCTGGCTCATATTTCCTGTCTGAGGGTACTGTGTCAGTCAGCACTACCAAATGCACTCAAACAGGCTGACTGAAGTAATAGCTGGAGGTCAGAAACTTCTTATTTAAACCTGGCTAAGAAGATGTTGTTGGGGGGTTTTTAATGATAAAACAAAGTAGATACAAGCAATAACCTAATGCTGTGCTGCCTAAGGAGAAAAGGTAGTCTTCCCATTTTCTCCAAACCCTATCAAACTCCTCCTTGTTGCTGTCCCGGCTCTCCTAGGTGCCACACCGAGGGCCAGCTGCAGCAGGAGGTGCGTGGGATGGTCCCGTGAGCGCTCAGGCCTCTTCGGCCGCGGGGTGCTGGAGCACAGGCTTCGCCTCTTGGATGAGTGTTCCCACGAAGGTATCTGCAAAGGCGAGGGGAGGGAAGGGAGCGCTATTACGGTTGCTATCGCCCTTCATCTTCCTTTTTTTGGAAAATAAGAAAAAATGTTCTGTTTGATTTTTTTTTTTTAATAAACTTTAATCTGAATTTCTTGTAAGCGTCTGCCAAATCCTGCTGGCTTCCTCTTCAGTCAATAGGGAGAACATAGACTCCCTCAGAAGATTCCCAAGTTTTTTTTTTCTGTCGTTTCATGAAAACCTGGACTCTAGAATTTTATCACCAGGATTCTGGCAAACGGTACTTTGTGAATCTGAATTATGTCTCATTTGACGAAGCCAGCCTGCTTTATGATTTTATGGATGAGGCATTTGTAAATTGAGACTGACAGATTGCTTTCTAAGAGAATTGTATTGTGTTCTATCACAAGCATGGCACACACCGAACTGGTATACTTAAGCTTTCAGGACTGACATCCTAGTGAGGTAAGACACTACTTTGTTAGTTCATTATATTGTAGCCGTTGCTGAATCACTGTGACACAATCTCTAATTTAACAATTCTGCAGGACAGTCAGTGCGCTTTAAACCAGTCACGTACCAGCCGGTAGTGTTTTTGTTGCTGTTGCCATGTTGTTGTGAAAGGTAACTAAATGCTTAAGTAGGAGGTGGAGGATACAGCCTCACAGCAGTGTTTTTGACTTACTGATAGACGGTACTTCTCCCCTCTGAGGCAGCAGCTCCTGATAAATCTGGCACCTCTGACAGAAGCTACTAATTTCTCCTTCAGGTACACAGGAATATAGCCCTGTGGGGATAACAGGTAAGACAGTACAGAGCAATAAATAGTCAGCAATACCTTGCTGTTGTTGGTGATGCTGGTTTTGTTTCCATAATAAATTCCATTTTAATTGAATAAATAGATAAAAGGAGTTTGAAAGCAATTGCAGTTCTATGTTTTTCTAGCTTCGAAACCAACATAGAACTTATCTTCACAATGGCATTTTGCCCATTTGACCGATTGCTTTGTCACCTAAATTTAAAAGTGTCCAACGATGTTCATTTGGATAGAGGAGATTCCCCTGTTTTTTTCAGAGGAGGGGGAAGAGAGACTATTTTAAAATTGAACTTACGTAGTTATAAGAACATTCCTGCCTTGCTGCTTCCTCCAGTATTCCCTGGTTATCTTGGTTTGGTCACTCTTACCATAAAGAACTCATTATTGTGAAGAGACAAATGATCAGCATGAAAGTGTTTTGGAATATAAAATTTCTGAAGGGGTAAGGGAGTCAGATTAGTGATATGAATTTCCCAAGCTGGCTTGGCTTCTGTTAGCTGCAAAATGTTTTTTGTAATTTTAGATTCTAAAGAAGATGACTTCTAGTAATACTTTTCCCCACAATATGTCCTTCATAGAGGTTTTTTTATTTAGATATATATGTAACATTTATTTTTATAGGTATATATATTTATGTGCACACGTATGCATTTTGCTATCTTTGTAATGTTCAGTTAAGCTTTTTAAGCATTAGGGAAGCGAGCTCTGCACATCAATTAAGATCTGATGGTTATGTGCCTGGTCAGGCCATAGAGCTATAAAATGTCTCCTCACCTTTCCGATCTCTTTTTTACCTGCTTTGTTCTAGTCTACATCACTATATTTCAAACTCTCTGTGCAAGTCTGTCTTTCTCTTACGGCTGTGCTTGGTGTCGGTGGGTTTGTTTGGGGTTTTTTTGTTTGTGCTACTTGCTGTCTGCACGTGAGAATTTTTTGATTACACATACTTAAATTCAGTTATATGGAGAGCCTAACTGACATAAAGGAACATTAACGTTTCCTTTATCTGTCCTGTTCCCCGATATGAAAGATAAACAACTTGGATACTGGCCTATATCCTATGTCAAATCTTCTGCTTTCTGACACCTGCTTCTTGGAAACCCCAATTACCTTACACGCACACACAAATTGTATCACTAATCCTGCCCGGCAGCTCCGTGCAGCACACGCCGGTCTGTGCATGAATTGGAGGTGTGGAGTAGCCTATTCGTTGTTCTCAGCTGAATGAGGCCCCTCTAGAAGATGAGTATGTCTGAAGATGATAGCTGAGCGGTGTGAACCCCTTCATTCACCCTGCTGGGTGTGCTCATCCTTTCACCTGGATGCGTTAAGAGCCTGTGATACTCATCAGACCGGCTCCAGTCTCGGGCCTTATCTACATCAGTGGTTTTAAAAGTGCACTCTTCTGTCAGCATCGCTGCAGCTGCACAATAAATTTTGCTAGCTTAAGCTATGGCTTCTAGTGAATTCAACTATGTTGGCAAAACTTTTTGGTACAGACTGGATCTCTCAGTACTGTGGGTGTTTAAGCATGCTCCTCAGCTGGGCAAGATTTTAGTGCCACCAAGTTCAGATACAGGTGCCAAGCGTTTTCTCCCTTTTCTGATGCTTGTGTTTCTTCAGTCCTGGCCCACCCCTCAGGAGTAGGGGAGAAAGATCAGAATTTTCCTAAAAGTTTAAATGCTTCTTCGGGTAGCTAATGCAGTTGCAGGAACTTCTCAGACTTCCTACTATAGGGTCCTTCACTTTAGAATGGACATGAGCCCCTCTGCTCTGTTGTGTAGATCAAGAAACCTTCCACATCTTGCTTTCTCATGCATCTCATGAATGCATTTCATGCCCTCTTTCTGTTCCCACAAAAAATATCGCAGGTGTCAAGATAATTCAGTAAAAAGTTAATGCTTGGAAGAGCGTATACTGAAATGGCATTTGTGTCCTTAACTATAGAGTAAGAAAATCACAAATAGTTTCATATTAGGTATAAGGCTATGCAAATAATGAATTAGTGATACTTCCACTCTGTTTCCTATTACAATGGAATTGGAAATATTTGAAACAGAATGGAAATTAAACTATGTGCTTATCCACCCAGGTATTCCATACGGACTTGTCTGAGGCATCTTGACTGTCACTGTGGGAAAGAGTTCTTTTCCTTGTTCTGCTTGTGTTTTCCTTGTCCTGTAAATAAGCTGAAGCCTGCAGTGTTCCTGGCTTTCAGTCTCGCACTTGCGCTTGCTAAACTTACTTGCTAAGGAATACAGTTTAGTTCTGGTGTAACTGAACTGTGGAGCTTCCCTACAAACTGATAGACCAAAAAGGATTTTGTTGATAATTGTTAAATATTTTCATTATTCAGTTATAGTTAATTGTCCATGTGTTTGGAGTCCAACTTTCCATTTATTTTAGTAAGAGACTTTTTTGAAGGATAGAAATTGCCCATCCTTTAAAGGCCATGTTCAGATGGGTTACAAAAGTGAATTGTTACTTTAGTTAGAAGGTTTCTTAGTCAATGATTGTACTAAGAAAATCTAGTGTTATTTTAAGTGGGAATTTAAAGGGTTTAAAGAAGCAACTTCCCTCCCCTCCAAAAGCATAGTGCAAAGCTGCTGAACGCTTACCGTGAAAGCTTGTGCTTCTTTTGCAGAATTGGGATCTTCTGGCAATAAAGCTTTTTTTTTTTTTTACAAGTTGAGAGTGGTTTCTCTGAAATGTGAGTGGACCAGCTGCTGTCACTGGGCTCTGCCTGCAGCAGCGGCTCTGCTGCATCCCCACGGTGGAAATTGGGCAGCGTGTGGAAGCACAGCTAGGTGCCTTACCTACAGGTAACACACCAGCGGAAGAGGAGGTCAGCAGGAGGTAGTTCTTTGGGTACTTCCCCAGCTTTGTGAAGAAGGCTTTGCATTATTAAAGATTAGTTGTTTGCTCTTTAGATACTGTTACCGGAGACGATCTTGTTTGGTAGTCAGCTAGGGCCCTGCCAGAGTAGGCTGTGTGGACACTTTCAGGGAGAAACATTGTCCTTTGAACAAAATCGCCAAGTACTGTGGGAAATTTTGTCTCTCATAGTTATCCAAAGAACTTCCTTTAAAATGCATTGTTCTTTTGTTTGCCCTAATCAGAGTCTTAGTTCTGTTGAAATTGGAGAGAAAACCTTGGAGGTGAGAACGGAATGGGATGATTACAGGACAAAAAGTTTTTGTATGACTTCAAAGGTAAAGCTAAAAATCTGATGCTGTGAAAGGGATGGTTTGAAAGAGGGAGAACAGGGATTACAGAAAGGAAGTGATCCAGCAGGACAACCAACCTCCAGCCTTTACTGTCTGCTGATGTTGGATGGTGCTGTAGAAGAGACAATTAGAGGTTGTGACAAGAGGATACAGCTTGTGCGGAGGGGGAAGCAGGAACCTGGGGAGTACAGAGGGAGGCATGACAGCTGATACAGTCTGAGTAGATGGGATAGTTAAATGCAATAGTAGGGATTGCTAATGTAAACTTAATCAAGTTAAACAGTGCTTTACTGCGTGTTATGTAGGCATTAGCTAATAGATTTTCACTCTACGGTGTTAGGAGTGGTAAATGAATGTTGCGACAGGATGAGTATACGATACTCCCCATCTTTCTGTGGGGATTTTTCATCATGTTTGGGACTCTTGTTTGTGTCTATGTGTTTTTCATTTGTTGCTGTTTTGAGAAGCAAAGTCGGGGATGAGGCAAGGGGATAAGTTTGAACAAAACAGAGTTCTTGAACATTAAAAAGATTGGCAGCATGTCTTACACATCTTGCTAGTCACTCTGTATTGAGGCAAGTCGCTGGTAAGTCACCAGGTTTCCAGGCTGCAACAGTATCCTGGTTATAGTGTGACTGGGACTGAAAAACCTGGTTACCCATCAGATGATTGTGAAAAGAGAAATCTTCTTGTGAATGTCTCCTGTTTATGTGGAATTTCAGCTTTCACTATGAGGAGCTGTACATGGAAACCAAGGCTAATGGTGTGTGTGTATCGCATGTCGTGCCCTTTGCTCTTCTTTCTTTCTTCTCCTGTGTGTTCTCAACATCCTCATTGCCGTTTCCTCAGGTCCTTCTTTCTTTTCTAGACACCTTCACAACTGTATTTTCAGCTCAGTCCTCTGACGGTATGCCCAGCTTTTGCGTGTCACGTGTAATATACTTCATTTCCCTTATAGCGGCTTGAGAGATGCATTATTTTTGGAACCTCACTACTGTCAAATTGTTTGAAATTAACTCTTGAGTTGTTGAAGGGGGAGTTGAATGATCGACAGCATGTTCAGGTAGTGAAGCTGACATACTGATAGTCTTGTTCTCCAGACAGAAATGCAGAAACCATTGTGCTGTTGGGACCCTCTGCTTGGGGACTGGGGGACTGTTGCACCTTTGCTGATGCTCAGGGCTCCTTACGTGTTGTTGCTATGTCACTCGTTTTGGTTTTAAAATCCCCTAGGTACCTGTGGCTTTGCTCCTGAACAAAAGTGAGCTATGCGTAAGGGCTCTGAGCAGGTGCAGCAGTAAACTTGGGAGGTACCGTTCAAGAAGGAATTACACTTCCTTAAATCAGGAGACCGTTGAGATAGGTTGAGTAAGAAGATGGGGGGGGAAAAGTTCCTGTCAAAAAGATGGTGAAGGGAAGGAGTTGATGGCATAAAGGGTGAATTTCAAGTTTAAACAAGTGGAGGCAAGTATTTAGGCCTTTTTAGTTGCTGCTGAGCAATGAATTACCCAGTGTTGACTCTCTCAGAGTTTATTACTTTGCTCTGAAGTAGATGAGGCACAAAGTTTCTCCCTTTTGAAGTTTTCTTTGTTCTCTTTCTCCACTCAGTTTTTCCTCTTAGACTTTTCTCTTTTTCTGGGCTTGCTGTATCACTTCTCCTCCCCAGTGTTGCCGTACTGGGTGCTAATTATTCTGTATCCCTCCGCTTTCCATCCTGAGCTCATTTTGGTGTTCATTTTTTCTTTATCCTGCAGCATTTCTGCTCTCGTAACTTCCTTTGCATCTCCATCTTTTATCACATACTGTCACCCTCATTCTCTCTACAGGAGCACACCACATTATTTCTGTCTTTTGGTCTTCGTGTTCGCTTTCTCACCTAAGCTCTCTTGGCCCTTCAAGAAAAAACCACATCTTCTTGAAATCCCCCAAATTTACAGTCAGACATCTCCTCTCGACCAGAGTTCACGACAGTTCTTGCAAACCATTCCTCCCAAAGAGGAATAGAAGTTGTCAGTGTAACCCCATACTGAGCTCCTCCGAAGGGGTGGTTCTTGTTCACAGGGTGGTTTAACCTGTGTCTTAGCCCTCCCTCCCCTGCAAGTTGTGTTTTTCTGCAGGGCCTGCTTAGCAATTTAATAGCCAGCACAGCCCTGGGCCATATCTGTGCGTAGCAAATTTATGCCTATTTTCAGTCTTTCTAAAGGTTTGCAGCCTTGCTGTGTGAAGGGCTTCCAGCTGTAGCTCCATCTTAAATGTTGCCGAACGGTTTTTGTACCCTCACAGGGAAGTGCTGCCCAGAGAAGTATTCCCTCCTCTCCCATCGTTGCAGAGTGCATCATCTCTGCCCATGTTAGGGAAGGCGTGAGGTGTTCTTCTTTCTTTTCTTATTTTTTTTTTCTTTTCCCCTCCCCTCAAGAGTTTCAATTTCAAATAATGGCAGCAAAATTGTTACATAAGCATCAACCTGTATGACTAACTGGGACGCCGCAGAACATCTTGTCCTGCGAATTTTCCTGACTTTTATTGCGAGGAACTTTTATAATAAAATCAGAATACGTTTATTTGTTGTTTATTCTGTCTCTAATGAAGTTGAGATTTTTAGATAGACTACATAAAGTTACTTCTTATTAACGTTACGTCGTGTAGTGATGGCAGATACAAGTGTTCTGTTCCCCTGACTGATGCAGGAAAATGCTTGAAGAATACGCAATATTTTTTACCGTCTTCCTTTTTGTTCTTTTTTCCTTTTTTATTTTTTGTTTGCATTCTAATTCTAAAATGTAGGGTTAGTTAGTGGCTTAAGAAGGCTTTTTTAAAATTTTTGTTTGTGAACTGCCTGTCTGGCAGGCCATCTGTTTCCCACTCCCCCTTAAGAATGCTGACTTTGGATGCCTTCTCTCTAGTTTCTGTGCTGGAAGACAGACTTTTAATATTAAGAAGTGAGTTTCTAGGTATGATGACTTGAAATATCCATGTATTAAGAGTCATCAGTTTGACTAATGGCACACAGTGGCTACAGATCATCCTAAGCACCTCTTCAAAGTGTCATTTTTCCAGCTCAGTTGATTTCTGACATATCTCACTTTATCAGCCATTGAAGTGGAAATTTCATCACTCGTCTATGCTTTTTGAGTTTTTCTTAGTATTTGTTTGTAATAGGTTTTATGGGTGATTAGTTGTGCGAATTGTGAGTATTTTTTGCGGACAGGAGATTTTCTTAATTTCTGCATTCTTTTTAATCCACTTGTTATGTGTATCAGCTGTATTTAGTTTGTTCTTTTTCTGTTAAGAGCCATGCAAGTACTATACCTAGTGCAAATTGTAACTGATGTAATATTTACATTAGTAAACAATTACAGATTAAAATGAAATTATGATTAAATTAAAATAATGACATTTGCAGTAATGTATCTATTCAGCAGCACTACTTAGACGTTATTTTTAGCAACTGTTGTCAATGCTGAGAATAGGCACTGTCTTGACTCGCAGCCCATAAAATCCTCTGCTCTTTGTTTCAGACAGAAGTTCAAGGCTGCTGCTTCTCCCAAAAGTCTTAACGATTCTTTTACTGCCTCTGTAGTACATCATGAAAGGAAATTTGTTCTCAATCTGAGCAGGTGTTCAGACTGTGCTTATATTCAGGCATCAGTGTGGAAAGATCAGTGATTCTTAATTTGTAATAACGGTAATTAGTAAAAAAAATAATAGTAATTCAATAATGCAGGCTTTTGAATGCAGCTGGAAATACTGTTGTTCTTAGGAATGCCTGAATCGTTAGATTTAGGCTTTGGGAGGGAAGGTTTTGGTATGTAATATATAAGTTCCTTCGCTGGCTGAGTTTTGCTGGCCTCGGGGAGGGAAGAAAGGCTCTGCGCTGAGCAGCGTGCTGCTTTCCTTGCTGTTCCTTCACCTGGTGTGGTTGTGTAGGAGCTGGCTTGTTTGGCCTTCCTTGTAACAGTATTTTGTACTCTGTTACTGTTCTTCTGTGACAAAGAAATCTACTAGCTTTATCATCTCATTTTTGAAACCTTTTCTGTTCCAGCACTGTATATATTAAAATGGCTCTTGTTATTCTCAGAACTAGGTCCATTTTTGCTCTGTATGTTTTGAGATGTCTGAAATGGATATACGCATCGAAAGGGAATACAGTACACACTGTAGCAGGTCCATAAATCACCCCAAGCAGTGACACCATCTTTTCTATAAAATTATCTCTTCGTTTTGGTAATAAACAACTTTTATTTCTTACCTTTTTACTACTGCGCGCCTATGTAGCTTTTTAACTATGGAAGGGCATAAAATAATGAAGTATATTTAGACTTCTTAATCAGTTACCTTTGGTGTTCGCTGAACCAGGTTTAATGCTGGAAGAAGGTTCTCAGAGTGAGAGATGGGGAGGGAGCACTGTGTGCGTTAGGCAGGATTGCCATCCTGTTGCCAAACTGTAATAATCCGTCGGGGAACTCAGAGTTGATGCTGCTGTTCCATAACGGTTTAAAAGGCCTGCAGGCATCCTAAAGTTGTAGCTGGGTGTTTTAGGTAACACTCTGTAGCATGACCCTAAAGCCTCATTTACATCTTGACTATTAAAATACATACTTCATTTTATGTCTGTTGTACTTTTCCTATATTGCAATGTAGGGCTTTAGTGTTGAGGCTTTTTTATTGTAAAAAAGGTTAAGTAATTGTTTTTATCCTTTTCACCATAGCGACTTTATTTCACATTGCAATAAGTGATTAAGAGGAGCTGCTGAAAGGCTGTCCTGGGGAATTTTAAATACAGTATAAAACTTACACTGCTGCCTCCGTCGTCTTTGTCTCTATCCTGAGACTTCAGTCGTCAAAGCTCCCGCAGTAGCTTTGACACTCGTGTGTGAATATGCCTCGTGCTCTGTTTTGGTATTTACACTCAGGCTCTCTACAGCACTTAGAGTAAAGAGAGAATTTTGATAACGGTTTAATTGCTTTAATTACTATTTGCTCATACCTTATCTGACTTGGTAATTAAATATTGTGCTACGTGGGATAATGATGTCAGAGGCCTTGAAAGTAGCCTAGCACATCAGGGGATGAGTCTTGTGGTCCCAGTGATCTGGTCACATGCAAGAGATGCTTCTCTGGTTCTCCTGCTTCCCTTCTAAATTAAGTTTAAAATAAATATGCAAGTATTAATTTAAAAATAGACATCTTCTTTTTATGGTTTTGAACATCTTTTAAGATTTGGAGTGACACTGGGAAAGCGCAGCCTGACTGAGGCTGCAATCAGCCAAGCTGTGTACACAAATGGGGTGGGCATGACTATATAAGAGCTGACATGTCAGTCTGGTGATTAGCGTGCACTCTCCTGTTCAATCCAGCCAGGAGCCTGTAACATTGGACAGATCACTGAAAAGGCCACGGGAGATCCCAATGCTCAGTGACACAGATGAGCGTCTTCAGTTTTTATACTTAGAAAAGCATTAGACAGAAACTTGAAGTAGTGGCATGCACCAGTGAAATCTTTTTTGGTTTTCTTCAGTACATGCAGGCCATTTCACGGAAGCATTGTAACACAACATGTAACAGTATTTAGCATGGCTGTTTTGACATCCGTTTGTGAGTGGGTGAGTTAGTAGTTCAGTAGCTTTGTAAGTATTGCTCTATGAAAATTCTTTCATTTAATTGGAGTGAATCTACTCCATGGGCCATAAATATTGACATGTGGGCAAAAATTACTTGCAGATGAAGGCAAGTGTGTTTGTAGTATGCCACAAAATAATTTTATTTGGTTTAAAATTGTAGTCTGATTTGTCAAAAAACCTGTTCATGCATCAAATTAGTTGCTGTGTTCCCTTGGGTTTGTGTTGTACTCATTACCAATATTTCATCTGAACATCTTCTAAGGCACAGTGAAAGAAAGATAGTGCATTCGGGTAACTCCCCCTGGGATGCAGCTCCTATGTTATAGGAAACAGAGGGAAAGAAAAAATGAGGTATGTTCAAATTTGTGCAACAGCGGTTCATTTAAACCTGAAGATTTAAGTGGGAAAACTTGTTAATATTTTAACTACAGTGATCTTTATAAGAAAGGAGCTGAGCAGATGCAGCAACTGACAGTTTGGATTTTTTTCTTAAAAAATGTTTTTCTCAATAATTGAAAATATTTCTCTAAAGCTGGTGGTGGGGAGTGTTTTTTAAAAAAGGAGGAGGGGAATTAATGATGGGACGAGTAAGTCCTGCACAGTCCTGAGACTGTAAAAAGCATTCCTCTGCAGTAATCAGACTTACGGTTCAGATCTTGTAAAGGCATGTGCAAGTCTTCCTTTGTTTGACTTGTCATTGCTGGCTTACTACTCAAATGTTACCTATTCTGGTGTCTATTTCTGTGTCCTGCAAACGTGTTTGTGTTCTCATTTTCTGTTTGTGTTCTGATCATGGTAGAGAATGCTCATTTGTAGAGAGATTGTTAAGGTCATTTTATTCTGTCTCCTTTCAGATAGGTGTATGAAATCACTGATGAAATAATTTCGAAGGCATGAGCCTGAGGATGTTAACGTTTCCTAAAACTTGCTGAGAGATACTATTAATTTTTAAAGTTAAAGGTTACTGAAGGCAAACAGATGTTTTGTATAATGCCAGATTCAAAAAGATCAGATTCTTAAATCTCACAGGATTTTTTTTTTAAATGCCCACAAAAAATCCACTAGTCTTCGTTATTGTGGCAGTGTAATCCCTGTTAAAGTGTCTCTGTAATTTGGTGCTATTAAACGGCTTGTATTTTTTTAACCTTTTCATTCTTTGCCTGGATAGGCAATAGATAACCCAGNAATGCCCACAAAAAATCCACTAGTCTTCGTTATTGTGGCAGTGTAATCCCTGTTAAAGTGTCTCTGTAATTTGGTGCTATTAAACGGCTTGTATTTTTTTAACCTTTTCATTCTTTGCCTGGAGAGGCAATAGATAACCCAGAAAACTGCCTTTTGAAGTTTTACTCAATTCATTGACTTCCGTGGGAAGCAGATCAGTACTTCCCCGTACTACAGCATAGATTAAATCTTTGAGGAATTTAGCTTGGTGTAGTAACAAAGTATTGTGCAAAGAAGAGACAAGAGTTTGGGTGGGGCTGGTTTGTTGGGTTTATTTACATTATGAAGGAGCATGGAAACTTGAAAAAAAATCAAAATTATTTCATCTTTGATGATGAATATAGTGTGTATCAGTTTTCCTATGGCACAATTTAGAGACATTAGGGATTAGTGGCCCTTTGAAGTCTTGAAACACGTAGATGAAAAGGGAAATCTGCTTCCATGTGAAGTCTTTACACCACAAAAGAATACCTGTGTGTATCTGTTAACACTGATTTGAAACATGATTTTTAAAATAATTATTAATAAAACACAGTTTGTAAAGTATCTAGAAAATTGTTTCTGTATAGAAAGAACTTGCATTCATTAGTCAATCAAATATTTTAAAATCTGAGTGTTTCATATAAGTTAAAAAGATGTGCTACATGGGCACGCAGATGTCTAAATAGTCATAAATGTAAACTATTCTGTTATAAAACTTTAGTTTTTCTGATCATGTACAAATATTTCAGTTTCTTTTTAACCACTTAATGTTTGAGAAGTAATAAATATAGAAGAGAGTTTGCTTAAATGGAAGGCTTTGTAGCTCCATCTTTTAGTCTAAATTGAGATTCACACAGGTCAAGAAATGCAAGATCTTGTTGGAAAATTTCAAAACAGAATGTTAAAGACCGCCTGCCATTCACAAACTTGAGTTACAGTTCTGTGGTAAATTAAATACACTCTCAAAATCTTTTCAGGAGTGAAAACTAATAGTTTGTTTGATATTAAATGTTTAAAATGAAATCAGTGAAGAGTTCTAAAGCAACTTTGTGCTAGCTGAACAGGGTCCAAATGGAGTTGGCTGTTGCTTTGTGATATGTGCTGTAAACCGTCATTGTAGTTCTGCATCACAAAGGTCTTGGCTTGATAATGCTTCATAAAATAATCAGTTGTGGTATTTAAATACTTTACGTAGAAGGGAGCACCCAGGAGAAAGTTCTCCTTGCAACAAAGGAGAGAACCCTAATATATAAGGTGTTAAACATGAAATATGAAGGCCTCATTTAACAGGTGCAATTGCGAAGTATCAGAATCATCCGAACTGTTTGTCATTTAGATGTTTTGTCATCTGTTTAAAGATACAAACTACGTTCTTTATTTTATCTTAGCACTGTTGTTTACAAAGCAAAAGCAAAATTACCAAACTATTTCTTACTCTGTCAGAAATGTAGATATTTTGGTTAAGTGTGGAGGACCCAAGAGATGAAACTGAGAAGCTTTGAAAACTAAGTGGAAAAAAACAGTAAAGAAAAATAAATAGTAATGGAAGTAAGATTTTTACTGGACTATTCCTTGAAAACTTGGGGGAAGGAAAAACTACTTGACTGTCATTTACAAATCAAATAGTTACTTGCTTTCTAGCACAACTTATATAGAATATAGTGCCTTCAAGAAGTCTTCCTGCGTATCACCTGTAATGTTTTTGTAGCTTGCTGTGAAATTACATGTGTATGTTCTTGATGAGAACAGTTTTCTTAGAATAGGAATGACAAAAGTTGTAGAAGTCTGTATATAAGAAACAGACATGAAAAACAGAAGTTTCTCTCAAGCAGAAGGAAATCGAACTTGCCATTAAAGCATGCATTCTTCTCAAAAAAAGAGAAAACAACTTAGCTACTGATAGACTTCAGGCGAGTAAGAAGTTCTTAAAGCTGAAAAGCTGCATTTTTTCCACCCAGTTCTCAGTCTGCTTTTCATCTCCTAGTCTGCTGTATAAAAATGAGAAGTATTGTGGTGTTGTTCACAAGAATTTCTTTGCTAATTTTTTTTGATCAGGGTAGCTTGTGCATGAAACTCTGGGAAGTCTTGCAAACGTTACAGAAGTGTGTCTCACCCATCATTGATCAGATCTTTCTTTCTCTTCCAGACAGTTAGGAAGCAATCACAGCAATTAGAGAACTTTGTAACACATGAGCGGTTGTCTTTCTAATTTTGTTATAGGTGAATGTAAGCTGAATGTAGAGAAGACTTCCAAATAAGCTGAACTGATGTGCGCAGAGAAGGAATGAAGTATGGATGTGAAGGAACGTAGGCCTTATTGCTCCCTGACAAAGAGCAGACGAGACAAGGAG
The DNA here is from genome assembly GCA_013398225.1 of Steatornis caripensis. Lineage (NCBI taxonomy): Eukaryota > Metazoa > Chordata > Aves > Caprimulgiformes > Steatornithidae > Steatornis > Steatornis caripensis. The sequence goes on along the minus strand of VZSC01019230.1, from coordinate 258,462 downwards.
CGGCGCTATACAAATTCTTCTGCAGAAAATGAGGAGTGTCGAGTGCCTACACAGAAGTCTTACAGCTCCAGTGAAACCTTGAAAGCTTTTGATCATGATTCCTCTAGGTTGTTGTATGGAAACCGGGTAAAAGACTTGGTTCACAGAGAAGCAGATGAGTATACCAGACAAGGTAGGCAAGATGTTTTAATTCAGAGTCTATAATTCATTAGTATAAGTAACGAGGCATTCTTGCTGCAGGAAGAGTATCTGGCTGTACCGTTTTATCCGTTTACTCTGCACACGTAGTTCACTTCACTTGTATCTCCCTAGTGTTTTACAAAGATGGGAAAGCATTGTGTACCACCTCTGAAATAAATAATATATGATGCATAGGAGAGTTCAGTAAACGGCTCATGTTGGGCAATGGGCCAGTGACAACATTGCAGACTCAAGTGTGAAGTATTCAGGCCTTACAGTTTAAAAACTAGACCCTCAGCACAGATCGCCCCAAAGTTTGCCACTCCAATATATCTAAAATGTAAATAGTTTCAAAAGGAATCAAAGTAAACCAACACAACTGTTCCAAGAAGTCCAAGCCCTATGAACAGGTTTGGGGAAACACGGTGTATGTGGATGAGCATATGAATTAGCTCAGTGCCTTTATCTTTTAGCTCACAGTAACACTGTATAGCGAGTAAGATAAATTAGTTCACGATTAATGCATTTGGGTTTGTTGGGGAATTTTTTTTAGTGGATATCTATGATGTCTAACCAAATGCTAACAGGTTGCTCGAGCTCACTGTTGAATTTCTGAGTCCAGGACTGCAGAGACATGAGAGATCTAAATATCCATGGAGATGATCAAAACCTGACTGGATGTGGTCCTGGGCAATTTACTGTAGCTGACTTTAATTGAGCAGAGGGTTTGGACTAGATGATTTCAAGAGGTCCCTTTGGACCTCAGCGACTCTGGGAGATTGCACTTGGCTCCAATTAGGGTTCAGCACTTACGCGTCACTTTTAGATTCAACATTGTAGTCTCTGGTATTGGCATTTCTACATTTCCACAATGAAACTACTTAATATAAGGAGAAAAAAAACCTGAAACAAGTTATGAAATGTGTGGAGTACTGCAGCTCAGCTATCTAAAAGGATAAAGCTAGTCCAAGAGCTGTGTGAACCTACACTTCAGTCGTTGTATAAAGCTGTCTTCTCTTTTATGAGGAAGCAAGAATAGATTTAGAGGTAGAAAAAGAAAGCTTCCTCCTTGTGAGGAAGTCCTTAGTTTTAATTTTAGAAATGTTTAAAAATATTTTCCCCATTGGTGGTTTTTCTTTGTTCCAAGTAGAATAACTTTACATTAGAATTAGAGCTGGGCAGATGGTGTTGACTTTTTTGCCTACAAATGTTTGCAATAGAAATAAAAATATTTCTCTTAGGCTCATATAACTGAGGCTTGCTGCTACTGTAGTCTGTCTGCTTTCTGCTGTGTATTTTCTGTGGTTTCTGTGATATGTTGAAACTTCAGGTCATCACTACTTTCCAGTTAAGTCATTAGTCACCTTGATCTCATTGCTTTAATGAGGCAAAATCAAGAGGAAGTTTTCTAACACCTGTACTGTAAACACTTTCTTAGTACTAGTGACAAAATTATATCCAAATAGGCACAATTTATTTAGTGAATTCATAAACTACTTCCTGAATAGAGTACTATTCTTTTTAAATAGCAATAACAAAATGGAAGAAGTCATGTAGTCTGGCATGTCACATATGATGGTGCAGTGGGACTTGGGGATTTTTTTTCCTCTTCATTTTCTTCATAAAAGCACATAATATTTAGCTAATACTTATTGTGCAATATGCAATAAATTACATGTCTATAGGCATAAAATGGCAATCTGGGATGTGTAGTGTCATCTTCACCTTTCAGTGGTCTCAGCACTGTCAACTGTGCCCATTTGATTTTCTTCATTATCCTGTCAATTCTTTTTGTATGGCTTATTGGCTTCCTCTAATGCGTGCTGGTTTAGCACCTTTGGGGACTACCTGCAGGTTTGATAGGGTCAGGTAATAAAGGGCTTGTTTTGCAGTCTTAGAAAGTGTGTGTCTTTGATTCATCTTTGAGAGAATTTACTGCTTCTGGCGTTGGAAGCATTTTGTGGAAAAGGTGTTCAAGGTCATTCCAAAGGTTTTTAAATAATATATAAAACACACTTCCCTGTATTTATTTTTCCCCCCTCTATCTAGAAATAGAGTGCAGATACATGGCTTTGTTGGCAGTCTAATTACATTCTGGCTTGCTAAATCAACAAGAAATAAATCTATAAGCAAAAAAGGCAAGTTTTAATAAATACCTTTAATTGGAATTTAATTTTTAAAATTAATCATGACCAGTGATTCATTTTTTTTTTCCTAGACTGTGTAAAATAACAATATAAAATTTCCAGTGTCTGCTGGAAAGCTACTGGAGCAGTTACGTGAATGTCCTGAGTCTCTCAAATTTGTCACAATTTTAAAATGTCAGTGTGCTCTTATGGCTGATATTTTGGGGTAAAGGCCTTCAAAGCTTTCTGCTGATGGATCAGAACTTTCCACTTGTTCTTCTTGAGTTGTCTCAGTACACATCTTTGTGCTTCGTGCTTCCCAAAATCCCATGGTAAGGGTTCAGAAAGGGATGCTGCTGTAGGAGATAGATGTGCCCTGTTCAGTGGTAGCTTTAGCCTAGGAGATCTTTACTTGTGGAGCAAGTTCTCCAATTGTCAGTTTCAATCACAGAATCTTTTTCCCAATCCATTGAATTTCTGTTGTTTAATTGCGTAAATAGAAGTAAGAGCATAAAAATACATGTGTTTGTCATTGTAATTCTAAAGGCAGCACTTAAAACATATAGTAAAATGTTGGAACATGAAAGTATTATGTAACTGGGATTATCTTGTTAATTTTGAAACTCAGTTGACAAGACTGGAAGAGCAGGTATGCTTGTTTAGGAAATTGTAACTTCATCTAGGCAACGTGCTTTCAGTTAACATCAACAAGAAATCAGACCTACTGGTGTCTCCTTCCGTTCTTCTCAAGCCCCTTCATCTGTTGCAATACTGGCTTTGTTTTTAAACTCTTTAGATGAGGATTATTTAGCCTGCTATTTTTAGAACTTCTCATTTGGTTATTTATTTTCACTTTGTTGTTAATCCCAGCATAAGATTGAGAAAAATTGGTAAGCCTGTGAATAATTAAACTCAACACCTAGCCATGTAAATGAAGACCATGAACTTTTTAAATTAAAAGTATTTTTAAGCTTGATACTTGATTTTTATATTACACGTTTGAGAAGATACCTAATCTCATCCTTGACAATGGATGAAGCACAATGAAAGACTATTTACTTTCCAAGGTGTGATGATATGATTGTCTGCTGTTTATATGTTGAGGAAGATGACACCTATGTTCTTAGGCTTCCAAGTATCCAACTATAATGAGCAGCCTGATTTAAATGTACAGCTTCGCTAAGTGAATTCAGCAACCTAAATGCTTGTGTTTTGGAATATGCCCAAGTATCTTGCTGAATTCAACATTAAAGCTGATGGTATAAAGTTTAATTTCTCTGTTGTACAGAGAGAAATTCCTGTGTTTACAATATTAAACTGCTGTGTGAACTGATACAGTGTACATAGGAGACTGCTATGCAAAAATATTTCAAAGTGTGACATGACTGTGGAGTGGGAGGGAAGGACTGTAGAAATACAGAAAGTAAGTAGTATTTTTAAAATTACATTTTGAAAAAATAATTGAAACTAATAGTATAACAAGATGAAAATAATTTGAAGGGGATCATGAATCAAACCTGAACTCACAAGAACTGAAAAACTTTGTACGCAGGCGCATTAAGTTAGTAAGAAAAAAACAGACATGCAAAAACTGTATTTTAGTTACCATCAGATACACGTTAAAGGGAAGAGTGGAATATGCAATACCTCCTAAGGAGTCATTGTTCCATTTCAAAGCATTTTGTTGTTGCAGTAAAGTATAGTGAACCTGTAGAGTGATCCACGTATCATATCAGTGGGATTTGGCACAGGAGTGGGAGGCTGACCCAGGAGCACGGGTGGCAGGATGCACTGCAGACTTGTGCGTTTTCATATTTTGATAGGAAATAATCATCAAACTGTTTGTGAACTGCGTGAATTGAAAAGCTGAGCTGCAGGACACCTTTTGCTAAGAGAAGACCCGATGAAGTAGTGCCGATTTTGTTAAATTTTTACTTTTTGAAAGCTTGAGTCAGCTAAGGTTTAGCCTGCAGGTGAAATTATTTGGTTTTTCTGGCTGGCAGTGAGAATGAATTTCACTGTGTTTATCAATCAGAACAATTCATTGTCAGCCAAGCCTCGACATCAATTTATTTTCATGCTACCCCGTTCAATTTTGCAGGAAAAAGTACTTATGTACATGGTTTTGTACCTTTACACTTCTGGAATACTTAAGTGCCTAAATTAGATTAAATGCCCTAATAACTCGTCGGAGCTGCAAAAAGAGAGGCTGAACTTACTAAACAAGCAAAGAAAAATAATTTCTTTCCTTCACAATGTGCTGGATCACCGATACTATGTTGCTGAAAAGCAAAGCTGTGTACAGTACGTTACACTCTGCAGATGTATCATAGCTGTTGTTCAGCTGCCATTCCCGTGACAATTAGATTTAGGTGCTAGAAAAATCTCAACAGTCAGCAAAAGAGGGACCTGAAACAGTGATATATATGCTTTGACAATTTTATTTTATTATTTAAGATATTAAACGGTCAGGGATACATTTTTAAGACTTCAGAAACCTGAAACGTTAATTGCAGCTTCTATCCTGATGTAGTATGACTCCAAAGTCTATTGCTTTTAAATACTAGCTGCTTAAAATGAGTTATTTGGATAGCAAAATGATTAATCTTTTTAGTCACTATGGACGTCAACTGTAGGATTAAAGGATTTAAATGGTCGTGTTTTTAAACCTAAAGCTTGAGTACTTTAAACTTACCTGTCTGTAGCAGGGGAAGGATAGATATGGAAGGCTGTTTTTGACCTACTGCCTGTGCCTTATTGATGAGCTGATTTTGACTATTGAGTAGGCAAGTGATTCTCAATGGAACTGAATCAGCCTGCTTTGCAGATTATTTACAAGAAGGTTTGAAATGATATATAAGTGACACTGTGATCTCCGAACGAGCAAATTAATCACCATTCAGTGACATGGCAAGCGCTGTCTCTCAAAATCCGAGGCAGGTATTAGAATTAGTGGTTTATGTTCCTGGCTGCAGTGTAAGATGTGTCCTGATTGTCATCGTGACAAGATACTATTTTGTTATGCGAAAACACGACCACCTGCGGTACCTGCCCTATTTGAGTGGGTAACTTATGTAAGCAGCATACAGTGCCAGTATGTTCTGGATAATTTTGTGGCCTTGAGCTAAGCACATAACCTTCTGCTAGAGGTGTTATTTTTCCCCTCTGTAATACAGGAATGATAACACTTACCCACCTCACAGGCGTGTTGAGAAGATTAATTAGTTTATGTTTGCAAAATGCTTTGAAGATGAAAAACGCTGTAAGTGCTAAGTAATATTATCATCTTTCATTGCTATACTAGTTACTTCTTAAAGCAACAATAAGAAGTTAATTGGTTTTCAGGTTCCAGGTGATAAGGATCTGTTGACTTTTAAAGTTATTCTGTTAGCTACAGAGTGGTACTAAGAAAAACATTTCACTTTTATTTGATTAGGAGTATATTTAGCTCACGCTCAGTGATACACACGCTTGCTCTAAGGTATTCATCGAGTTCAATTGGCCCCTTGTGGGTCATGGTCTGTAGATGAGCTACAGATCTGGAGACAAAGGGCAGTTGTGATTCTCTGGGGGAAAATCAACCTTGGTTATTGGCAGTAGACTGCTTGATCAGGCATTTCTACTCAGCCTTGGTCTACAGAGTAAAAACCTTGTCTTTGACTAGTCCACTTGCAAAATCAGAGAACTAAGTTCTTGATCGTAATGATTAAGGATTTATAAGGTGAACAAGGGCCCTTCACAAGGGCTTTCGGCCTCATGGAAAGGAAGATACTGTAGAGGGTCTGTAATTGTTCTCATATCTTTCTGTAGCTCATATAATGAGGTCCTGTTCATGATAAAAACTAAAGTGAGGACTGGGGAGAAAAACGGATCACATGCATGGCTATGAAAGATGACTTCATCGTATTAACACCTATGGAGAGAATAAAATGAGGAAAGTGTGCAGTTAGAGATGAGGTGAGGGGAGGGATGAAAAAGGCTGAAGAGTCCCGTCTGTCCTGTCTGTTGATTTAGTGCTTAGGGCTGAGAGTCAGGGCTGTAGGCCAAGCTGTGAGTGATTGCTTATTCCATCACTGGCAGATAAATATGGGAAGTGAAGCAGGGATGTAAAATAGGAATAATTCGCAGAAAGTTCCGTGATACTTTCTGAAATTAGTTTGTGAAATGTCACAACTTCCTGGCTTGAGAGCCAGTACTCAATGTTACTGAGCTTATTAAAGTCAAAAGAGGAAATGGGAGAGCCAAGGGAACATGTTTGCCTCAAGTTTTGTGTTTCTATTTTTTTGCTTTGCAGTGCCATAAATATGTCTGAGTCCTCAATCCTTTCTTGTCTTCAGCATAATGGGCATTTTGCTAGAAAATCTAAATTAAGACAATGCTACACTACATTTACTATGGGGGTTTACAGAACGGAAACCCTTTTGGGGGGGTGTATGATGGGAAGTGTGAGTGAGAGAGGGAGTAAAAGAGATTTTAATTTCTGCAGAAATGCTTGGGTCTATATTCCCCGCTGTTCCTTGCGCTTACCTGCAGCGATGGCCTGAGTGCCTCATTCTGTCTGTGCATTGCAGAGTTGATTCCCATGCATGTGGGATACTTGTTTATGAAACCCTACAAATGGAAACGTATGGGCTGCTCTGAATAGGTGTGTTGGGTTTTTTCTTTATACCAGTTCAGAACCTGCTGAACTCATCAAGTTTTCTACCATGCTGAGACATACCCCTGTAGGTCAATCCGCTCACTCATGGTGGCAGACGTGCCTTCCCGTCATGGAAAGGCAGAAATAACGGTAGAATTTTCTCTTCTCCCCATATGGAGGAATAGCAGTGAGCCTGAGCTCCATTTTGTGTGCTTCTCTTCATGCTGCCTCCTTCCTCCTCACCTTCTCTTCCCATTTCAAGCCATATGTCATGTCATTAGTATAGTACTGACCTTAATGTGGCAGTTCATACCTGTCAGAACTGTGGTTGTAGGCTATTTGCAGACTGGATATCCATCATCTCTACGTTGCTTACCCTTGGGTCATATTTTCTTCACATTTATCAAATTTAGGCTTTATTCGTATTTTGTAATAAATGGATGCTGAGATGTTGATGATTTGGTCCCAGGATCCAAAGATGAAGATAGAGGCCTACAATGTCTATACTGTCATTCTGGTCATGATCAAGACTTTGTGTTCCTTGCTGCTCATGGAGTTGTATTTCTTTTTTAAATCCACAGAATCTTCCCTTCTCCCCCCTGCCTTGTAGCCCAAGATCTGGACAACTGTGTTAGTTTCTCTTAATTTATTTTGTATATTATGTAATCATAGTCATAAAACCAGATTTTATAGAAAATCCCCAAATCTGGAATTGTAATGTTTAAATTATTAATTCATTTACTGGAACATGATTGCTGTAGCCTGAAGCTTTGAATTGTGCAATTGTGAAATTATCTTCAGCTGACTTTAATCTTACTCTGCGGTAACTTCAGAAGGGCTTGATGAGCAGTCCTTTATCCTTACACTGGATTAAGAAGTGCTTCTTCTGTTCTGTCTGTGGATTAGTATTGCAGAGCTCCTGCCACCCTCAAGGCTAACAGGGAATAAAATTATGAGTTTCCCATACTGCATAGAAGAGTCTGCATGTTTGAACCTTAATTTGGAAAACCAGGGGCAGGAAGATACTGTGTTTCATTCGCATTGATTCTGCTCCGTTTCTGGAAATAAATACTTTTTGAGGGTAGCGTTTGAATCCATGTCTCCTTGTGAATCTATAGTTCAAAATACACGTCTCCTTTAAATACCAGGTTTGAAATACTTTTATTTCCTACAAACAAACAAGTGTGGTGGGGGTTTTTGTAGAATTGACTCAGGTTTTGAGTCTTACATAAGGCCCTTCTACCAAGAGTGGCACAGTAAGTGCAGCTCAGAGAACTCACAGTATCTGGCACTAACTTTCAGAAGTCTCTGAGGCCATGACGCAGCTCATCACATGCTTTTGAAAGCCCGTAAGGGATGGGAGAACTGTGCGGTTAATGTTCGCTCAGAGTAAGGAGCACTTGAAAATTATATGCACAGTTTCTAAGATTTAGTATAATTCAATGTTGTTTGTTATTATGTAGTTTACTGGATGTGTTGGAGAAGCAACTGTCTTTCATACAAATCTTACAGCTCCACTCTAAATCAGCTAATAACAAGAAAAGGAGGTTAAGATGGAAAAGTGACTAGAGCGGAAAGGTCAAGAAAGAGAGATTAAGAGGTGACAAGGAAGAAAGTTGTGATGAGCAAAGAGAAAAACTTAGGAATTAAAAACAGGAGGAAAATGTGATACTGTGGATTAGGATGTCTTAAATTTCACAGATAATTTTCACAAAAACAAAAGAGAAAATCAGGCTGAAGTAAGAACAACAAAATACTATGCCAAATCAGAAAGAAGAAAATGTTAACATAGGCAAAGCTCTTTACTTGTCAGTCTTCACTGTGATTTCTTGCATCCTAACAAACAAAACTGTGCAGATACAGCTTTGAAACCTCCTTTTTAGTAAATATATTGTGAAGTTTGTGTGACAGAATGGATGGTATCACATTACTCGTTCTTTCTTTTGTGTAATTGTGTTCTACCTGCCTAACATTCTTTCTGGAGACAGCATTTGTACACTTCTTATCAGATTTTTATAGAGCATCCAAGGCCTCTGTTTTGCAATTTTCTTTTTAAAATCTTTGTCCTTTCATTCCCTACTGTACACTTGCTTCCAATTCTACGTCCTTCCTCTCAAGACCTTCCTTACAAAGGACCACCTTTGTAAGTGTGCTGCACTGTATTTGCCCTAGTAAATGGAAAAAAAAATTACCAAGAAGTTGCATGTTTTTCCTTAAGACACCAGTGGAATCGACACTTGAAAGTAGATTATGTTGAAGATCCCATAGGATTGCATGGAATTCTCGCTAAACCAGATTCTGCTTTGATCATAAAGGGAGGTGATGTCTACCCCATGTTGTCAGTGGTCCTGTCATGAGTAGCTAGCGCCCTGAGAAAAGAAGGGACAGTTTTGTTGCCTATTTTTTTGTACAAAGAAGCTCCTTTTCCCGTCTTTGACTAGCACATAACTGAACTCTGTATTTTTCACAAATTAGTAAAGTGAACAGGCCAGCCAATTTGCAGTTAACGGAGCTATCCCTTCACAGTTGTCATGTGTATGAGTTAGTTGAATCAGATCAATAGTCTTGAGCTCTTGGTTATACAGAAATGATAAAGCATTCCAGGGCTGTGGTGCAACTGTGTGCTGGCTTCCGCTCTACAGAAAGTGTTCCAGAGGTATTGAGAACGAGCTCCAGGTAAGGAGCTTCAATTAGGAAAAACGTGCCCACTATAACAGTGTCTAAACATTGGATACAAAAGGAAGGAAGTACTTTTCCCATATCAAAATAGCAGAAAACAGTGTGATTCTTGCAGTAAGATTTTGATATCAGTGATGCTTATACAATAAGCTTATATGATAAGCATTGTATTATGAGGATGTGTTTGTATGCAGTAGTCTGCAGACAGGAAATAAAATCCTGAGAAAGATATTTTTCCTCATTTACTTTCTAAATAAATGAGACTTCTTTTAATTAAAAAAAAAATCAAGACTAAGTAGGGAATCGAGAAAATGTAAGGGAGAAGATTGATTCTCCTAAGGACCATGATGATTGTTTTGCATCTGTATAGCTTTAGTTGTTTCACAATTTTTTCTAAGTTTAGTGTAAGTATTTTTGTCATGCATTATCACAGAGTGATAATCGGGAAAATGCCCTTGAGTTTTTGAATGGCACAGAAGTGTGATAGGCAGGCAGAAGAAAGGAGGATACAGGGGAAGAATAGATTAGAAAGGGGGCTGACAAGAAAGGAAGGACGCAGAGGCAGCAGACATGGCATGAAACTTCATCAGAACCATAAGCAAGAGTCAAACTAAACAGAATTTTGAGTGTAGACTTGGATGGGTTTGAGACCTCTGCCATTTTGGTAGTATGTCTATCCTGTTAATGACAAAACCAAAGTCAGCAAAGGCACTCAAACTATAATTCCTCTGGTTTAAAAGATAGGAGTGTGGGTGTATTTTTATGCTGACTAGGCAGATGCTTTGGAGGCTTTTAAGGTTTGTTTTTTTTTTTTCTTCCCCTCTTTTTCCGAAATAGTCTATTGTTGCTAAAAGCTGACTTGTCAGTTTATCAGTGGTTAATGAATTACGAAGGCCAGTACTGGTGTTTGGAGATGCTGACAAATTTTCTTTTGGATATTTTTTGTTCCTTCCTTCTGTTTGTTTCTTTCTCCTTTTCATGGTTTTTAGAAGAATATCTCTGTTTATATATTTAGTATAGATCCAACTTAGAGCAAAGACTGACAACTGAAGAACCATGGGGCCTTTTCTTTTCTTTAGTAGTCCTGTTCAAAAACCCATTTCCACAGATAACATTTCCAACTTGAAGCTTAAGTTATTGTGGATGTTGTTGAATAACTTCCCCAATTTAGGCCAGGGAACCAAATGTGGCACAAGTGCAGCAGGTTTCCACTTAATTCCGTCTGTTAACTTTCAACTTTCTAAAATAATAAATATTTTCTGCATACATCAAAGTTACTTATATGCAGCATTTGATTAACCTAAAAAAAAAAAATTTACATTTCTAGACAATGTAACCTTTCTGATTCTGGCAGAGACATACACACACAGTCTCTCTTTTTTAAAAAAATTACATATGTATATTAACATACATAAAAATTATGTTGGTGTACTTTTTTGTATATATTTGACTAAAGTAGGCAAGGAGGTACACCAGTCGTACGTGGATCACTGCTTACACAGAAAAGTGGTTGCAACATAACAGGCAGATGTGTATGGTTACTGTTGGCAAATGCTGTGTTTTTAACAGCGATTTGCTGCACAAGCTCCTGAAAGTTATTTTAGAGTTACTACATTAATTTTGTTCATGTCTCCATAAATGGAGGGTGTCAGCATTTCTTACGTTACCCATAAAATGATATTCCTAGCCAAGAGAAATGTGATATCTAATGGTAGAGTGGTAATAAACAGCATTATTGTCGGGTTTTAAAACTTAACTTCATAATACATCATCCCAAATAGTCCAAAACCCCCAAAGGTGTCTCCAGAACAAGTCTTCTTGAAATGTTGTGTCTAATTTTTTTTTGTTTTACGCTTCACACTTTCGTAAAGGAAAGGAAAAAAACCCACAAAGCATTATGCTTATTTGCTTATTCTGTATCTACATTTTATTCTCAGGAATTAGTTAATTACAATCACCAAGTTGTTTTTAAGTCTTCATGAACTGTTGAGGCACTTATTGTCAGTGGCAGAAATTGCAAATGTGTGTATACCATAAGAAACCGATGATTAAATCCCTCACATTGAAGTAATTCTGGAAAGGTTAATTAGAAACTCTTAAGAACAGAGTAAGAAGAACATCCTCTCTTCATACTCTTTTTTTTTTCCACTGAGCTCCTACAACCTCCTCAATTTTTCTTTTTATTTTGTAGTTTTGTTCATTATCAGGTAAAAGCTTCCAACTATTCTGCTGCCCACAAGGTCTGCGTCCCAGCCGTGTTCCGCTTCCCCTGGATCCTGGAAGCCTTCATGTTTTCATTGTTCAGGAATCTTAAGATGATGCAAAATTTTTGTGTAACGTATATATGATTTCATTTGGGATATAAATTGGGATACAAATACGTATTTTGTCATGTCAACTCTTTGGTTTGGGTTTTGTGTTTGTTTGTTGTGTTTTTTCATTTGTATAGGCAACTTACACAGAGTACAATCCTCTTAGTAAAGCTCTTAGGACAGCTTTAATTCAGAAGATGACTTAGCCTGATGTTTCTAAAGCTGTTATAACATTTCTGGGCTATGCTGTAGAACTTCTCAGTGTAGTGAAAAGCTCTAATATATTGAACGTGATGAGGGAGCAATATACAAACCTGCCCTCTTTTCCTGTGCTGACCCTGTGACATGTCAGTTTGGTTTTCTTACCATTCATAAGAGGAGAAAAAAGAAGAAAATAGTTTACATGGAGGTAGGCTGTTCTAAATGTTTTAATAGGTGGTAGGTTGTACATTGTGCCTGAGACCTGGTCTCCTAGAAGGTGTTCGTGGAGGATGTTGTTATATAATGCTGGAAGTAGTTTCTCTTAAAAATAATAGTTTGCTTAAGAGGAAAAAAAGAAAGAGCGGGGGGGAATAGTCTCTTAGTCTCTTCAAAGTGATGTCTGCACAGTTGTCTCCCTGAATGATTCTGAGTGCAAAGAGATCCATTCTGCAGTGGGAGATGCCCAGTGCTGTGTGGTGCAAGGCTGGCTGAGGAGCGGCAGGTTGTGATGCTCGCACCCTGCAGCTGGTCCAGTTGTGGCTCAAGAGGCAGCATCTGTGTCTTGTCCGCATCCTTCCTTGCCTCCAGATTTCCGCACCGTGAGGTTACAGGGAGCATAGGCGAAACACCTTGTAGCTTTGAAGTCAGTGGTAGTTTTGTTACTGACTGAAGTAACCTTGTCTTCAGTCAAAAATACCTCTTTCTATTTTGGTTCCCCAAACCGTATTTTTAGAACCAGTAAGGTGCTGCATGTGCGACTATGTATACACCTTAGCTGCTTCTCGTGTATGTAGGTATGCATGTACCTACACACGTGCACATGGGCTTCTCCTACATTTGATTCTGACTTTAGGCAACTGTTTGAGAATGTAGATTCACGTAATAATGTACCAAACACAAGACCAGTGTTCTATACTGTCATCCTTAGCATATATTAACAAAAATGCAAAATAATAAGCATTTTAGACACTTCACTACTTTCAGCTCTGACCCTATTACCGCTGGGCAGTTTGTTTGGCCTGTTTGCTTCTCTGATTAGTTTCAACTCTCGCAAAACCTGAAAATTCATGTGGCATGAGAGCTTTAAAAAATGCGAAGATAACATCAGTGTGCATGGTAATCCCCTGTTGTTATACCCTTCACACTGTTCAGACATAGTCATAGATATGCTTACTCCTTTTCTATTTACCTCTCCAGCTGTATTTTTGTTCAAATATTTATTCGCAGCTGCATAATAAATACAGTTTGATTTCTACCTAATTGGTAGTAACTGACTTCCGTTATTTATGAAAGTCATTGTCAGAATTCATTTATGGTTCTGACTGTGAAGAAACTTACACTGACAACTTCATATGACTGCAGCAAGAAAGTAATTAACTGGCTTGCTTAAAACAAGTCAATGGCCGGGGCATTAACTCTTAATATTTCAGGAATTATTTACACCTCTGTATTCACACTTCTGCAATTCTATTACTTTCTGATTTATAAGATTCTGTTCTAGTTGCATTATAAGCTTGAATTACCTTACTAATGTATTTTTATGTTAAGTGACTAATTTTGGAGAAATTAGGATGCCTGTCAGATTCAAAAATTGACTGTGTGTTCTAGTTTGTTCCCAGAGTTATGAAATAACTGTGGGCTAGGGTGGAAAAGCATTGTGGGTATAGGCATGCAAATGAGCTTGCCAAGTGTCTCTACATCATAAAATGTCTTAAATCTATGGACATAAAAGTAGGATGAAGACATAGCCGTTAAAAAGGCAGTCATTTTTGAGTGCTGCATAATTTAGATACTTTACGTTATTAAAGTGTCACAAGTTTATTGCGCCTAATTTATTAATACAATCATTTGGGATTCACTTATGTCTCTTGCTCTGCCCCAAAAAAGAGGCTAAAAGTCTGTTTAAAATGCACAGACTCTGCTTCAGTAGTAAAAGCCTAATATGTTTCTCAAAATAGAGGTATGAAAAATAACAGTTTTACTGTAGTCCTTGCAGATACCAGGTGGCCATGTTCCTGGGTTTTTTTATTTGTGTATTAAAGTAGGGCAGAGGCATCCAGTAAAGACCAAGTCAGTTTGGTTCTTATTTAGTTTTTCCATTGCCACATTAGGTGACATCTGTATGGGGAAAACAGCCTGTTGCTTTGGCCTCTGAGCAGGACTTAAAAAAAAGATAATCCTGACAAGTACCTTGTTACTGCTTTCAAGCTTTGGGGGGAAAAAAAAAGGGTGAGGGGAGAAAAAAAAAATTTCATTTATTTTTAATTCATTCACGTGTTGAATTGGCTTTTCTTAGTTCGCAGGTTCTGTTATGTTTCTTTCCTACCCAGGGGCACTTTTGATGTGTTTAAGCAGTTGATAAAACGGTGCTAAGGTGTAGTATGAATGAAAAGGGGCACAGCAGGGAACTGGGGACGAAAGAACCCACTTGATTGTAATACATACAGAGTTTTGATAAAACACCTTGTGTGATACCTGAGACAATTATACACATAAAGAGTTTTTACTTTTAGGTTCTTTTCAAAAAAAAAAAAATTCTCACCTTTTGTTATCTTTTTTTCCCCTAATCAGGACAGAATTTTACCCTAAGGCAGTTAGGAGTTTGTGAACCAGCAACTCGTCGAGGACTGGCATTTTGTGCGGAAATGGGGCTCCCCCACAGAGGTTACTCTATCAGTGCAGGGTCAGATGCTGATACTGAAAATGAAGGAGTGATGTCTCCAGAGCATGCCATGAGACTTTGGGGCAGGGGGGTCAAATCAGGGCGCAGTTCCTGTCTGTCGAGCCGTTCCAACTCAGCCCTCACTCTGACTGATACCGAACATGAGAACAAGTCCGACAGTGAAAATGGTAAGTTCTTACGCATGTGCGCTTATATAAATCAATGTTTTATTTGATGTTTTGATTGACACTCAATAATTTGAAATCATTAAAGGAATGGCCTTGAATTATTTAACTTTTTTCTTTCTCCTCCTCCCAGAAAAGTCAATATTCAGTATCAGTCCTAACTAATGCAAGCTTTGGGTGTGATGTTTTAGCTGTAATTTTGAAAGAGTTTAATCACAGAAAAAGATTATTTTATCTCAGGCCATGTCACCTGTTACCCTTTGGGGAACAACAGCTGAGTAAGTGGTGATAAAGTTGATCCCCCAGGCCGGCTTGCAATCAAAGGTTTCATTGTAAATGCTTCTTCAAGACATCTTGGAGAAGTTGCAGAATCTTAGAATGGATGATTGAACACAAAGAATAGCTTATTAACAGGGCTCATGTGATTGGAAAACAAATTTGATTGTGCTTTAAACTTCCTAGTTGATGAGAGCAATTGGAATTGCGGTGAAGAGGGACTTGTGGCCTTTAATGTGCCTGGGGGACTGGATTACTCTGCAATTAAAATAAGCAAAAAAAAAAAATCTAAACAGCAGCTTTGTAGGATGCGGGGTGTGGCCATTGTATATTAAGTCTTAGTGTTTAAATGAAAAGAGGTTAATCAATTGACTAATTCATTTGTAAAGCTTTTAAAATTTTTTTTACCTCCGCTTGAGGTACCAAAATTTTCTTACCACCACTAATGTGGTGTTAAATGCTAAATGCACAAATTTTAGAAAACATTTTAACTTCTTTTCATTTGCAGATTTTCAGCTTTGCTAGAATTAAAATGATTGTTCTGTTAAGTTCATGACTTTCTATATGACAAATTCTAAAGAGAAATAAAGAAAAATGAGTAAAAATGAAAATTAGAATGATGGCTATTGCCTGCATGGCTACACTTCATTTTATTAATTTATTAAACCTGACTGCTCAGCTGTACAAAAGTCAGAGCAATTTTGTTTCTGTCCTCTGGCAATAGCTGTAACACGTTGTGGGAAACAGCAATGTAGGTGTGTATGTATGGTAATCCTTTCTAAAACAAATAACGCGCTTTTATTTTAAACTACAAGCAATAATGTTTAGTCCTACCTATTTATTATTTTAATGTAAGTTTGAGAAAACAAAATCAAAGCTATGTTTTATTATTATTCATACTTGTTGCCTTTCCTCTGGTGGCTGGTTCTAACTGAAGATGCCTGTGCAAGATGGCTGTCTCAGGTGGGATCCTCCTTTTTGTGTTGGACTTAATGCTGCGTGGTACCTGAGGAGACAGCTCTCAGTGTTCGCAGGTGTCTTGTCTCGTGCTCAGAAGGCTTGTTTTGAGTTGGAGGCAAGTTTTGAACGAGGAGGACAGGAGTACTTGCCTACCTCCTTGTGGCAGTGGAGGAGTTTCTGTTGCATGACTCTCGATATTTCAGCTGCAAAGCAATCTAGAATGAATTGTTGAGCAGTCCTGTGATTTCCCTTAGGGAAGGTCTATGCTGAAACAGATTCTCTTGAGTTTTTTGTAAAACCTTAGGTTAATGATCTTGAAAATATGTATTTGTATGCACATGCATGTGCACACGCAATTTGCTTAGAGAGTTGTGCATTTACATTACCAAAGAGGTGACTGCTTCAGAAATACAACAGGTTTGGTATACTTTTTAATAAACTCTATATTTACAATTTTTAAAAAACCAAAATTCCAGATTACGGTATGCCAAAACTTCCTCCCTGAGCTTAAAGTTAGAGTTTTGTTTTATTTTTTCATGTGTGAGAAGACTGTCAGTATGTTAGAAAAGACATTATTCTGCACTGGTTAAAATTATGCAAGGAACCTCTGATGTTTGATACGACTTCAAAGAAGAGTTTAGTCACTAAAAAGGATTACAGTTGATTTATTTATTGATAGGGAGGCCAGCAGTCCAACTTAAGAAGGTACTAGGACTGCTGTGAGGCTAATGAAATTTTGATGGCTCGGGAGTCCCCTAGGGCTATGAAACATAGAACTCAGACCATGTCATGGGTCGCCGTTTCAGTGGAGATTTTACAAAGTGGTGAAAAGCTTAATCTTCTTTGGTATTTTTCTCTGGATTTTTGTTTCCACTGAGCATGAAAGATTTGGCTGAGAGACATTTTTATACACGTAGTTGGAACTCAGTATATTAAATGCTCACAGTAGAACAGAAAATACAATTTAAAGTCAGGGAAGCCATACCGTCCTGGCAGGCCCAGGTGCTCTAATCAAAGGACCAAACTGCAGGCGTGAGTTTTGTTAATTTATGGCCTGAAGTTAATAGCTGTGCCAGTATACTGTTAAAATCTGACAAATCTGATAAGGCTTTGAAACCACAGTTAGAGTTACGACGAGTCCTCTGTACTGCGTCCCCCTTTGCTGAATGTGAAAGGTTCCTGACTGAATTTTGATGGAAATGTTTTACAGGTAAATGCATTTCTATGCGGTGTGTTTACCTTGAAGGTAGATAAGGAGTGACAGGTTATGATGAGCATAACTCGACCCCAGATCGTACTTCCCTCACCTAAAGGCCCCAGTTCTTGAGCGATCCCGATGTTCATCCAGTAAAACTATTCACTGTTTAAATAGTCTGTTACCGTAAGCAGACCATATTGGAATTAATGGGACTATTGATGACGATGGTAACTGTGTACTTATCCTACAGGTTTATAAACTCAGGATTAACCACTTGTTGAATGTATTTGGGGTTTTCTTTCTCACCAGTTAGGCAAGAAGAGAAACGTGGCAGCAAAACACGATTTCCTTTCCTTCCTTGTAACCATTGTGTGTTTTTGCTCTTCTGACATATTGTGGATTGCATATCCCCCAGGAAGGCAAAACTCGAGGTCCTGTTGCATAATTACAATGAATAAGTGAAAAAAGTTTGTTGAAGATAATAAATTTTATTTGTCGAGGTCTTAACATTGTGTTTCTAAGATCCTACAAAAGCAACGTAAATTTGTGAATAATATTGGCAAGATTAGAAGTTTCTTTAAACAAATAATATAGCACATGATTAAGTTGCAAAATTTTAAATACAGTAATAACATACCATGAATGCCAGAAGTTTTTTTTTTTCTGATATTTTATCAGAGCTGTTTTCCAAACATAAGGTTTATAGCTGTAGTCTCCCATCAAAGTTTTCGGTTACTGCTCAGTAAATCATTCTGAAGAGAAATATTTTTCTCTGAGCTCATTCAACTTCCATATATGACTCTTGGCATCATATTCTGAGAGATTTGTCATGTCAGCCTCCCTGAAGGACGACCTGCATCTGTTAATCTGGGCAACCTACCAGTGTCACATACAGTATGATGTATCAATTGGAGCACACTGAGCACACGTGTGCTTCTTCAGGTTTTCTTCTCCATTCCCATTGCAAGTTATTTCATAAATGCTGCATCGAGAAATTGATGTTAGTAGTTGTTCTAGGAGCTGTGACTTTGAAATACAAGCAGCTCATCTTTTACATGCTTGCCATAACTTTGTTGTTAAGCTCTTCTAAGATTACCAAAGCTTGTCTTTTAAAGTTGATAAATATTCCAGCAGAGTATGAGCTAGAAGTTATAGTTATGCTTCAAATGGCCCTTTTGCTTAAAGGGTCAATATATTTTTAAGGTATCTTAGAATCCTTTTATTTATTTAAATAATTTTTATATCCATTAAACTGCAATCCCCGACTTCATGAGACATCAGATAACTAGTAAGCAAAACATTAAAGTTAATTGAGGAAGTTATTTGTGAAGTCCAGCTCCTCGTGGAGTTACGTATTTATTGCAAAGCTGTATGACCAGTTTGGTATGCACTTGTTGTGCCGGCCTGAAACTCAGGCTGCGCCAATGATTGTGACTCCAAAGTCACTCATTTAAGACTCAAGCGAGTCCATGTCTCCTCCTGTTGCTTTAGAAGCAGTATTGACAGTGCTTCTGAAGGACTTGGGCGCTCCGGATGGATGCGTGCCGCATAGTTGACTCTGCCCACAGCCACAAGAAGATAGTTCTGATGGCACTGGAATGTGAGGTTTTATTTTCTTACTTAGTGCAATTTTACCCTGACGGGTGTTTGTTAGAAGACCAGAGGAAATAGGGGTGTGGCAAAATACAAAGAAGAAAGGGAGAGAGGAGTATGGGGTCTTGGCCTCAGGCGATTGTTCTGAATTGGTTAGATAAATGATTTGAAACTTGGACCCATTTTTCACAGATACAGAAAAGTAGATACTGCTGGTAGAAAGTTCATTGCTGAGGAATTCTGAAAAGGGAAAATATCTGTTTCAGCCACGTGGGCACCTGCTTGCTTCCTCTCCAACTTAGCCAGTTTCTGAAGAAAGCATTCTTGTGAACCTAATACTCTCTTGTCCTTCCAGAGTGGTGAATTTACTGGCATTCAGATCTCTGAAAACCAAGAAGTACATTGGTAAGATACTTGTCCAGACATTTTAAATCTGTTCTCTCTAACCTAGTACATCTATAACATATTCTTGAACTCTGCATTCTTAAATAATGCACATAATCCAGGAAGTAGTGTTACATGTTTTCACCTGTTTAACATCCTTCTTTACGCCAAGGAAAAACTTGACTTAGATGAACTCTACTGAATAGGAGATGCTTGGTACCTGCTAGTGAAATACTGAGTCTACTGATCAAAACTAGCCCCATAGCTGATGAATTAATACTCATCTTACTGCCATACCACCATTTACAGCTTCTTCACTCTTTCCCACAGTATTCCATCTAGCAATTGTCTACCCCTCATTAAGCATGCCAATATCTCTTAAATCCTGCTTTGCTCCTAAGAAATTTCGTGACCAGGAGATCAGTCTGTTTTATTGTTGACAGAAGTCAGCTCTGAAATAATACTTAATATCTAAGCAGGCATATAAATTTTTCTTTGGTTACAGGCACATGGAGCAGTGTCACACAACACAACAGTAGTAATCCCTGGTCGTCTTCAATAATATCACAAGTTTCCTGTAGTTATGCCAATTGTAGTTCTGTGGATATATTTCAATAAATCTTCCTAACATTCACTGTTAATGCAATTGAAAATAATGTTGATAATTCCTTTGGCTTGTGGTAGCCAAAGAGGGAACAGCTGGGCTGACCTTTTTGCAGTAACTTTTTGGGATCTCCTGGATTTCAGAGGTTTGAGTGTCACTGAACTTGCTGTTGAGGAAAGGCAAGAGATTCCAAAGGGCCGTGTTAATGATGCTTTCATGATGGGAGTCTGGTTCAGAAAATCAGGGCAGAAGATGAGGCTCTTTGGGAACAACCAAATGTTCTGATGCATAGGAACTGTAGGCTTAACGACAGCTGGCAGCAATAAAATTGGAATTGGGGTCTGTAAGGAAAAACAAATCTGAGAAGAAAATTTCAGAGAATTCACTCTTGGCTGTTAAGCTTATAAATCCTTCTAATGTAATGGAGTGGTGAAAGAGGTGTTTAAAGACCACGTGTCATAGCTGAGGATTGCTCCAGAGATCTGAATTTCAAGAAAGAACTCTGCAGAAAATGGAAGGGAAGTCAGTTTTCTGAGGAGGAGCTTAAACAAAGATGCAATCAGGGAGGTCCAGGCACACAAATAAAATTGAGACATAACCAGGAAAAAAGTGAAGAGTTGTACAGAAACATGAATACTAAGCAAAGGGGAAAGAGGGAGTTGATTTATTACTTCACAGTGAAGGAAGACTGGTAATACGTTGTGATTTGTTTTCTTCTGGTTGTTTTTGTTTCAGCATTTGTTACCTGAGTAACTGATCACAGAGCTAACGTTTATACTATTAAATAAAGGACTAGAGGTTACTTAGGTAAATAAAATTTGTCCTGCATGTATAGGGTGTCTGCAGCCTCTGGGCTTTTTATGACTCATGTCCGAGAAATCATTGAGGATGGATGTGGTTCTGGAAGGCAAAACCAACCAAACAACGAAACTTCAGAAGGAGTGAAGAGAAGGAGGAGCAACCCGCATAGTCAGTTCGATGGGAAACATCCTAAGAAAAAAAAAAGTTCAAGGTTTATGCTTTATAACAATAAGCATGTATTTGTGCTAAATGAGTCTTGCCAAGCTATACTGATTTCCTTCTGTGATAGTCTAAGCCACTTCCTGATAAGGAAAAAGGAGCACATGCTAACAGTAGTAGGTATTTTGATATTAGTAAGGCTTCGGACACTGCCTCACTCCTGACATAATCGGAGAGACAGAGGGTCTAGGTTCATTATTGCCAGATAAATGTACAACTGATTGGAAAAATCCATAAAGATGATTATCAGTATTTCATGAACTGACAAACTGAATCAAATAGTACTCCATGTAGTGTGTCAAGATTTTCTTAATGACTTGGATAATGCAAATAGAACTTTGTAACCTGGAAATAATCGCGTACGCTTTAATAGGACAGGATGAAAGCTGGAGAAATAATTCCACATGAAAAAATGCAGTTCAGTAAATACAATTGCAAAGGCCTACATTTAAATGAGAATAAACAAATTTCCCAAATATGGGAAAGACAAGTGGCTGAATCATAGTCCTTTAAAAAAATCATAGAATAATTCAGCTCAGAAGGGACATTTTGAGGTCTTGTGGTTCAGCTGTGTGCTTAGAGCTGGACTAACAATTTAGATGAGGCTTGTTCAATGGAGTTTTGAAAACTTACAAAAAGAGAGATTCCACATCATCTCTGGGCAGCTGTTCTGGTGCTTAACCAACTTCATTGTGAATTTTTTTCCCCTTTGTATCTAATCAGAGTTTCCCTTGCTCCAGGTCTGACCACTGCCTTGGGTAATGGAAGACCAAAGTTAGAGTCCCACCTTTTGCCTTTTCCAGGCTCGCTCAGCTTCTCCTCAAGTTGTGTGCTTCAGCACTCCAATCATCGTGGTCAGTCTCCATTGAATTCATTCTGGTTTGGCAATGTTGTATGAGTACTGGCAAGCCCCAGACTGAGTATTGTACTCTAGAAGTGGTCTTCAAATGCTGAATAAAAGGGACTAATCACTTCCCAGGGTACACTGGCTCCATTGTTCTGAGTGCAGCCCCGTATGCAGTTAGGCCTTATTGTTGAAAGGGCAAACTGCTGAACTTGTTGTCCACATTAACTCCCCAGGTCCTTTACTACAAAGCTGCTTTCCAGTGGGCTCCCAGCTAGTACTGTTATATGAGGTTATTCTGCCTTTTGAATTCATGAGGTTTTTTCAGCCGATTCTTACAGCATGTTGAGATGCCTCTGAAAGGCAATCCTGCCCTGCAGTGTGTTGATCATTCTCTCCAGCTTGGTGTCATCCACAAACTCACCGAGGGCACATTCCGTCCTATTCATTCTGAATATGTTAAGTGTAGTACCGACACGGAACAGCACCAGCCCCAATATTAGCCCCAGAGGAATACCATTAATATTGGCCAACAGTTGGTCTTTGCATTACAAAACACTATTCTTTCAGCCTCTTCATACAACCACTTTTCCACTAACTGCACTTTGTAGCTCACCCGTCCAGTCCATTTCTCTGCAGCTTGGTTACCAGGATGCTATGGGAGACCACGTTGAAAGCCTTGCTCACATCAAGGAAAGCAACATCCGCTACTCACCGTTTGTCTGCTGAGACAGTTACGTGTTCATAGAAAGCAATCAGGTTGTTTGGATTTGAATTACCTTTGGTAAATATATCCTGGCTGTTCTCAATCACTTTCTTCTCTTGGAGGCCTGTCTAGGCATATGAAGGACAGCTCCAGTTGTGTTTGGTCCATAATCTTCCCTGAGAAACTGGGCTGAGGCTGACTGCCTCTACTTCCCCACGTACTCCTTGCCCTTCTTGAAGATAACCTGAACTTTATCTTCTAAAAAGTCATCAAGAACCCTTCTCCATTGCCATGACCTTTCAAGGAATCGCGGGATAGCCCTTCAGTGACATGGGTCAGCTCTGCCAGCACCAGGGATCCACTTGTCTATGCCCAGCTTGAGTAAGTGGTGCCCAACAACAGCTTGCTCTTCCTTTGCAGTGGCAGGGCTTCTCAACTGTGGTTGAGCTTTGGCTTCCCTATCCTCTGTCCTGCATGTCTGGGAAACATTTCTGTATTCCTCCTAGGTAGCCATTAGCTGAAGGTCATAGTGATTGGTTGTCAGTGGTGTTTTCTGTGGTATGTGAGGGTTTCTTCCACGACCTTATAATATGTCTTTTGTATACAGTGCCATTGAAATAACCCTACTACTGCACTCAACAGTGCTAAGACAGAAATACTGTGTCTCTCTGACTGGTTTCAGGACTACATTCTGAGGAAAATGCCAGCCAACTGGAGTCCCAGATAAAGGTTAATGCGAATGATCAGAAGTTTTAAACACAAAACACTAAAAAGATTGGGAGAATTCAGTGTGTTGTGCCTAGCGCGTTCTGTCTAGTGCTGCTGCTATTATGAAGGCCACCTATGGCAAATAGGACCAGATGCTAACAGCAAATAGAAGTTAGCTCAGACAGTGGCATTCTGAGAATAACTTGGTGAAAGAGATTGCTGGACACCATGCAACCATTTCATCATCTAACATATTTTCCAAAACAATTTTTAATTGTTCATGTAGTTCCTCTCAGTCCTGATTTGTGGAAGAGGATGGACAAAAGAAATTGTTCTCTTCCTTTCTGGTTTTGTTTTCCATGAGTCAATTGTGTTATTCAACCAAAAAATTAATGAGCAGGAAGTGTGTTGAGAAAATGAAGTCTATAAAAATATTGCTCTGGGATTTACTGTAATATTAATATTTATATTTTGGGTTTTCTTCTAATTGGAAATTGTTAACTTTTCATAGATTTTTATTTTTTTCTCCTCGTTTTAAATTTGATATAGAAATATTGCTGTTCAGCCCCCCCCCCCAACAAAATGTGTTCTTCTGGACATGCTTGTGCAAGGAAATCTTAGAGAAAACAGCTCTTTTTCATTTAAGTTGTCTTTTAATTGTGAGGTTGCCATGAAAGCAAAGCATGCTTTGCATATCTATGAGCTGATGATCTCTGCTGTTTTGATTTGGAATGTGGTTTTGATGTCCTTGAAAAATCACAGAAGTAGCAGTAAATTGTTTTAATTAATGAATTAGAGAGCAACAGATTTGCTGAATCAGGTTTATTGACGGAATTATCACTGTCACTTGAAAGCAGATTTCCCAGCCACCGCTTCCTTCATTTCCTTTATAGTTATGTAGATATAGGAGTGTGTGTCTACATACATACGTACACATTTATTTACATATTCATTAGACAAAACCAAATTAATGGTAAAGTCTAAATAATACCAGTTCCACATAAAGAGTAGGCTTATTTGTATTCAGTTGTGTTGAAGGTGTTTTTTAAGCTTCATTAACTTTCATTTGAAATAAGATTTTAGTTGCGTTTACTTGAATAAATAAATATGTCTTTAAAGTAAATACGGGCTCTGCTATTGTCAGAACATCAGTAATAATTACAGGTGACAGACTTTGTATGCTGGTCAAATAACAGCTGGAGAAAATTTGTCAAGACGATGGTTCTTTTTACAAATATCTGCAAAGGCTTTTGGAATGGACAGTTCTCTAGAACTAACTCTTATCAAAATAAGTCTTTACATGGGTTTAATGTTTTCTGGATAAAAAGCTCTGTTTCCTTGACTCAGATGAGAATTCAGCTTGAAATTGTTTCAATCAAATTTGAAATTTAATTCTTTTTACAATTATTAAACAAATATGTGAATTTAACTAATTAGAACTTTTTTTTGGTCGATATAATGTGCTGCCTGATCTGTTGGCAAAATTTTTTTTTTTTCTTGATTTAAAGTGGGAGGAAGATGAGGTCTCAAATCTCAGGAAACGAAATGCTTGTTAAGAAGCTGTGGTTTTGAATTTTTATTGCACACACGCCACCCCCACCACCCCCATTCAGTATACCCTTTACTTACTAATTTGTACAGGTTTTGTATGTAGGTACCTGTTGTTTTCATTTGTGTGTTGTAGAGAAGAAATGTGGTTCTGGCACACTGAAACCAAGGAGAATAATTTTTTTTTTTTACCCCACATTAGAAACCTTTCAGTGGAAGGGCCTTTGACGCCTGCTGTGATTATTGTGGATTAGTCCAGGTTTCTTTACAGTACGTGGGAATTTGCAAAACACTTATCAATAGCTTACTTTGATTTTATTTTTTTAATTTAACAATTGTGGACTCACAGTATGAAGTTAGGAAAGATGAGGGGGAACAACATAAATTAATTATGTGTTAAATTATGAATATGTAAATGGTTAATAGGTGTATCTCTCCTATCTTCTATAAGACTGTCCATAACAGATAAAAGTTTTCTTGGAGTTCGAAGTTTCTGTGCAACTGCTGTGCCAGCTGCTGGCAAATCCCTCCCTGGGGCGCTGTGGCTGCTGACTAGGTATGTCTGAGACCAAATGTCAGCGTTTCCACCTCTGGTGCAGTATTCACAGCAGAAAAAGAAGCAACTGACCTGGGAAACCCTTGTTCCAGATTGTCAGGCCACGGCAGAGTAAAGACTGACAACAGGCTGATAGAGTTCTCTGATTGACTGCATTATGATTTCTTTTTGTCCTTTATGGTGAAATAGATGCATAAATGTGTGCATATGGCTATGTATGCATATATATGGCTAGCCTTACAGGACCTTTTCTTAAACAGTTTTATGTTTGCAGCTTACGCGCATGGTTTTCTTACAGATTAAACATACAGGGTGGAAGAGCAGTTGCTTTTTCTTCCAGTGACCTAGAAACTTTAACGCATTTCCATAGCAAATCTGTATGTGGTCATGAGCACAGGCAAAGCAAAGTTATTCTGGTGTTACACTCTCTGCCAGTGAACTACTGTATGCTGGAGAAAGAGATGGATATTCCCCCCCTCGCCACCCCTGCCAAAGCCTGGTTTTTATAAATGTAATACTTCTATAAACTGCTTTATAGTTACAAATAAAATGTATCGTATAATTGCTGATGAGTAATGCTATGGAGTCTCGGTCTGCACCTGTGACAGACATTGCTTTGTCTCAGTACAAAACTTGAATTTGTTTTTGTAGTGGGTTTCACTGAGCCAAACTGTATTGGTCACTTGTGCAGTTTGTAGAAAAATAGCAGAAATGAGAAGTCTTAAGATTGCTTTTGGCAAAAGTTAGTTCTTGGAGAAGGTTTCAGAGTTGTCTTTTCTGTCTGTTGTTGAAGACAGATACTAAATGTATCAAGACAGTTTATAACCCCTGAAGTTCTTTTGAATATTCAAAGTTTCCAAGATATCTAAGTCAAAATGACGTTGAAAGGAATGGCCTCTGTCACCACTATTTGGTTAAACGGATCCAGTCTCCTTCCATGTAGAGTTAACCAGAATTGTTCAAGTTGCTAAGTTCTTAGTTGCGTGATTGCTGTATGTTCTATAACGAGATTTATTTAAAATTGCTTAAAAGCTGCACTCAGTGGGGAATTCTGCTGCTCCTTCCCTTAACTACTTCAGCTGCAGAGAATATGTGACGTCTTTTTTGATTAACTGTCTTTGCTGCTTGTTTGCTTTCACTGGAGTTCTAGGAGATTGTTATATTGTTTTGTAAACTCAATATTGCTGGGTCCTGGCTGCTTATGGCAATTGAGATGAGATTAGATGCTTTTGTTAACAGGCCCCAGACTTTAAATTTATAGGGACTAGGCACCATCTGCTCTCAATTAAAGGTCCTGAGCTCTGAAATTAATTCCTTCCATTGGTCCATTAGACTCAATCTTTTGACCTGAAGTCATGATAAGGTTGTATTAGCCTCTTGAGCCTTGGAAAAGTGAGGAGTTCATGCAGGGACAGTGCTGGGTATTCCTTTTAGTCCTGGTATCGGTGTAGTTAGAAAGCAGAAAGTAATGATTGTTTTTCCATTTTACAGGTAGAGTGAGATTTTTTGTAAAAAATCCCTGGAGATTTAGAGCTCACATCCTCATGAGTTGTAATAGGAATTGTGCTCCTAAATCATATAAGTGCTATTGAAAATCTTTCCCAGAAAAATCAAGTTAATATAGAGAATGTTGACTAAATTCAATGACTTAATGTAGAAGTGGATTGGGTGTAGAAGTCCGTTGTTCCCAGACTCACATTTGCCTGTTAGATGATTAGCTGTGTTTTGCCTCAGCTGTCTTTCATTGATTCCATCTGCAGCTGTAAAATGATGGGAGAATCTTACCAGAAATGCTGGTAATTGTTCCACCAGTGCTTTTGCTGAATTTATATCTGTCCTGTGCTGTGCAGATGTTGCAAAGAAGAAATAGACAGACAGACAAATTGGTTCACGTTTTTGCAGTTGTAACTTGTCCCCCGCCCCTTCTCGTTTCCTTTCTGGTTTTAACTGAAAATTGAGATTTGCTCTGTCAAAATACAGCAGGGAATACCATGGAGTGGGGAGAACCTATAGCCACAAGCTTTTTTGGTTCCAAAAGAAAAGCTCTAAGATGCTGTAACAGTTTAGGGCTGGGCTGGCTACGCTGGTTGGTTAAATTTAACATCGGTTCCTCATACAAGTGAAAATATATTTAAAAGGTTTCAGGATCTGATAGTTCCTCAGCAGACTTTGGTTTAATTTATACAGTGCTAGTAATTTTCTGGAAGACATTTTGTAAGAGTATTTTTTTTGAGACAAAAATGTCTTCAATGTCTAAGAGTATTCCTGTCTTACCCGAAAATGCAATTTATTAGAATGTTTTGGGGTCTGCTGGCCATTAGGCTGTGAGTAGAAATAAGCAAGGGGAGAGTTCATATGCCTGTCTTTATTCTTATCTAACAATCCCCATGACGTAAAAAATGCAGCAGTGTTTGACTTCATACAGGGAGCAAACAAAGTCAAAGTGACTACCTTCTCAGCCTGGAAGAAATGATTTGTGACCGCTTCACCTAAGTGTTGCCTGCTTGTTGGTGACCTGTCAGCCAGAGGTTAAACTCAGGAACTCAGGTTTTTATTACTCCTTCTCACTGTTTTCCTTAAATTCACCTAACTCTCTGTCCAGTTCATAAATTTCTTATTCACGGGGCAGAGAGGATACTTACCACTACTGCTGAGGTTTATGCCTTCAAGGCTGACTGCAATGCCATTTCCTTCTGCCATGTTGATGCTGCCAAGGCAGTTTTATGTAGTTGTGTCAGTCCTCTGTTGTTTTTTAGGTTGCCAGAAGATGGCCATACCTGACAGCGGAGCGCTGTAACTAGTGGCTGAAAAATGCTGAAACGCTTTTTCTTGTCCATGGGCAAAACCCACTGTTCTTGCCGTTCTAGCAGTTACAATTCTTATGTCCAGCAAGGCCAAGTCTCAAGCAGATAAGAACCTGTTGTCTTTAAAAAGTGGGGCTTGCTACAGCCTAGGTGTGGCCATGTACCAGCTTTTTAATTGGGTTCATAAACAGCTAGGTAAAAGTTTTTCTTTTGACTGCTGCCTGCAATTAGTGGCTCGTAAAGTTTAGTAACTTGGAAGATACCTATTTTTCAAAATTACCTGAACTAGAATAATGTTGGAGTCCCTGTGATACTAGGCAGTATCTGTATTTGTCAAGTGCAGCTGAGATGGCTCTGTGACATAAATACATTTTGAAATTCCGTTTTAGCAGTTTACAAATGCCCAGCTACATTTTTGAAAATATGTTAGAATTCGTGCCTTTTTTTTCCAAATGTAACATATCATATAAAACTATTAAGTGAACTTACCCAGAAAATGCTGAAGTGCCCACTTTGCATGCATTAATAACCTTCTCCTTATCCAGAGAGTCATCTTTACACTTCTGGGACTTAGGGAACAGATTTAAACAACTATAACAATATTGAAAATACAGTAACAGAGTTCATGTACTTTTAGTTAGCAATTTGCTTTAAAAAACCCACAAATTCATTTCTTTCTTGCCTTCTTACAAGTTCTTTGTTCTTTGCAGTATCAAGTATATGGATTTTTTTTATGAAAAAGTTAATCGGCTTACCTTTGTTCGGAGTGGATTTTTATTCCTCTGATCAGCTCTACACAATTGAATTTTTGATCCTCTTTTCTGAGCTATTTCAATGTTATGAAAAAAGCATTAAAGAGAATTCTGATAAATTATGCCTTTAAAAAAGAATCTACTGCAACGCACTTTTGTTAAGACTGGAGAGTTAATTGAACTCAAAAGATTTCTGTTGTGTTTTCAATGAAAGCTATCTATGCTTGGTAAATACAAGAGACGATGTCTCTTGAGGAACTGGATTACATGGTTCCTGGCTGAGTCTGGTTACCCCAGAATTCATAGTATGAATCTGAAGTAACGATTTAGGTGATGCAGTACTATTGATTATGTCAAAATCCAGTTTTGCTTGTCATGTGAAACATTTTAAAGTGGAGTTTGAATACAGTACACGAAAAGATATGGAAAAAAATATTTCATAGTCATATCCAAAAGAGAAATACGTTCTGAATGTTTCTTATCATACTCTCTGGTTTTGCTTTTATAGAGCAATGGTTCTTTTCACCAGAACCTATAAAAAAGCCAGACAGTGTAATATATTTTTATTCAAAATGTGTGTTAAGAAACAAACAAACAATTAAAAAATACCCTAACACAACAATAACAGCAACAAAAAACCCCAACCCCAAAACAACCCACAACCTTTTCTTCCATTGTGGTCCTACTTTATTTTAACTTCTTAAATCAAGCCTGACCTAATTATGAGTTGTTTTTGTGTCTGTATTACCTCAGGCTGTGCTCTCATCAGACCTCACAAGCTAAGTGGACTTGAGTTTTGGATAGTCTGTGGAAATAATCAAAGAAAATGTACTGTACTCGTGGATGTGATGATAATGGTTCATTATGTCCATTAAATGTAGTACTGAATCAGTGCTGAGTATTCTGCTGTGAATTCAGGTTAGACTCAGTGTTCTGATCACTTGTAATTCCTAAAGCGCAACTGTTAGCTCGGCTAAACTCCAATCCCAGTGACTTTCATTCTTCCTGTCAGTTCCTTCTGAACTTTACATTTCAAAATATTTGTTTTGAAGTCAGAGATTCTGCAATGAAATCCTGATTTGGTCACTAATTTGCTTGTCTATGCATTTGCACATTACTTCACCTTTCTGATTTTGTTTTCCTACTTATAGCTGGGCATTGTGATGCTTATTTTCTATCAAACTTCCTAACTCAGCCTTTTTTACCTTCTTGAACTAAATAATTTGAAAAGATTGGGTATCTTTTTTTAAATATATATATATGTATATAGATAGATATAAAAATACATGTGCAGTAACTTTAAAAAAGGCATAACCTTTATAAATTTAGAAGGGCTTCTGAATCCTGCAAATAATCTTACTTAATTTTATCCAATTAAAAAAATAAGGTGAATGCAAAAACCTAGACAATCTCTGGTAATATCAGATAGCAGTAAAACTACTGCACAAATAACGAGCAGCTTTAAGATGCTTGCTTTGCATGGTCTGAATACATGCAAGTAGTTTCATATCTTCTTAAAGCGTATATCAAATTGCTATTACTGGAAATGCGTTCTTTATCTACTTGTACAAGAATGAAAAAAACAGAGATGTCACTGCCCTTTCTTTGGTTACGCGCCACCTCCCATTATAGCAGAGTACAACTGAGCTAGTGTTCTTGTCCAGGCTTTGGCTAAATTGCTGTGAACTTCCTGAGTTGATTCTTTTGATTTTTTTATTATATCAGTACTCTTAGATCAAGTACTGACATTTTTCACACTCTTTTGTAATACCATTTTTATGTTTTCCCTTATCTCCTGTTCAGGGCTCTTCAACCTGAGGCTTCAAATTCTATCCATTCAGTGACAGATTAATTTTCTTTTTTTAGAAAATGGGCACAAATGTCTCGGTCTGCTGTTTTGGAGAGCTGCACATACTGCCATGCTCAGTGAGCTTGATGTTTTACCGTAGGATGCACTAAGCATGAGGGAGAGGAGGTGAAATCAACTTTCTGGAACTATCTGTACTGATCTCATCATATCTAAATGAAGCAATGACCTTTCTTCCACTCTTCTCCCATCCCACCGAAGCCGTGGGAACAGTTTGTCACCCGGTAGACAAGCCAGACTCCGTTCTTGCACAAAATGAGCATGCCACAGTATAGGCAACTGCTGATTCTTGGAAACGGAGGCAGATGCTTGCACTTTTGATATCACAGGTGGGTATGAGGAAGGAGCATGCTCAACCATGCAGAGGCATTGGATGGAGCTTTACTCCTTTCCTACAGCGTCTGAGGGAAGAGAAGATGCTTCCAAATTCCAGTGGTGGCAAAGTCCCAACATGGTTTGCATCTTACCAGCCACGTAGGACCGGGATAGCTGAAGCAGCAGGTAGTAGTGGAGCACCTGCCATTGTGTGTACCGGCCATGTGCGTATCACTGCTGCTCGTTCATGTTTGCTCTCCCTCCCAGGTTAGTTTTCCTGTGTGAGAGTAAGGAAATCTCTGCCCTAAATTTGGTGGTTTATCCTGTGGAGGGCAAAGCCAGGGTTTGCCAGCGCAGGTAGCAGCCCTGTCTGGTCAGAGCATTGCCTTTTTCCGCTTTGCTCTCTGAGTGCTCTGACACCATGCTAAACACGTCTGCCATGCTGTATTTTCTATGCAGTACCTTCCTGGTCCCTCCTCAGAGTCTACTGTAACCAGAAGTGGCCTTGTTTTCTGTGTGTAGGAGCTGTAGATGATGACACAGCAGAGTTCAAGAGAAAATGCTTGTGCTCATAGTATTTCCTAATTCTGAAATGCAGGATGGCTTTAGCCTGTGAGGTGAATACACTTGAGGAGATTCAAGAAGTACATAGGTTTCTTGTTAGCCCTTCTCATTTCGGTGCTCCTATCCTTCAGACTGTTCTGGTGCAGAGCTTTTATTTTGCAGGTCGCTGGCCAACTTCTGAGTCTGCAAGAAGTATTTCCTTTCACTGCGTGGCCTGTAACATATGAATAAAAGGATTTTCCAGACAGCCAAGCATTGTAATATATGTATCAGTTGTGAAGTAATGCTTGAGGAGGGACCGATCCATGTGCAGATTGACTGACATCATCAGAAGTCATGTAAAGCTTGCAGCATCAACTAGGATGTCATTAAAGCTGTAGTATGTCAGCTCACACTATTCTAGATTATAGAGTTTGTTGAAGCCATAACCTATCAGGCAATTTAAAAAAAAAAAACAAAAAAAGTGTAGTCCTATGAAGGCAGTATATGGATAGCTAGAGATCTTGAATCATAGATGCATGTGTAATGCTGCTGTCAAGACTTCACCCGTAACATCTACAGATTTGTCTCGAGTTCGTGTACTGCCCTTCCAGGTACCACCTGAACAGCCTGATTTCACAGATCAGGCTGATTTTAAGCGGTAAGATCCAACTTGATGGCTGGATCCCATAAACATATGAAGATTCTTTGTTCTTTCCCTTGTTGTGACTATTCGCATCAAATGCACCAGGCAGACTGAGTAACTTGCAGATACAAGGGATGTGATGTTGGGATGAACTCAAATTACCTGGTTTTGAAATTTGTCACGCTGTCCTACATAGCGTTGTTCTGCGTGTCATTTTTGTGCCTGACTTCAGAGAGCAAGTCCTGAAAAACAACATACTTGAAAGCTAGAAGGACGTGACATTCATTCATCTCATCTGTGCCAGGAAGCAGTCTGTCTCACAAGGAGATCTTATCGTATAAACTCTCTTCCGTGGGTTCTGCAGTGATCTGGCATTTTCAGAGTAGTCAAATGATGGCTTAGCAGTGGCTGCTGATGGGATTTGTGTGGGCAGTGTGAGGGAGGGACCTACCTGTGAAAGATTCATTTGCCACAGAAGAGAATACCAAATTCTTAATTTCTACTTCATTGTGAATTGGGTTTATTGCCAGATACTTTTATTTTTTAATCATCCTAAACTCATTTCTGTTTGTTTTTTTCTTATTGCCAGAGGAGTGTCCAGGCTTAGCTGGGACCAGGCTGCAGGGGTATTGTTCCAGCCAATTTCAAGTACCAGAGCTGTCATCAGTTACCTCATGTGCAATCATGTGTCCTACACAGGACATGTTCTTGCAGAACCAAGGTCCCATCTGATCCAGTAATTGGGGCTGGTCTTGAATGTCAGCAGTTTGACCACCACTAAGTTTTTCAGTAACAGAAACAGAAAATAATCTCCCTTGCAGATTCAGGGAACCCCTTTGCAAAACAGAAAGCATGAGGACTACTTCCTTAAAGTGGAAGGATTTTTGCAAGCAAGATTCAGAATATTTGGATCCAAAGAGAGTTTCAGTAATGTGGAGCCTAGTCAGACAGGACCAAGTTTTATGCCTTTGTTTGTAGTATTTGGTAATGAAACTCCAGTATCAGAATTCCTTAGGAATCTCTCTCAGAAAAAATTAGTCAGGTAACCTGTGGAATACTGTGCATGTGTTCAGTACTTTTCCTAGAGTTTTGCAATTTTCAAATGACGTATAAGATTAGGTATGAAGACAATGGACATTTTGTTCCACTTCAGAATGAGTAAACTATCACAAATCTTACTGCTTTCACTGGCAAATTACAATTAAAATCAGTAAGCGTATAGCTAGATTTGAAATATATCAGTTCAAAGCCTTTGTGCTGAAGAACTTGCAACTAGCAGTCTTTAAAGTAGGCAATAGACTATTAAAAGGCTAAACAAACTGCTGACTAAATTCATTCAGAAGCTAAATTATTCAACAGTATCCAATACACATTGTCATAGCATGAATTTATATCTAGCTACTCTTCTTGGGAGCATTTGGTGCAATTGCTGTAACTTGAATATTAAGAACTAGGTTATATGGTTCAATTTTATTTCAAACTGATCTGCAATATCTGCAGAAATTGGATATGCATATCTCCAAGTCCCTGGCTTTTCTTAAATTGAAAGAAAGTATTCACATATGTAAATGTGAGTATGGGCAGAAAATTATGCCAGGCTGTAGCCTATGTGACTTTAATGATGTTTGCAAGATAGCATACTTCATAGAAACACAAATATAAATCTTAAGAGATCGACAATACCTAGAGGGTATTTAAAAATTGGTATCTACACCTTGTTTTATTCTAATGGACTGTAATAGAAATTATCTTGTCTTTCAGAACAATATTCACATATCATTTAAGGAATTTTAGTTGAAAAGCTTTATAGGAAACATTTCAATATGTCTATGGATATATTAAAAACTTAATATTGAAGAATACATCAAGGAGTAAAAAAGTTACAAAAGCACTCCCCTGTGCTGCGATTAATTTGGAAATTATCAAGGTCTTTATTATGAAAGCAGTTCCTAATGTAGGCCTGTAATAAACAGAGTGTAATTGAATTTTCAATATTTTGCCACCAGGGAGTAATTTTCTTACAAGACCTCTGCTCCATCTTCTGGCTAATTGTCAGTAGTTACTCAGTATTACTGCGTTAATGTCACCAAACGGTAAAAACAGAAGCTACCTGCTGCCATTACATGTAAGGATGTGTAATTCCAACCCTTGTCTATTTACTGGTTTTGAGTTGTGTGCCATTATCACTTGCGCCTTTATTAACAGCATGAAGTTTTCTGAAAATACAGCCTTGGAATCAAACAAAGCTTCTCATAAATCTGGTTGGTGAGGTTTCGATCAATTTGAGTGTTCTACATAGTAAAAACAGGAACATCCACAGCGTTAGGATTTCCAGACACACGAGTGAGAAGAGCATTCTGTGTAACCTGTGAGTGACTGAATGTTTTGGGTTGTTTCTTACCAAATGGAGTCATGAATTTGGGACTATCCATTGCCTTTCACTTCCATTACATGTTGTGTTACACGTAAATATAACAAGAACAGAACTATAGACTGCTGTATGTGCAGAGGAAGGCTGATCAGTCTGCCAGCCAAACAACGATGCCAAGGTTTTGTGAAGATCTTGGTTCCACTCCCGGTCAACATTTTCATGAAGGTTTTGAATGTTTGGAGTAGTTTTATTAACTTTTGCTAGCAGTGCCGGTCTAGGAGGAGCCACAAACACTTTGCTGGAAGGGATTTGCATTACAATCTTCATACCTTGGACTCGGGGGCAAACAATTATAGTAAATAAGCTGCGCTTCTAAAGTAATGGTAACTAATCCACACCTTCAAGATGGGAGAACGACTTGCCTGGCAGAAGTTCTGTAGAAAAGGAGCTAAATACTGCAAGGGATTGTTCATAGAGTATGAATCAACCGAGTATTAATTTTGTGAAGGGAAAGAAAAAAAAAATGTTAGTATGAGAGCATGAATGTCATATGAAATAGTCATAAAGTAATTCTTTCAGCATCTCTCAGCACTTGTAAAGCCTCACCTATGGTACCGCTCACCCCTGGGATTTGCAAATCAATAAAGTTTGGACCAAAGACGATTTGGGGAACAAAAAAAACAAACTGAATTAGCCAAAATCCGAAGTGGAGCATATGTCCTCTGAAGAAACAATGGCCGACTGGACTTTTTCTGAAGAAGGGAAAATGATGGCAAGACCTCGTACATTTTTAGGTACTTGCAAGACTGATGGTAAGGAGCGGGGAATAATGTTATGGGTCATTCTGTCAGCAGGTCAAGAAGTAATGTGCTAATTGTTGCAAGAGAAATTTTGTTTAGGCATTAGGGTAGATAAGCATTGGTTGAGATGTCTTGCGAAGGTTGTGAAATCTGTTTCGCAGAGGTTTTAAGAACAGGTTAGTGTTCTATTAAGAAGGGATAATCCTTCTCACTGTCTTGTTCATTCCTGTGAATCTGTGGTCCCTGCAGATTGCTATAAACAATGTGTAAGAAAAGTTGCATTTTGAAAGCTGACAAAAATAAAATGTCTAGCATCATCCACTTCAGTTGCTTAGCTGGCCTTGAATAGTATTTAATAACAAAGCATGTATGTTATTTTTACACTTTTGCAGGCCGGACTGTTGAGAATTGTTTCAATAATTTATTTGTTTTCTCAGGCACCTACCAGTTTGAGAATTTTCCAGGTTTCTTGACATCCAAGTGCTGTATTTTAAATTCCAGCCCAAACTCCAGTATTAGCATGAGAAAAAATAACTCCAGACCAGCAAATGTTTTACAGGATTGTACTGGCAAATACGAAAATACCGTTAAGTGTATTTAGAACCTAACAAATGAGCATCAGTCTACAGTTATCTAAACCAGTAACTTTCTTCCCCTCTTCCTTCATTGGAGGGGGAAGCAAAGAACTGTGAAGACAGAGAATGTGCTAGAGCAGGAGTTGCTACCTGTACTGCAATCGTGCTCTCGTCACCCCAGCGCACCATCTTTCCAGTGCTTTTTCATCCCAGCCGCCATTCAGAAAATCCCATACTGGGGCAGGGCAGTGAGATGAGTGCAGAGAAACCAGGGTGCAAACAAAGCAGTAGGAGAGAATTAATTGGAAATGCTCCTGGGTGGTTCCGAACATTGGCAGAGTGGGGCCTGACGCTTGTGCTCATAGATGTGGAAGAGCTCAGCAGGGGTGGGGTGGATTCAGAACTGAGGCAAGACAAGTTGGAAGTCAGTACGGTCTCTGAACAAAGGAAGAAACTTGTGCATGCTTCTGGGACGAGGAAGTTGACAGTTCTCTTGTTGATGAAACATTGGAATAATAACTTTGCATTCAAATTATTTGGAATATTATATAATTCTATAGTTGTGAGTCATGTATAAAAAAATTAACTTAGGTAAGATGTGAACTCAGACTCAGTAGCTGGATCATAGCTATAATAACCTTTAAAATGTGTTCAGTGTAATTTTGAAGGTCAGAATTAAGGTACAGAGGCCACGGTCTATCTCCTTGTCATCCATTAAGAATTACTTGTACTTTGTTACTCAATATAGTCGATATAATTCTCTGTAAAACATGTACCTGAAATTGTGTACTACAAGCTGATTGTACCTGACCGCTTCCTCCAGCATAAGGAATCTGCATGCTTTTGATTCTTTCATGTTCGTATGCAAAGGATATTTGCCCTGAAAAGGCATTATAATAACTCTGTAGCATTCACATGCCTCCTGGAAACCTTAGAAGAAGTTCAAAGTGAGGATATGCCTTCATTTCCCCCTGGTCTCTTTTGGCATGAGCCCTAGGACTCTGCTTTTATCAGACCTGCTAGGACTCATGATTTCAGTGTGAGACCAATTCCCTCAGTAAGGTTTCTCTGCCATTGCTTATGTATCCCCTGTACAGGAAAATAGCGCTGGAGCATCTTATGGCACCGTCATGCTTTGGCTGATGCGTTTGGTGCGTAGGATCCTCTAGCAGAATTTTATAGCAAGTGACAGGCCCTTGAAATGGTGTCATCTCCTACTTTGGCCTTGCATTGCTATTCCTCTCCCTCTGTGTGTTTCTGTAACCTGGATTGTATAAGTCCTGGCATGTGTTTCGCGAGTTACATCTTTTAGATTGTTGAAGTTTATAAATTCCCTTCCTAAATTTGCATCGTGACAAGCATAACTATTTTGTTTCATACCTTTTATCTGTGAGTTTAAGTGCTGCATTTTTTTTTTTTTAGGGTGTCACACTTCAACAACATCTCTGTGAAACGCATGACGGTCTGGCCCTTCTTCAGATGCACAACAGAGATGTAAAGACTGTTTTACTAATTGGGGCTTAACCCAGATTTCTTTCTTGAGGATGTCATTTGTTGTAGGGAAAGCAAGTATAGAAGTAAGGAGTATTGTATTTTTCAGCTAAGGAGTTAAAAATTGCTTGTCAAGTAGTACATGGACAGGTGGAAGGCACGTATGAAGATCAATGTAAAGATTTTTAGTATCTAGTTCTTGGATGAAATGTGTTGGCTTTGTGAGGAATGGGAAACTTTGTTTCGGCTGAGATCTATCCTCTTACCACCAATAAAAATAATAAAAAAAAAAAATCAGTGAAAATCACTGCAAGGTTTTGAGGTATATTCCTACAACTCCTCAGCAGCAGGATGGTTTTGGTAGCCAGTAGGCAGACAGTAATTGGACCGAAAATTGGGTGGTGAGGTCATTTGCGATGACAACACATAGAGTGAGAATTACTGCTTTGGTTGTTAGTGTACAGTACATTTTTTGCAGCAGATATAAATCAGAAGAAAAGTTTGCAAGTGGTCAGAGGCTTAAAGCAGCTCTCATTTCGCCAGCCTGGTTCACTTCCGTGGAACGAGGGGGGTGTAATGTCAGATCTGCTGGGAGCTCCTGAAAATTCTCAAACTATAACCGTATCCTTGAAATGAATTTGCATAGCTCCTGTTGAAATAACAAGGACATGCAAATATCAGTTTGAGATTTAGCTATGTGCTGTGTTTTTTGCTTTTCCCGTGGATAATGAGTCTCTTTTGGCCAATAGGGTGAGAATAGTAAGATATATAATGCAGCGAAGACAAGATCAAACCAGGAGTGAGGTGTACGTAGGGGAATTAGCTGGGCTTCTTGGGGCCCATGCTAGATAATTTAGGTCTAGTGTGCATAAGGGACATGGCAAGACCTCAAAATGTAAAGTTCGGCAGTTAAGTGAATACTTTCTTTTTTTTTCATGTCACTTAAAGCTGCTACAAATTTAGCACACAATATGCACTTGGTATCCGGCTTCTGAAACAGCAAGTGCCTCTAAAAATTGTCAGTGAAATGTGTAAAAGTCACTTCTATAGCAAATAATCTTGCCTGTTGAAAGGATAAGCGGTTCTTTACTTGGTGTTTTGAGGCTAGAAAAGGTATATTGAGAAAATGAGGGTATTATGTCGTCTTGATGTATGTTTTCCTATATTGTTATAAACATACAAATAGATCTTCTGTATTTCCTGATTCCCTTAAGAAATAGTGTTATTAAGGTGCTAGTGAAACTGCCTTAAAAATAAAAGCAGCACTGCGTGTTTTCTCCTCCCCTTTATTCTTTCTCTTGAGGAATATGTTAGTGTAAGAGTAGTCTGCATTTTCTTTGTTTTTAAGCTTTAAGGTGTTGTCAGTAAAGGTGATGTGTGTTTGGTGTTTCTTGTGGTTTTTTACATTGCTTTTTCCCCACTCTTTCTGAATACCATGTCTCATTCTCTCCCGGCATCTCTGCGTTATGGCTGCTTTCCTAGCTCCCTGAGATCTTGTCTGTATTACCGCAGTCCCTCTAATAGGTGTTTCTATTTAATCTACTTAACTAATGCTTTCCGAATGCATTGAAGCAGATGGGTGAATTCTGTTTGACTTAAAGTATGCATGTAGGTGGGATTCATCTCCCTGCAGATTTCTGTCATTTCTGTGTTCTTCAGCAGATCTTGTTCAAAGGCAGTCACTTTCCCCACCCCTCTTTTTTTCTTTTACGTGAACATTCAGTGAACTGGGATCTTTATATGCTACGTCCCTGCTAAAAAACAGACTAATTTTTTTTGGTCATTAGATTTGTCAGCTGTTTTTTTTTTTTCTTATGGTTATTGCTACATTGTTTTGTGTAACTTCAAAGAAATCAGTGATTTTTAAGATTTCACATCTAGGAGTGTTTTACAAGCATAAGATCTGTGTGTGCCAGTGTAAATCTTATTTGTCAAAGCTAGCACAAGGAGGATTTGTCTGAATGGAGTCTATGTCTGTATCTCCTTTGACACTGAAGGAGAGGAACTCTAGAATGTGGTTCAAGTACTTTGGGTCATAAGTAGATGCCCAGGTTATGTCAGGTGATTTGCTCCTAAGTGTGTGTGCCTTTTGACTGTGGAGGAAGCGTTAAAAAGCGTTAAGCTGACTTAGCTGCAGGTCTGGACTACCAGGATCTTAAGTCAGTTCAAAAGAAATAGACCTCTTTTATTTTCCCCTATTGCGAACTGTCCTCTTTTTCTTATGTGGACAAAAAGTTCCCTCGTAGTTTGCTTGGGAAAATGTGATTTTCATAAATTATACTAGAGGAGTTGAATAAACCCATTGTTAACATAATCCAGCAAACCCAAACAAACCTATGACAATCCTCCTCCCTACAGCAGCCACCGTTGACAATAAAAGTAAGAAAGGTCTGGAGGAAAGAAAGGGTTCAGGTGGTACTGAT
Source organism: Steatornis caripensis (assembly GCA_013398225.1). Classification (NCBI taxonomy): domain Eukaryota; kingdom Metazoa; phylum Chordata; class Aves; order Caprimulgiformes; family Steatornithidae; genus Steatornis; species Steatornis caripensis. Next base: position 218,494 of record VZSC01019230.1, on the reverse strand, counting down.
ACTGAAGAGAACGATGATATTTTTGGGCAAAAATATCATTAAAATGTAATTGGTCCAAAGACTGAAAATAGCAAAAAATAAAGAAGGAAAATCATAGACTCCAATAAAACTCTTCTTATAATTGGTTACTTCCTAAATGCTCCTTGTTTTATTGGGAAGGACCATGTGTTTTGGCCTTTTTCTTCCTAGCACGCCCTACATATTGTAGGGGCCGCAGGTGTGCATAGCACAGAATATGGGGATAACGCAGACGCCCTGTGCTGTAGTCAAATGTGTGCAGTTTCTCACCCATCAGTCTAGATCATGGTATCACACACCATTTTAAAGCTTAGAAATTAGTTTGGTGAATTCTTCAGTATTCAGGGATGTAGAGTTAAAACGTGTTTATGTGGCTTTGCAGTGGATTTAGTGTACTGATAGTGTTTTTTGTATTCCTTAACAAAATTTGTGGCATCTAGCTTTAAAACTGAAAATATTAATTAGTGTCAATTAAGCTATTTTAGATTTATAAAATCATTCCAAGCCCATCTGCAGAAATTATTCTTCTACTTTTCCTGCAAAGGTTAGCTTTGCAGACAGACATTGAAATTTCATAAAACTTTTTCTTTCCTCTGAAAAAATGCACAGAAAATTTAAATTACTATTGGGTATCAAATGGTCTCAAGTACGTGTTGTGTTCACCTGTAATGTAATTCAGGCAGGAATTACTTCAAAGAAAGTCATTAGTATGAAGTCTCAAAACTTGTAGTTTGAAATTGTCGTCCACTGTCTTCCATATACTATTTGTAATGTTGACAGCCCTCTTTCAGATGGAATTAAATGCAATTTTACAAGTGATGGAATGGAATTTTAGTATTGTTCAGTAAAAATTGGAAGACCAAGAAACAACTGAAGCCTTAACATCTGCATACAAAGTTAGTAGAGCAATATTTCTAATAGATTTCGTTTCTACTGCTTACAAAATTTAAAATACTAGACATTGCTAAAAATGTTATTGCAGTCATTTCCTTATAGCAGGAGGATTTGGGGATTGACATAGACCTTCTCCTGCATGACTACATGTGCTGCTGCTGCTGGCATTGTCAAGATGACACGCTTCTTTTTTCTCTGTAGTAATTGCTAAGCAATCAAAATTTGGAAGCCTGTGCATCATGTCCAAGCTGAGAAAGAGCAGGTGGGGGGAAATGCTGAGCTTAATTTGGTTTTGTGGGGTTTTTTGTGGCTGTGGTATGGCCAATGACTTCTCAGCTCTTTAGCTTTGAGAAAGAATTCTCTCTGAAATACCAATATCATGAACATTTTTTTCCTTTTCTTTGTCCAGCAAATAACATTAGGCATGCAACAGGCAAGAGTCAAATCTGTTGGGAACACAAGATTAAGATTTGATTTTCACTTGTTCTCCTTTAAAGTATGTTTCTAGCTTGCTTGCATCTTTTTGCCACTTACTCCCGTGTCATTTCACAAACGTGTACTTATGCCCATATCATACACGAAGTTTTCACTCTGGCCTATTCCTAATAAAGAAATTTTCTTTACCAAGATCATAAAAAGAATCATGTTTGTTTATCATGTTCCTCTTGATAGTAGCCATCGAAACCAGGCTATTGCTCTTTTAGTAAAATAAGAGAATGTGTTTCGTTGTTCTACTGATAAAACAAGGAGTTAAGGAAATGCTTCCACAAGCAATGCAAGTTTGGTTTTTGAAACAAGCCAAGTTAATTTCTGGGCTTTCAGTTGTTGCTGAAAAATCACTGACTGCAATAATTTTAAATTAATCACTTTAGCAACTAATACCTGGTGTGCTGAAGTGTGAAAATACGAAGCGCAAAGAAAACCCAAACAAATATATATATATATATATAAGTGTACGGTAGTTTAGTAGAAGGAGTACCAATGTAATGCATGTATGCCATTAGGAGCAAATCACAAACATCAAAGCATTTTTGCAGATGCAGGGAGCTGTAGTTTAATTTTCTATCAGAAGGTGACTGCTTAAAGGTCATTTCCCAGAGCATAAGTCAGATTCTTTGGGGATGTATCCTTTAGCTTCATCTAATGTTTCATTGACTGTATAAGCATTAAAGTCGGCAAGAATGACAGGCTGTAGTAAGTGGATCCCAGGTGGGCCTTGGGATCTGCAGAGCCAGCTGTTCCACAGCTCCGATAACTCTTTCAGATTTGCAGATCCTTTTGCATCTGACATGGCATGCCAAGCCTTTGTACTGCCCAGTGCTGATGTTTTAAAGGAGAACGGCTTAATAATTTATTAAGTGCTGCATTTCCTTTGGGCTTTATCTGTGTGATGCTGTTGAGTCACTGAGAAGTGTAAATACGTAGAAATTAACAGAAGCACAGTCTTTATTAAGACTAAAGCTCTTTCTCCCCCCTTTTTTTTTCATACCAAGGATTCCTCTGAGAATTTATTGTTGGTTTACCTCATTATGAAAGAAAAAAAAGTTCTGCTTTTTAAATCTTGGCTGAACCACATTTTGAGTTTGTTAGCATCATGCCTTCCTCAAAATAATGATGATTAGCAGTATAATGACCATGTGTTTTCCTGTTTGTATGCATTTTTAGCTAGTGATTTTTCAGCCTATTACTGATATCAGCCTTTTCTAATCTCTATCTCAGCATGCAGTGTGTACGTGTATCGCCTCTTTCCCGTCAGATTCAGGAAACATGTCCTTGTCCATCACCTGTGCCTTTATAATATGTTAGTGTAGGCTTCTGCCAAGCTGTTAAATGTCCCTAAGGCCACCTGCTCCACAACTCTAGAAAAAGATGATGAAGAAACAGTAGTACTTCTTCAGCATTTCCTGGCTAAGAGAAATCAAATTCTGTCTTCTCGTTCCCTGAACAAATACGATGAAAAATGGCTAACAATAGATTATTTTCACACTTGTTTCTTTTACTCTCTCCTGTCCACTCCTGGATAATCAAAGCATAATGCATCTTGTCTGTGCGTACAGATTTATGATATCCATTTAAATACCATTCCATATTTTCTGTTACATATTTATATATTAAGAGTTATGACACAGAATTACAGAACTTTGATATCCCTATTTTCAACAGTATTACTCCATTAAGCTGGAATAGTACAGTAGTGAATTAGGACCTTTCCAATACTTAGTGCTCAGATACAAAACCAGTATAGTGCTGTACTTAAAACCTAATAATTTTGTTTACGTATTTAACATAAAGACCCCCGGAAACAGAGGTCATGAGAGGTTTTTCTTAGTAGAATAATACAATGGAGAGAAGACAGACTTCCTCTATTTTTTTTGTTTTATTTAAGACATATGAGCTTGCAGAAGTTCCTGCATGTTTAAAATATTAATTACCTCTAATACTAAAAATTTATATTGCTATGAATAGTAAGCTATTAGGAAGAGAGGTTTTGAGTGAAAAAACTTTTCTTTTGACTTCAAATAAAAATTTTGCTACTTGGATACTTCTTCAATTTAGCAGTAAAATGCTTACCTGGACAGAGGCATCAGAGACTGCCTTTAGGTACAGCTTTGTTTCATTCTTTATACATTTGTAAAAAAAAAAAAGATTGCCAGCTAGAAATTTTCATGATGTTCAGTACCTCCTCTCTTNCCTGGACAGAGGCATCAGAGACTGCCTTTAGGTACAGCTTTGTTTCATTCTTTATACATTTGTAAAAAAAAAAAAAAGATTGCCAGCTAGAAATTTTCATAATGTTCAGTACCTCCTCTTTTTTTTTTTTCTGTCAGGACTCCTCTTAATCTCCATGGGGGACTAATAGGTATCGGGAAGCAAGGGAACAATCCTCCTGCAGAAGAAACAAACAAGTGGGCTTTTTAGATTTGTGGAAATCATGTCAAAGAATGTCTGAATACCCGCAAATATGCAGTAAATAGTGTGGTAGAATGAATTGATGCAAGTTAATCCTGATATGACTGAGTTTTCCAGCTCCAGCTAGGGCGTTCCCTCTCTGTGTCCCATAAGCTTGGGGACAGGGCTGTGCGGATTTTCACATGCTATGTTACTGCTTTTATTTCTGTGAAATCACCAACGCTTCATTCCTAAAAAGCCGGGATAACGATTATATAGCACTTGCAGACTTCATGCTGATTTGAGCATGAGGATATGATAACGTGAATTATTTTTCATCTGTTCAGCAACATTTAGACTCCGTGGAGGCTGAGAGCATTGTGAAAGCTTTTTGTATCAGACAAAGAGTAGACCAAACCTGATAGGTATCAACACCCAATAGAACTGGTTCCTAATACAAAGAATGATACGTTATTTTCTTTACATAAAGCAAGCAAGCGAGTCTTGCAGTTGAGAGGCATTCAAGATTTCCCTGAATAGGCTTAGGTTTTCCAGCGGAGGTTTGAAGTGTAGCTCTAATATGAAAAGAGGCTCTGTGGAAATGACCATTCCTGACTCAACTGCTGGGAGCGTTATACGTGCTCACAGTTCTGCTTAGTAACAAAAATGCTGATTTACACATCCTTTGATCTTGCGCACTTAACGTAGCTTTGGATTAGAGAATTGCATCCTGGTCTTGCTTGTAAATTAAGAAAATTTAAGTAACTTTAAGTACATCTCCAAACTTCTCCCTTTGTTGCTTTCCCAAAAGTTCACGGTGGTGTTTCACTGATGCAGCTGAGATGGAACTCGCCAGAGAGAACAGATCTAGTTTAGATCCAGGAGGAGTTTATAGCATTGGCAGCTATAAAAAGATTTTATTCCTTGTAAAGGCAACGATTCCAGCACAGAAATTATTGAAGCACAATTAATACAGAGTTATGCAATGCATCTTCAAAACGAAATAATTTAATCTTTTTTTCTGTAAGCTCTGATTGTATCTCTGTGGGTTCTCACAGTTTCCAAAATGACAATTGGCTTTACAAACACCCAAATGAAAACACAGAACTGTGAAAGAGATCATTGCTCATCAGTGTATTTGTTCTTTGTGTTCAAAACTTAATAACCTCCTTCTTTCTTTGTGGATGAGGTTTACAAGCCAGCATTTTTATTTTAATAGAGTTCTAGCACTGTTGGAACAAACTTTACTTTGGACAAGACTCCACCTACAAGCGTGTGTCTCACTGCTACGCATCTACAAAACCAAATATGAACTTGGTAACACAGCTGAAGAGCTCATTCCGTTGTGAAGTTAATTTTTAGCTTCAGGCAAGTTTTTGTTTTGATCCTTATAAAGAAAGCAGCAGTTACTCAGTTTCTCTTATTTGAATGGTCCACATTCAAATGGAAAAATGTGGATGTATGGTAGAGACTGAAGTATAAGAGGATCTGCTGGCTGATCAGGGATTAGCTTCCCAGGGTAATTGTTGGACAGACAAAAAAGGATGGAATAGTGAATGATTACTCTCAAACGTCGATGCATTTAAAAAAAATATAAAGAGGAAGTACTTTTTTGCTGAAGTTACTGTTTGCTTCAGTAGCTTTGCTACTGTAAGTCTACTATCCTATTAAACAAAAAGTATGTTTGATATGTATTTACCTATGCACACAAAGGTTAGCTTAGAAAATCCCCAAATCTTAGCAGGAAGAACTGGCTTCCTCACCTGGCTTCGTAAGGGTTGTAAATCAACCTCACCTTATTCGGTAGCAGACTTTCATGAATTTAGTGGACTTCAGATCATGTTGCTACCTTGATGTTGCTTAGCCGAGCTCCTTAGAGATGAGATATTATAGAGAAAAACTTATAGAAATAGATGATACATTTCTTTACGAAACTAATTTTCCCCCCTTTGTTATATCACCTACAAATAATTAGTATCAATAATGAAGCACTTCTGCATTCATTTTTTAAAAAATCCCCTACTGTAAACATTAACTAATATGTTATGCCTGGATATGTCTGCATATCCTATTCTCATTGTCTCTTGCAGGAGTAATCAATATACACTGAACAACATAATTTGGTCCCTTTTTATTTGTGTTGCAGCATCACAATACTATAAACCAACGTTCTTGTTTTGTCATTTTTAATAACATTCTTTTTTGATTTAGGCATGCTTAATTCTGTTCATTTCTGATCCATTGATCTGTAACAGGGCAGAAATGAAATTCACTCATGAAATAAGATTTTCATCTTAACAAGTCAAGTGCAGCCACCTCTGGGCCTCTCAGCCTACCTACTTTGCTACCGCATCAGTTTCAGATAAAAAATTTAATTTGTTTAATGCACAAGAATTATTATGAGAGGAAAGATACAGTTGTAAAATCACGAATTTAGAAGCCCTGTTGAAGATCTGTTTGCTGGGTTACTTAAAAAATTATTTCAGTTAATCTACTGAGACAGGGTGGATGGAGTACCTGCGGTAATGTCCAAATACCAAGCCTTTTGTGACCAGTTTTTATGTTAAGAGTTCTCAGAATGTTTCCTTGATGAGACTGGTTGGAATCTGTCTTACGCTGGCAAATAAATGCTACTGACACCTTATTAATAAATAGCAACAGTCTCAGTCAAGAAAAATATCATTCCTAAGTAGGGATGCTAAATTCCAAAGCACAATAAGGTACCATGAAATAAGCGGAGAGAAAATTGTACTTGACCCAAGCATGGCTGTATGTTTTCTCTCTGATTTGAGATATTTACTCTTAGCAGGTAAATAGGTGATATTAATTGTCGATTATTGTCTGTGTGTCTCCCACCGCAGTGCATCATGGAATATTTGCTAGTATATGAGTTTAGCTAGGACTACCGTGTCAACCCTGGCACGTACCTTGAAAAGTGATTTGGTTGTGGTAGAGGGCATGAGCAAAAGATTTGGATCTACTTAGTTGGTGGCCTCCGAGGCGTTAAAGGCCTTCAGCCCCATCAGTCTTGGTATCACTGTGGGCTTATTATATTCATGTTTTTTTGTTTTGCAAGGAAGCAGCAGTACATTTATTTTGAAAATTAAATTGCAAAATAATCTCTTAGGAAGTCTTAAAATTGCATCAATCTGATGGTTTATTTAGGTGGATCTGATTTTCAGAGCATTTTATTTGTGTTTTGTTGATTAGTAAAAGCTTTATTTCTAGTCACCTTGCCACTGTTGTTTAGAAATGCATTTGTGAAAATGGAATTGATTTTTCATTAAGGAGCCTTTATTTTCAGCTACAGATAAGCCAAATTGACCTAGAATATTCTTAAAGCATATGCAGAGGATTGTCTGAATTCCTAAGCTGTCATCTCAGGTACTTTGCTAATGTGGTATTGATCAATCTACAGATCCCAAACTGTGGAGAAGTGATAGGCGTATTGGCCACAGGATGCACTACGGGCCAGAAAGATAAATTGTTTGGGTCATCTTTTTGCCAGTTTAAGGTCACAATTCATTCATCTTGTTACTTTGCTGTATCCCTTTAGTGGCTTCAATTGCAGGATTAAATATTGAATGGTGGCAGATCATTCAATATATGGCTCTTCTACTTTGGCATTAGGAGGCTTTTCATGCTTAAAATGGAATGATGTGCACACAGAATGCCAAAGGTAGTCGTGCCGACGATCTATTCTGTAAGATTAATCCCACAACAACATTATCAGGCAATTCTTAACACATCGATTTATTCCTGATATGACACTTCTGAAACAAATGGGTAAATGCTTGGCATATACTCAGCAACCTGGGATGGAAAACGTGGAATTGAACCCTCTACAGAAAAGATCCGTATTTAAAATTAACCCATTAAAAGCTTAGTGAGGAAAATTTTAATCTCTTAGGCTGAAATTCATGGCCCCTCATGCAAAGCTGGTCCATAAGACACAAGGACAGGGTAAGAGGGAAGATTCTTCCCCAGAGACTAGATCACAGTCTGCAGATTCACCACATACCTTGTTTACAGTAATGGCTGTGCTGTTATACTTTTCAACTAAAGAAATGCTTCATGTTTCAGTGCTTCTGGCTTCCTGCAGAAAGGCTCCTCTCTGTACCACTGCAGGGCTCTGCTCCAAAGCCCACAGGAAGGTGCAAGTTCCCTGGCAGTCATTTGCCTTTCCACCCTCCTCTTATGGTTAGCGAGCAAGCGTAGGCTTTGCAAAGCTTTTGGTTTTCTGTGCTGGTGAAAGGAGCGAGCGCATTTTGCTTTTAATGACTGTCACCTGTACAAACTGTATAATCATCTTCGGTGGTTTCAAAGAATATTAAATAGAGAGTGTGAAAAGCAGCACGGCTGCATTCGCAGGTTTTGTAACTAGCATTATGATTGTAGTACAAACCGGCTAAAGGAAGGAAATTAGTTGCTATTGATTCTTAGCTTTAGTGCTGCTTTATGTAACATTTCTAAATTGGCATTGTATTTTGTATGTTATGGAGGTTTTTGTTAAACCTATTTGGAAGTTGAGAGAGAGCCTCTGGATTTCAAAAGCGCACGGTTAACTTCAGCAAGTGAGAAGTAGCTCCAGAGCTGAAAATGTAGTTTTGCTTTTTAAAACTGTATCTAATGATTAAATAAGTTGCATACGAGTTGGGACAAAAATGAGATCCAGTCTCAGTACTGTGTCTGGTTTGTTGGATACTCTGTCATCGGGTGGAATTTAAAGCCTTGAGTTAGGTGCCTACACATCCTGATGGTGTATTAATTACACTGCCTATACAGATGTCTTACACTGATATTCACAAAAGGCCGAGCAATTTTGCAGAGTCACTCACGTAGTGAAGCAAGTGCCAAAGAAGAAGATATTGCAGAAGTAATATCCAGAAAGGAACTGGCGCCCTGGGCTGTGAGGCGACACCTGAACATTCGAATTCATAATAAAGGTATTTCTCCTTTGGATTTGAGTGCTCCAAGCATGTTTTATGCTTTCATGCAAAGTTAGGAGAAGGAAATGTTCTCTGTGATGTGGTCTTTTGGAGTCTCTCAAAACTAGCTAGAGATTATTAGGTTACCTAAACGTACATACATCTATCTAATAAATGTATGTATTAAACCGCTCTCTTTCCAAAATGATTTGAACCCAGGTATCTCATCTCATGAGGAACATTTGAGACTGCTGGAATCTCAGTAGTCAGCTGGAATATGGAGGAATCTGGTACGCGTGTCACATCCAACTAAAATTTGCTCATGCAAGGAAGAACAGTTTCAACAGACAAAGGCAGCTGGTGGAGACCTGCCCAAAGAAGACCAGTGTGGTAGTAGACTGTCGGAGCACGTTTCTTGAAAGCCAGAGGTCTCTTCTCAAGCGCTTTCTCTGGGTGAATTTGATTCTGAATCACTCTTGTGCTGTATAAGAAGGATCCTCTCATTAGCTTCTTCATAATTCAGTCCGTGTGTGTCCATAAGCGAAGTATACCCCTGGTGCACTTTTCAAAACAGAGGTTATTGACTTTTTAAAGAGATGAGCTTAGTAAAACTAGCTGACTAGAGATTTAGGACAAAATTGTTTCTAAGGTTTATTCTCAACCATTAATTTTGGTTGTGGTCTTAGATATGAAAAATATATGCTAGGCCAGGTTCTTAAATTAGTACTTTTTACCGTGTTGCACTTGTATAAATATTAAGATGCATTAATTCTGGTTGCATGCCTGCCAAAATCTCATCTGGATATGGTTACTACGTATATACAGCTACTGTTCATGTGCTAATGTCTGTAAATATTCAGTCTAGCTAACAAGACTGTTGCTTTCTTTGCAGTTTCTTCATGTAAGTGATTTTTTATACTGACCATCTTAATAAATTTGAACTTTAAATATTTGTTGAATTGAATGAGATGAATTGAGAGTTGAAGCTTACTGATATTCAACGTTTTTTCCTAATGCCAGTAAAATGTTTTTGTTGTACACAACACCTTTTACAGTTTGCTTTTAACTGCTAATGTGTTTGTTTATTTCTAGTGCCAGTAAAATGAAAGCTTACTTGGCAATGGTTTTTACTGGAAAATAGCTCTATGACACGTTATATGTTTGTTAGAAAAAGTAACTTTTATGTGGATGTGAATAGTTGTCTTAGTTATGAAACTTTGCCATTCTGTTTCCTCTGAATTCAGTGACAAGTAAAGTGACTATATTCAAAGATTTGTTGCAAGAATCCCACATAGTCTTAAGCACAGAATTGAAAAATATATATTAGTAGGACTTTTTTTTTTCTTTAGCCAAGATCCTTGCTGGTACCAAAGGAATATTTTAATTCATTTGTCTGTTGTGCATAGCATAATACCATCAAAGTCAACATAAAATATGAGCAGAAGATCCTTTTTTGGGTTCAAGAGTCTGTTCCAGTATTTTTATACTATCCTTTTGATCTCATGGAGGACAACACATAAGAATCAACAGCAGACTATGTACTAATTCGGATTCAAAAGAAAAATTTCTCCTTAGTGTTTGAAAGAATTTTTTTTTAATATCTTTTGCTACGATTAGATTCCTCATGTGGACATTCTTAGCTAGCTACACGTGGTCCCTAAGTACATACTTCCCTGTAACATAAGTTGCGGATAAATTGCTGCACAGGTGTCATGGTGTAGACACCACAAATTATCATTAATTTATCTTTTTTTTTTTTGTGAAAATGTTTCACCTGGGCTTGAAGAAGAAACGGCAACAATGAGAACAGCATGTTACATTCTTAAATCTACAGATAAATTTGGCGATTCATTAAATCACTGATTGCAAGAAAAGTTGGTGGAATGGTTTTCCTTATTTTAAAAAACCCACTTTCAATTAAATGTTTATTTTTCTGGTTACAAAGTGATTTAATCTGCTCGTTTCCTGTGTCTAATTTTTTTTTTAAGTGCCATAAAAGTAATAACCCCATTACCACATACTCACGAGCCTTATTTTTCATTGTTCTACATTTTTGTCTGTTAGACTGGCATAAAATTCAAAGTGTAACTTTGGAGATGAAAAGCATTGCTGGCCTGGACATTTGACTTCTGATATATATAACTGTGAACCAAAGCCCCTCTGTTGATAAGCAATGTACATGACCCATGATGGGCAGCTCGCTGTTCTGGTAGAGCGAAATATTACAGCTAGAGCATGCAGGCTTCTGCACCACTGAACTTGGAGTAGATTAGTAAAGTACTCTCCCAGCTCAAAGGGATTTAGTTTGGGTTTTTGTCCCCCATGATCGATTATAGATAAACTCACATGCAAGTTTATTGCAAGATTCCTCTGAGACCCCTAGCTTTTTATGAATGGAAAGGTCATTTATAAATGTTCAACATCATTGTATGTTATTATTTTTCCCACAGGACAAGATTGCTGTGTTTTCTGTAAGAGACTGCAATCAGATTTTATAACCAGACAGATTTAATGTTGTACGTATTACTTGGGTTCAGATAACTGAAGACTCTGTAGTGAAAAATATGTTTGATTTCAGCTCACGGAGGTTGCTTTTGTTCTTACAGTACAATCTTCATACCAGAACACAGACTTTACCAAGGCCAGAAGCCTTCAATTATAAGTTATGGATGTGGGTCAAATCTTTGCCTAGTATGTGGTTTTCTGTAATGCAAAAAAACTTCCAAACAGTTTTCTCTGACACATCTGATACCTCTTTGTCAGAGTGGCTTTGAAGTCCACTATTTATGGAGATCTGTTTGAACTGTGGGGTCGTATTGGTGCTTGGTTTGGTCACTCAATTATACTTCATATCTGTTTTTGCTTGTCTTAGTTCCTGAATCTTATTCCTTTGGGCATAACACACCTTTCAGTCACTGTCAAATCTAGTTTGTTATCATCTACTTAAAAGCATTAATATTAACTAGAAAAATCTTTACCCAGGGAAAGTCCAGGACTTGAACATGTGCAGCCATAATTTGCATTCATTATTGCAACATAAAATGTCAGTTAGTAAATTTGAGACTTAAAGTGATAACTGAAATTCTTCAAGCATTTCATCTCTGGCTTAATGCTCTAAAGGCAACTTTAGTAGCCTGTACAGTACCTGTACAGTAGCCTGTACTCTGGTAGCAGAGTACTTCCTGTATTTGCATTATCACATCCAGAACCCCCATGCTCAGTATTGCACTAGGAGAAGAGACACCATGTCCAACTGCAAAACTGTCTATCGGCATTTAGAGGAGTATCGCCAAAGGTTAGAATCAGTTTCCCAAGATTTTGTGAAAAGCATAGGGGTAGGAAGAGTTCCTCATCACGGAGTATTTTGCATGTGGGAGAGGAAATAATCTTCCCATATTCCAAAGCTTACAATCAATGAGAACACTAGCTATAGTTCAGAGAGCTTCTAAAAGGTTTGTGTGGAACACTTTCCAGCATGAGAATGTATCCATCACTAGTGCCGTATTTTACATTTCTTACATAAAAGAGAATGGCCAGGTTGCTTATGAAGTCAAAGGTGCAGAACTGTACTCCCACTTCGAGGCAACATTAAACTCGGAGTAGAAAGGAGAACGTGAAATGTCTCACTTGTACACATCAATGTGGGAATACCTGGCAGTTCAAACTCACAAAATTTCCTCTTGAGAGGTTTAGGAAATATGGTTTCTCTTAAACTGAAAGCTGTGTTTGTCAGCGGTGCACGGCTGTGTTAAGTACCAACTTCTCTGTAAAGCGTTCAGTGGCCCATGACGCTTTAGATTTGTAGATTCAGCTCAGTGTGTAGCGCCGGACCCAGATGTTAGACAACTCTATCATATTAGTATTTAAGTGGTGCATAGGTAGGACTCTAACATACTTTACCAGAAGCATCTAATTGTTGTTTTGCCTGTTTATAAATTGCACCGTACCGGTTGTTTTAGCCTGCGCAAACCATATTTTTGGATGCTGTTTAACACAATCTATTGGCCAAAGTGAAGTGAGTCTGCTGTTTCACAGTGGGATCTGTTACTTCACAGAGTAGTACAGTGTTTCCTTGCTCATTTGTTAAGTGTTCTAAGACAAGTTGATTTATTGCCTTGAAGGAAGAGAATTATGGGCCTGTGGTACATTTAATAGCTTCAGAAACGTCAACTTTTCGTGGATGAAATATAGTAGCTCTTTTGTCTGAGAGGCATCTCAGATTTTTGTGTTGAAATTCTGTAAATACCAGGGGGTAGACCAGGTTCTTGCAAGTACTCATGAAACATGTTTCTGATAAGACATTCTGAAGCTAAATAATTTTGAGGCATTGCTTGTGGGGAGTATTGGCAATGAGAATCCGATGAGATCAAGAGGCAACTGTCAGCTGGCAAAGAAGGCAGTCTTGCTCAAGAAATTGTCAAAAGTGACAATATTTGATACGCACAAAACTAACTGTTTTTCTTCCTCCTACACATTTTCCATAGTTTGTTGCCATCTAGCAATAGGCTAGAAACAGTTCATGTTCCCCTTCAAATGCCTGAACTCCGCCTTGTACACACGGACACGTGCCCATACTGTTTACCCTAGTAAGTGTCTTGAGTAGACTGAATATAAAACAGCCTCTTTGGAGAGTCCAGAGAATAACTGTCCATATTACCCTGAAAATACCATGAGGTGCCTCCTAAATAAGGACAGCTGGCATTCACAAATAAGTGCATAATAAAATACATGTGGTGTGTGTCTGTTTTAAAATACCTCTGATTGCTCTAGCATGCAGTTCCTGTCTGCTGTCTTGCTAAAACCCTCAGTTGTCGATGTGGGCAAGTATATGTGGGTTATTATATTGTAAATACAGAAGTTTGTTGCTCTCTGTAGTATTTGTTCACGTGTGGTACGTAGAGCTGAATAAGGGAGCAAATGGGAAATGACATTGTGTCTCTTAGCTTAGTCTGCACATTTCTTGCTGTGAGATCCCTTCTCCTCCTTTCTTCTGTCTTCCCCTTCCTTCATACTAGTGAAATTTAAATCTATTGTCTGGGGAGTTTGCTGTGGAAGCGAAGTTTTCCCTGGTCTAACTTTACGTATGAACCAGACTGGATGTTAACGAAGCTTCAGGCACATAGTGACCAGGCAAGCTTTCTCCAATGCTGGTTTACCACTTGCTGTGTGTTCATCGGTGTCCTATAGTAAGAGAATGTTAGGCACAGATCCTCCTTAACACTCCCTCACACTAGGTAAGGTCTATTTCAGTTCTGTTTTTACAATACTTTTTTCTGAAAGTCAAGTTGTAATAAAACCAGCTGAGGCTTTCTCTCGTAGTGCAGCTGCTCCTTGAATGTACCCCTCAGGACTGCTGAGTCCCCTCGACAGTCTGTAGTTTTCAGTTACGGGCCACAGATGACTTTTAAGGGATCTGGCAAAGCAAGAAAATTGAGCTTGGCAAGATTAAACTTGCTGCATAAGAATCTTCATCTTTACAGGAAAATTCTTATGTGAAGAAAAAAACAATAAAAAAGGGTGAAATCTACATATACCTTCTCTGAAAGTGACTTTCGTATCATGATAGTTCAAAAAAATCATCTGGCCTCTAGCCCCCAGAATACACTAACCTTTGGCAGGTGGAAGAAAAGAATCTTTGGTAGGTTATTAGAGTTATATTGCCCGGAGAAGCTGCGTATGCCCCCTTCCTGAAAGTGTTCAAGGCCAGGTTGGGTGGGGCTTTGAGCAACCTGGTCTAGTGGAAGGTGTCCCCGCTCATGGCAGGGTGCTTGAAACTAGATGATCTTTAGGGTCCCTTCCAACCCAAAGCATTCTATGAGTCTGTACATAGTTACGTAGTTCATAGATTTCTTCATTCAGTGTGACCTGGACAGGCTAGAGAGTTGGGTGGAGAGGAACCTGAAGAAGTTCAATAAGGGCAAGTGTAGGGTCCTGCACCTGGGGAGGAACAACCCCATGCACCAGTACAGGTTGGGGACTGACCTGCTGGAGAGCAGCTCTGCGAAGAAGGACCTGGCAGTGCTGGTGGACAACAGGTTCCCCATGAGCCAGCAATGTTTTATCTCGAAATATTTGTACAGCTATTGTGTATGTATTATCATGTTTATGGAGCATATCCTCTGGATGCTTCTAAACTAGTGACATGAGCAGATTTTACAGATACAGAAAACTAGAAGTGAAAGTAGTGGCATTTGGGCAGTGAAAGTGTTTTTCATACTGAGAAACACACTATGCAAAGGTGTTTATGTAGTGGTATTAATCAGAATGGATTTCTTGTCTCTGTGTAAGGGTCCATATGTACAGTTGCACTAGCAGAGTTACTCATATTTGTAAGCATATTGAAACACAATGCTTACTGTAGTAATATTGTATACTTTTTAAAATTAATTTGCTATTCCATATTTTCTATACAGAGAAGGGGCAGAGGTCAGATTTGGGCCATAAGGAGCTGCTACTTTCCCCTTTAGCGCGAGGGAGAGAGCCCTCCAGTTACCAACTGAGCAAAATATTAATAGTGGCAGATACTTTGCATTAATTTAATATTTGTGATGTTTAGTGGCTGCAGCTAAGGTTCAACTCTGGATGGCAATGGAAATACGCATCCAATCTGCTGAGATGGTACTGACCTGTATTGGGAGAGGGCTTACTTGGAATTAATTTCCATTAGTTCTTTTCCCAGTTTGTCTCTCCTAGCCATTCCCCATGTGAGTTATTCTTACAAAATGCGAGTATGTATTTCTGACAGCAAGGCTGCAGGAAGCACAGCTTGCAGCTTATAGCAGTCAGAGTTTTAGTATTTTTCTGTAACGATCTAGAAAATTAAAATATATACCCAGAAATCAGTAAGTGTAGCTGGAATGCAATTCTTCCACCTACAGAAAGCTCTGCAGTTGTTTTTTCTAACATCTGGCAGCCTGTGGGCTTGAGTCATTATGCCTAGTCCCTTCCTTTGTCACTTGGGCTTGATCTGCCTTGCTCAGAAAGCCTCCTCATTCTGTAACGCCTGATGTTCGTACCTGCTTACTCTCTGGGTCCCACTAGCTTTAGTCACCAAAGACTCTGGCCCACCATGCTGCTGCTGCTACCATTTATATTTATGACTGAGTTTCACGGAGGGAAGTACAAATTGAACTTCGATACCCTCAGACACACCTGCTTGTAACTCCTGAAATATCTGAATAGAAAGGGTCATTGCGAGACGAAGTAAAGCACCAAGAGAGACATCTGAGAAGTTGTGAATCATGATCCAAAGGTCAGACCCCTTCACAGCAGCTTAAATATAGTACAAAATCACACTAAAAATGTTTTTCCCAAGCTGTGTGAACAAAACCTTTATTGAGTGAAATCTGATTTGATATAAAAGAACTCATAAGTCATCTTTTAAGGTCTTCTGTTCACTGTCAGGAACAGTAGTAGATGCTTATATGTTATATAAAATAATATCTTTCTTCTCCCCTCCAGTTAATTTTCAGCTATTTTTTCTAACTAACTGGCTTTTCTTACATTCATTTTATTGTACTTGGAGTTTAATATTTAAACTACTTAACATGCTAATCAATTTAGTAGAGGGCCAGACTCTGCTACATGTTTTTATCACGTAAGTTTATAGACCTATCTGCACCTTGTTAATCCTTCTCGCTCGTAAACCAAATCAAATTGCCTATATCTGAAGTACTTGCAGTTCCTTAAAGGCACAGATTTCCACTGCAGATCTATATTCTTGTTATGGTTGACGATTCTGGCAATTGTATTTTTATGTGGTGTAGTGCTCTAGACCGTTAGGGCTGAAGACGTGTGAACTCGGGCATAAGGTGTGACGATTTTTTTGTTGCTCTTCTACAAATTAAACTCTCCAAAATCCAGTTTTTCTGTGTTTGCCAGCTGTGATACACCTGCTGATTTGCTAGGTTACCCCTGAGTAAGCCTCAACAGACTTGGACTCTGTGTACTGCTGGGTAAGAAACCCAGTATCTACTCCACAGTGATCCCAGTCCGCTAGAACAGTTAGGGAGCCGAGGTGGGTACAAGTCTGAGCATCATCATGTATTAAGGTGGTGCAATCCCTGATGAATGCCGGGACACCAAAGGTTGTCTTAGATGCATATAAGCACAGTGATATCTGGCGATCCTTGCTCAGAGAAGCTTCTTCCTACTGGCAGCACTGAGTGCTGTGTGTGACCCTGATTCAAAGAGAGAGTGGGGGCATTTATGGGGTTGGGTAAAGAAATGCAGTTCAGGGTGGAATGGTTTTCCATGGTGCTCTAAGCAAAAGATACAGGGGTCATACATGGAGTGGGAACAATATGTACAGTGTCATGGCAAAATTAATTGTTTTGGGTTTTTTTTCTAACTTTAAAATCTTACGTGGTTTTGTAAAATGAGGGTACCTCAGACTTAAGCCAGCGTGGTATTCCTTTTTCCTTTTCTAGTGNCAGTTAGGGAGCCGAGGTGGGTACAAGTCTGAGCATCATCATGTATTAAGGTGGTGCAATCCCTGATGAATGCCGGGACACCAAAGGTTGTCTTAGATGCATATAAGCACAGTGATATCTGGCGATCCTTGCTCAGAGAAGCTTCTTCCTACTGGCAGCACTGAGTGCTGTGTGTGACCCTGATTCAAAGAGAGAGTGGGGGCATTTATGGGGTTGGGTAAAGAAATGCAGTTCAGGGTGGAATGGTTTTCCGTGGTGCTCTAAGAGAAGCTGTGGGCATGAAGGGCATGTTGTGTCAATGCAGGAGACGTGGTGCATGGTGGCTGCAGTGTGTTTGGATGTTGGTGGACGGCACTGCGGGGACTTGCAGGAAGCTTTAGGGGTGGCATTGGCTTGGGAAGCAATAGGTCAGGCTACTGTGACATGGGCAAAAGATACAGGGGTCATACATGGAGTGGGAACAATATGTACAGTGTCATGGCAAAATTAATTGTTTTGGGTTTTTTTTCTAACTTTAAAATCTTACGTGGTTTTGTAAAATGAGGGTACCTCAGACTTAAGCCAGCGTGGTATTCCTTTTTCCTTTTCTAGTGCAACTTTCTGACCCCCAGGAAGAGCAGAAAAAAAAATCTTTAGCATGTTGTTTGTTTTATTTTGTTTGCGGTTTTGAAGGATGTGAACAAGAAGTCAGGAAAAATGTATTTTAATGTTTTGATTTAAAATTAATTTAGTGATGTAATCAGCCAGACTTACTTTTGAAATTGGAAAGGGTTGCTATTTCACGACTTAGAAACATTATTTCTTTTCAAGTATTATCAGGCTGTTAATTGCAGGCATACACTTAGCAAATTGCAGAAAACCTGAATTTAATTGCAAACCCCATTTTCCTTTACAAGAGCTCATACTATTTTTCAGGCAGCAGGTCAATGTGGAAGCATTTATGTAGCTTCCTCCCCACTAAGCCGATTATATCTGTCTTTGGTCATGGGTTTGCTCTGTTAGTGTGTCATAGACAGAGCAAGCAGGTTACTAATCAGAAGGTTAAAGGTGACTTGCTGAAATGGAACTACATAAGCCAGACTTAATGGGAAAAGACAAAGAAAAGCAGGGAAGAGACAAAGAAGAGAGAACAGCAACAGCTTTTTCTACGATATGTGCATTGAGGGTGAGGTTAGCCTGCATGTTCCCAGCTTCTTTTGGTCCAGTTTGCCCTATTTCAGCATACCTGAAGCATACCTATTCCAGCACGTGTTATTTTGTTAGGTGTTTGTTGAAGAGCAAACATTTCCATAAATCTATGTTTGTAATAGGTAAATAAAGGTAGCAGTGTTTCAGAGAAACTGGTGAAAAGACAGGGCTTATTTACACCGAGCAGTGAAGAGCAGAAACGTCCCAGTTCGTACCGACCGCAGCTGATAGATCTCCATGTTAAAAAGCAACACTCTGCAGTCTTGCCACTTTGGGTGCAGAAGTCTGTCTGCATTAGCCAGGAGCTTCACCCAGACTAATAGACCTTGTCAAGAGGTATGGCATAGCACTAACACGCTTTGATGTTTCGCAGCTCAGAGGTACTTGCGTACTTGCCAGGTCAGGTATTTTAGAATCCTTATGTAGACATCCATTCTTAGAAGTGTAATTTGAAAAAATGTTTTTGTAATAAATGGAAGGAAGGCATGTCCCTGTTTTACGGAATCAGTAGCAAATACTTGAAAGTAAGTTAGGTTGTTTTAAGTGTGTTTGTTTCTAAAAATAAAGAATAAAAAAGAAATTCAACAATTGAGATGTGAGTTGCAGATTCTTATTATCTTTTCATTACCATAGTTACTTGCATGTTGGTTATATGATAATTATTGTTAACGTCCCACTGATTTTAGTGAGAAATGAGATTTGTTTTCCATATAGAAATCTAATAAAAGCTAGCATATAAATACTAAGATAAAATGAAAAACAGCCTTACCTTTTTTATCAAGTGATATGACATTTTGATATTAGCACCATGCAGCTAGTGTATATAATATTTTTCCAGTCATTAAAATCATTACTAGTGAATAATGCATTGCGAAAAATCATTGTAAAACAATCTGTAGCCTTTCAACTCTTTTCTTGCATGTAATTTCATTCAATTTAAACCTGTTTGACATTGTCCAAGTTAACAAGTTACTCTGTTCTGCACCTACTGGTGGCAATCCGTAAATCAGTGTCTCGTCCAGAAGCATAAAAGACCTCATTAAACCTCTTTTTGTGTGAGTAACAGACATCCAAGTTAACCTTTCTTTAAAAATAAAATAAAATAAGATAGTAAAGGTCAACCTTTTTGTACAACAAAGTTTGATGACCAAGAGATTTTTAAGCCTGATGGCACATTTGACTGCACGGTTGTCTCATCATTTTGGCAGTGATCTGTTTGATGCCAGCGAGGAGGAATGCTAAGACTCTTTAACTGTCTGAAATGTGTTAACATGTAGATTTTTTTTTTTAAAGTGAGAAGAGGAAGAGAAAATGTCTTTACATTTATTTTTTTTCCAACAGCAGTAAATTATTGATGTGAAATGACTTTTGCTAATAATTTGGGGCGAGAAGTGCTCATCTCTTCATTCAGTTGCCAGCTCTTTGAATAGCAGTATACTCTTGCATTCTATGTTTGATTTAATGTTAGAATTCTTTTTATTTCACTAATAGGTAAATACAAATAAATATATCTTGACATAATAGTTGTAGAAAGGCTACGTAAGAAAGCCATGTCTTACTTGAACATGAACTGCTAACAGTTTAAGGCAATTAATTAGACCTGTGAAAGCAAAAACTAAGCCCGTATCTGCTGGTAGCCGTAATGATATGCACGTATGTCTAAAGACGTAGGGAAAATTTATTTTAAGCAAGTCAGTAAAAAGTAATTTTCTAATTGCTTTTTCAGTATAGGGTATAGAAGCTAATGTACTTCCAACAGAAATACCTACATTGTACATAAAAGACAAATGACGAACATTTCCAAAATTTGCAAGTGGGAATGTCTATCAATAAAAACACTTTACTAACATCAAATAAAGGCAGAAGAAAAAGATAATAAAACATTAAGAAGAAAAATTAAGATGCTAAGAGTACAAATAGCATTTTAGTAACAACATTATTACAACAACATCTATACTTTTAAGTTTGAATGTGTCTTATAGAGAACTAAAATCTCATTATAAAATATGTCAAGTGACAGACAGTGCAAAGTGCAAATATTTGCAGCAAGGTGCAAGACTATTTATTATACTGGTTAAAATTACTGCTCACCTGAACGAGATTCACTTTTTCTTGTCATTTTTATTTCAATTTACACTATTTAAATAACAAATAATATGCTTCCACTGAAAGAGTGCATTGTATGGTCAAAGTCAGTTCTTCACCCTTTTTTCACTACCTAATAGAACATGTTAGCATTAGTTAAAGTATTTGGGGGTTGGTTCTGTAAACCTGCTGAATGTTGAACTTGATCGAGCATCTATGACATAAAATCACACCAGGGGACAATGTGACTCGTTAAGAACCTACCTATAATATCTAAGTGGGAAAAAAAATTGTATTATCCTGAAGACTTCAATGGAGAGATAATGTTCTGTATGTCTTATGCTGTCAGTACTAAAATGACTCTGACATTTAAAAAAATCATAGATATCTAAAATATTGGTGCAATAAATTCTTTATTAAACATCATATTGATGGCTAAAAGAGAAGGAAAAAAATCACAGTTAATGGTGGCTTAGTTGAGTGAACAGATTAATTTATGACTTTGTTAAACAGAGGAAAATGAAAACCAGGAAATATTCTCTGTGTGAAAAACTGTAATGTAAAATCTCTCTCAGTAAATTAAAAACTCATTTTACAAACTCAAAAAATGTTCAAATCCAAAACCTGAAATGATTCTTTAAATTTTGTGCTGAAAACTGCCTTAGATTGGGAACAAAAAGCCCTGTTAAATAAATCTGTTTCAGAGGATGCGTATTGAAAAAGAACTGGAGGAGAGCATAATTTGATGACAAGTATGTATCAGCTAAGAAATTCAGAAAACTGAAGGGGCAGGAGGACAAATTAGGGAGAAAGCCGCAGCCAGTAAGTTTAGTGGTGGGATTTTTTTTTTCTTTCCTTTAATTGGGCAGATACTGGGCTTCTTGTTGTGGCCGTTAAGATGAAAAGTAATGAAAGGAACCCTAACGGTGTTAACCAGATCTAGGCAAAAATAGAAGAATTCTCCAGAATCAGGCAGAAAATGCTGAAGTGTTCAATAAATATTTCTCTTCTGTACTTGGATGGAGGAAGAGGAGGCAAAGAGGACAGTTAGATCATACTATAAATTATTTACTTTTTCTATGGAAATATGAAACTGTAGTTGTTAATACTGGGTGTTTTCAAGCACTATGGCCAGATAACTTAATTCAGGAGTGAAAAAATACGTAGTGAAACAACAGGTAGACATAAAGCAGATGAGTTAAGACTGCAAACACTGATGCTAATTTATAGTGAAGTTCCATTAAGAATATTAAAAGAGTTGGCTGAAGAGGTCTTGCAGTTGTTAATGTTGACTTCTATGAAGTTGTCTAACACTGGAAAACTTTTAAAGAAATGAAAATAAGACAGTGCTGTTCCCTATGCTTTATAAATACTGACCATGTATAATTTTACAAGGCTGACTTTTTCTGGCAAAATAACTGCCTGAATGATGCAGGAATCATTCATGTGAATTTTAACATTGACATTTAACCTTCAGTGGCATTTTAGCATCAAGACTAATTAACCACTGGAGCCGTCTCTGTGGATTTATGGAAGATTTTCAGTTGCCAGAAGTTTTAATCACGATCTTTTCTCCAAAAATCAAGTTAACCAGAAATGTAACTAATGGTAGTCCTGTGGTCAGTGTCCTGTGCGCTTGCAGTGATACCTTCAAGTCTGACTTCCATTTGCAGCACTCAAGATATGCAAGACCATAAACCTTGGCAGGTTTACCCCATGTTACAGTTGCATTCATTATTTGAAAATCTTCATGAAGGAAGATACTAGGAAACTTTTTCTATAATGTCTGTTTTATTTCCAGCAGCTGTCTGTGGGCTATTTTTTAGAGGCATAGTCAGAATAATTGATACAAAGCCTTGAGATGGTAAGGAATGTGATACTTCACAATCTTCACGGAGACTATCTGCAAAATGGTGGCCTTTCAGTAAAAATGAAATGAATAAAAGAAGGACTAGGTACTCACTGTATTAATCTTTTTTTTCTCTGTCTATGATCTTTTTTCTTTTACCTGTAATAGAGCTCTAACCTTTAAATGTTCTCTGAGTTGAACAATTTTTCATGATCCAGCTGTCTCAGGATTGTTTTAGTTCAGTTTAATATTTCTTTTGATTCACTGTTGGGGTTTTGTTGGGCTATTTATGGGATTTAACTATTGTGGTGGACAGGTGCTAATAAATCATGATTTGAATAATGATAAAATTATTCCAGTTGAATAACATTAGAAAAAACTCTTCAGGCCACTGTTTTTTCCCAACAAATAGCTGTTTGATGTTACTTTCCCATACTCCTTCTCCCAATAAAATATTAACATACCAAATACCTGTTTCAAAAGATTTAAAAAGAAAAAAGCTGAATTGAAGCATATTGATCTTTTCTTGATCTTCTTAACAGTTTTTTCCCTATGTTGTTGTAATGGAAAATACAGATGAGACTTCATACAATAGGTGAGCCAATCCAATATCCATACGCATCAGAAGGAGATGATCCCATCCCACTTGACTGCAGCCAGATGCTGCGGCCATTTCTTTTGCGGCCTTAGCACTTAATTACAAAGATACAGAGCATGTCAGTTCACTGGATAATCCAGGGGTGATGTTTAGTGCTAGCGTACATGATGCTGGTATTGCCTGGATCCTGAGTCTTGCTATGCAGTGGCTGTTAATTTCTTTGTATTGGGGCAAGCTTTCATCCAATTTCTTAATGATCGAGTTGAGGCCATTGAGCCAGCAGATTATTCTTCCCTGCTCCTCTTCCTACCTCCCCCCCACCTCTACCCACAACTTCCTTGGATAGTTTCCTGAAGATTTAGTAGCTTGAAGTTGCTCCCTGCAGAGTCAGATGAACAGCACAGTTGACACAACACAGGAGGCAGGGTTTGGAGAAGATGGACATAACTGCAGCAGCACTAAATATTTTAATGTCAACTGTAATGGAACTGAGTCCTAACCCTGAAACAAATTATGTTACATCACCAGCCAGCTGAACCAGCTCACCCTGCAGCTGCACAGGCTGATCTAACAAAAGCAGGGGGAGGGAGGCAGGCAGGAATCCACGGCTTCAAGGGGTGGGGAAGCAGGAGCTCTTCTTTGGGGAGCCTTAAACTGGCATAGCTGTAATATGAAACTGCTTCAGGTTTACTGAAGAATCTGGAACTGTCTGGTTCAGTTTTACATCATCCAATTCGTGCTCGCGTGTACCTTCTCATCACTCATTGCGATTCGTATGTACATTACAAAATTATTTGTGAGGCAGAGAAAGAAGCAATTAATTCAAAACCAAAATTTAGAAGTGCAAATAGGACTTTCCATAAATAATTAACCTGTCAAGATATCCACTTCAAAACTGAATCTAAATTTATTTTGGATCTTGATAGTGTCCCCAGGACCCTGTACTCCCTCTTGTAGTATGCATAGTTTTTTCTGTTGTTGTGCCTTATTATTTGACCTCCCTTTCCTAAGAAGGCACAAGGCATAACAGGAGTTTCACTGTCTGTTCACTTATCTGTTCCACCTGTATTTTCCCAGGCTTCAGAAAATGGGTCTCAAGTTAGAAGAAGTAGACCTTACCTTTTTTATCTGGTGCTTGGATCATGCAGGTAAGGCCCATTAAACAGGAGCGAGCAGGGCACTTACGTCTGACATAAGTTATTCCTGCTCCAGAGTGTCGCTTGGCTCTTTCCTTTACGGATTCTCTTTTGTGTCTGTTTAACCATCGTTCAGATATTTCAGAACGACACCTTTGTTTCCACAAGCTTTCTTAGCATTCCTGATGTCCACCTAGGCTCCCAGCTGAGCGGGCTTGCTGTCAGACTATCCAGATGTCCTCATATGTGTGAGCAATGCATGGGACTAGAAGTTTTGTTCATTGAAATGCGCAGGAATTGATCTGCTTAGGGTAAATCTGATGGTGTCAGGGCTGATCCGAGGAAAAGCAGCTCATTCTCAGCTCATTCTGTTAGCTTGTTTATTCTGGGAGTGGTTATAATTTTCAAGCCATAGAAGGGGTGACTGCCTTCAGCCTAGTCTAGCTCACTAGCCTCATGTGGTGTAATGCAGCTTTCTGACCAGGTTATCCAGAAAAGAATCTTTTATTAGGGAGGGTGAAGAACATAGACTCATTGGAACTTCCTATTAAGGAAGCTTGTAATACTTAGCTTTTAATACTTAAAATTTGTAGCTTTCCAGATTACTGTCTCCTTGTCCTTAGGCAGATACTGGAACACCCATTTTAGAGATGAGGTAACTGTACATTAGTCATCCCGCAAACATTGATGAATTATGAGTCAATGCTGCATCATCTGAAAGCAGCCACAGGATTTGGGAGATTGATAGAAGTTGCTTTGTTTCCTTCATTGTTCATCATAAGTTTGAGTAAGGACGGAGTACGTGTTGGTAATTGTACTTTAAGGTATCTGGAATTGCAGGCCCACGCTTAGAAATTAATGGTCACTATTATGTTAAAATAAGAATGTTACTTTATCACTGAGAACAAATAGTGTATCAAATTAAAACTAAACTTGTCCTTCTGTAAGCTCTGTTCAAACAACTTTACTGGTGGTTTTGTGGAGTTTGCTGGAATGTGCACCGAGTCCTGTACTTATAAGATAATAGCCACTTACTTTCCAGAGTCCTACTTAAAGAAATAATGTTAAAAATTTTTTCTTCTCTGCTAGTTTTGTCAAGCCACTGTAATTACTTGCATTTCACCTGAAAGCATCCTTGCCTTTTCCCTAAGTTTTGACACCATGACAGGTTTTGTAGTTGAAAAACTGAATGTTCTAGCTCTGTGTTCTTGAGAGTTAAATGCTTCTATTTATCTCAAGTCTGAAATTCTGTAACTTCAAAATTAGTCATATAAAATATGATTCAGCTAGTGATGAACTTTTGTCTCAAGTCTATAATAAGTAACAAATCCAAGAATAAAGACACTGCTACAATTATAACCTTTCCTCTTATGATTTCAAAATTAAACATCATTGCTTTGTAAATTTCATTTTCTGCAAAAGTGTTCGAGTGATAGTAACAGTTGTATAAGTAACCACTATATGTCATTGGTGTAAGGACCTCACACTGGTAAGACCCTGCCAGTTGGTCCAGGCACCATATGAAGACTTGGGGTGAGCTTGGATCCTCCGCATCTTGTCGTGGAGCATTTAGAAAGGAATAGAGAAATCTGAGCTAACCCTCATATCTTGGCAGCCAACTGCTTTAGCATGTCCAACGTAAATGTATTGTCTTGTTTCTTATTCTGGATCCTGTATTCACCACCCTCTGCCCGAGGCCTGAGCCACTACACCTACAGAAGTGTTTCTGCCCTTCCTGTGAGGTTATACAGCCCTATCACGCACATCTTTTAATGTGGGAGGACTTTTCTGCTAGTACTGAACTGCTGCAACGAGATTTCCCATAGCAGAAGCAAAAAGAAAAAAGATTATGTAATTCAGTGAGGAAAGGAATTGCATCAGTGTCTTGAAGCAAGTAAAGTTCCCTTTATACTTGGTTATGTGTGGGTACTCCTGGACTCTGAAATAAATATATATATTTCTGTATTTATACATTGAAGTGTCTATTTGTAGCTAAACGGGACTTAAAGGCAGTAGTAGGGTTTGCAGTTATATGCGTTTAGCTATGAGCTTTANTATGTAATTCAGTGAGGAAAGGAATTGCATCAGTGTCTTGAAGCAAGTAAAGTTCCCTTTATACTTGGTTATGTGTGGGTACTCCTGGACTCTGAAATAAATATATATATTTCTGTATTTATACATTGAAGTGTCTATTTGTAGCTAAACGGGACTTAAAGGCAGTAGTAGGGTTTGCAGTTATATGCATTTAGCTATGAGCTTTAGGTACTGAGAATATGGAATATTCCATATTCTCAGTACCATGAAGTAAGAATTCTTCTCAAATGCTGTGCACCTGTATGTGCTTGTAAACCAGTAGAGCTGAGTTAATTTATGCTGTGTTTCACTTAGCTGCTTATATCCGTTAATCATACTTTGTCATTAATTCTCTACATATGTCACTCTGTATGC
>VZSC01019230.1:127887-176467 GCA_013398225.1 Steatornis caripensis | reverse complement strand
CTCGCTGCTGAAAAAAAGAGCCCGACCCGGCGTTCGGCTGGGATGCGGTAGGATCGGTTTGCGAAATCGGAGATGTAAGAAACGAGAAGTTTTTGCATAATTCGCGTTTGAGGCGTTGCGTCTCGCTGTGGAGTGTTAAGCCTTTGAGCTCCCTAGCCTAACTGTTATGCGCGTATAATGGGAAGAGTGTAAAGTACTTCTGATTACAGTGCGTCCTAGAGGCTGCGATACCTGCGATGCTGGGAGGGGGCTGGGGGGTGGGGGACACGGGGACGTGGAAGAGGCTGTGCTGGTTCAAAAGTCTGGAAAGAAAATTGTAACTTTAACAGCAGCGCAAATTATGCAAATGAAAGTGTGTGGGGCGGGGAATCAGCCTAGGTTCATTTATAAAGGATTGTAAAATCCTTCATTTAAAGCTTAGCGTAATCTTTGACATTTATGTGGGCACCTGGAAAAAAAAAAAAGACCCTGAAGCAGAGCTGTGGTGTGGAAGTACAGTGCTGCTGTGAGCTGCCACATTGCTGTGTGCCTCTCATTTAAAGTGCTAGCTCCTTCGTTTTTGTATACTTAATAAATGATACGTATAGAATATACAGCTGTGTCACAACGTCATTCTATATTCTTAAAGCTTAATATAATCAAATTCATTGCTTAAAGATGGTGTAGTTGAAGATTTGATCCTTTTTACTGAAGTGGAAATACTTTCAGTAATTGAAAGCAGATTCACGTCTGGAGTTCTACAAGCCAAGGTTTTCATTTTTGAAATAAACCTTTTGTTCCCCAGCTTTAAATGTTTCAGCGGGCCATCCGGAGACCTCTGCTTGTTAATTGCTAGAGTAGACTTTAAGGAAGGATTGGGGAAAAAAAAAAAGAACTGAGAAAGGTATGTCAGCAATCAAATTTACTTAAATTTATAATGTCTGTATTCCAGTGCGTGAACGTACTGTTGCAGCTTTTGTGCCCGCTATGTTTTAGTTTTCTTGTTAATTCACGTGAATCTGAACTACCCATCCGTCTGTAGAGTGTTTTGTTTTGTTTTAAAATGTCTTAGCTTACGTTCACCTTGCTTAGCCCATCTGCCATTTTTTTAACAGTTTATGAAACAAAAAATCTGAACTTGAAAGATTTGGGGGAATACTGATCTGCTCCAGTAAACAAACCTGACACTTTGCGGTGATAAGCTTCCCTTTGTTAACTTTGTGCCTGTTTCTGGCCGTTAGTTACTGTGGCAAGCTTTCAGAAACTTCGCCTTCTGATAGTTCAGCAATGGGGAGAGAAACTTAGAATGTGAACTACCAGATCCTCAAACAAAGACTGAGCCGCTCTCGATCTCTTACCAGCTTTGAAGGTAGAGAACAATGGAGGAAGAGGAAGGGAAGCACCTTCTTTCCTAAGCTCTCTAATCCGCAAAATAAATTCACTAAAAATGTGGGGAAAAGTTGTTGGAAGATGGCAAGAGTCCCCTGTCCCTTAGAAAGCGTATTAGTTGCTTAATAGACATTAATTGCTGATTGCCTGATGTTAAATACAGGCTATCGTTAAGATAAGAATTTGTACATTTGCGTAATGGTGCTAAATAGGCCAGGTTTATTTCCCTGAACTTCTTGGTGGTGTGCACATAGCAGATGTAGTTTGCTTTCCCCTCTTTTCTTTTGAAAGATAAGGTTTTTTAATATATTCCCAGTAAGTTCAGGTGAAAGTTTTTGAGTAAAACCTGGGAAGGGGCAAGTGTTCAGAACAGAAAAATCTAGCTTACAGGTTTTTTTCACCCATCAGATTTGGGCTCAAAATTGTCAAGCAGCTCGGTAACTACAAATGAGATGTTGCCAAAAATTTTGCTTAATTGCTCTGCTACTCTGTGTGGAGAATGACCTCGTGTATGTCACAGTATAGTTTTTTTCCCTTCAAGGAATTGTAAAAAGTCTGTTACAATTTAGCAAGAAACCTACAACAGCAGAATCTTTACAAAAACAGTTAATGTTTAGATGGTTTTGGCTTACTTGTAATTTTTACTTCCTAACCTTTCTGCAGTAGAATTGAGAACATGCAAAGTAACACATTCCATGCAGTATGGGATAAAATTTTTTTTTTTTTTAGTTTTGAAGAAAAGCAGTTGATGTGGTAGCTGTCTAAAAAATCCGTAATTGATGCTATAAAAACCCAGTAAAATGTCACGTCAGTTATGTGTTCATTTTAAAGGTCCACAATAAGAATGCTGCTGAGCACCCATCAGTGTATGATACAAACTGACCCAACTTAAAGAATTTGTCTTGAGCTGTGTTCTTGCATTTCTAATGTGCATCTAGGAAGATTTAACATGACTTATCAAATTGCTGAAATGCTCTGATAAGCAATTACGAGATCAGACTTTACAACTTTTCTTTCTGTAACTTGTTTTGCAGCCCAATTCACTTGTTGAACTAAACAAAGAAAAATGAAAGGTCGCGATACATACGCTTTGTACAATGTAGGCATTTGAGTGCTTATCCCAGAAAATAATACTTCACTGTATTGTTTTCCAAATAAGAAAATGCATTAGCTTTCCTGTATTTTCTGCATATCTACAGAGATCTTATTAGTGGTTATTTCGTTTTAAATACGACTATAGGCTTCGCTCCGTGTGGGTTTGAAAGACTTTCTCAAGAGGTAGTTACACATGTATGCATTTCAGAATAGCAAGAGGGCTTCTGTGTGTTCATTGATGTGTAGAGAGATGACGCTGTGAGCTGATGGCCTCACTAATGGTGTGAGGATGTATACATCTTCTAGGTTGGAACACATGAAGATTTTTATGCAAAATAAGGAATCGGGGTGAAATAAAGTAACTACTAATAAAATGCTGCTGTAGTTTTCCAACTGAAGTAAGTTAAGCTTTTTAAATGTTAGGAACAAATGGAAAAAGTGTCACTTGTGTTCCTTCAGAAAGCTTCACCCATGTTAAATTCTGAACAGAGTAGGTAGGTGACTGAAATATTCTGAATGAATGGAAGATAATCATTCGTCTTCTTTGCCTAAGATTGAAAATAATTGAAAGTGCAGTTACACAGGAGAACTTCAAAATTCACTGGGGGTAACAACAAGGTCCGTAGTCTTCTTTTGGGACTGGCTAGGGTAACCATTTATCCAAACTTGAAATGTAAATATTTGTTTTGTGTAAACTGCTCTCAAGCAGGTGGTTTATGAAGCGGGTACTTTAAGTGAAAGAAAGTGGTAAAGTTCTCATATCTGGAGACGGTACGTCGTTCTAGTGGGATCTATGTGGGAAACAAAACACAGGGTTACAATTTTGAGACCTAGCTCGAGAGTGAAAGGCTTGTTTATGACTTGTTACATACAGCAGAAAGGATTTTGCATAGCAATAGTGTATGAATCATGGCAAACTTCCCGTGTTTGGTGTGGTAATCGGTGATGGCAGAAGCGCTGATTTTTGTATTGGGTAGTAGAAGGCATCTTTACAGGCAGGAGGTTTAAATTCTGGTGTATTCAGAATTCAGAAGTTTGAGTCTGGATTAAGAAATGTTACAGAAAAAGATTTAGCTAAATACTTGAGTGCTTTGACAAACTGCGTATGTGACCCAGAGTAATGGTGGCCTGACAAAATGGCGAAGGTAGATATTGTCATTTCTGAAGATCTGCATTATGGTAAAATTCTGATTAAATAAATGTAGCAGGTTTTCTGCTAACTGTATTTTCTGTGGCAAAGGAACAGCAATTTTTGCAGTAGCCGTAATCTTACATACCTAGTATCACGTCAGCAGTGAGTTACGTGTTTTTATCTTTCTGATACAGCTTTCTGTTCTGCCTCTTCCTGGCTCTTGCAGAGAATTCAGGCCCATACCACAGTATTTCTAATATGCTTGAAAGAAAAATTTAGAAGAAAAAAAGATTAATCTGAAATGAGATCTCTTGCACGCGACTACAAAAAGAACATCCTAGTACTTTGCCTGCTTTTTTATTCTTTTTACCCTCTTTCAGTTATTAGTCCAAGTGCTGTTGACATGAGCTTTTATTTTTCCCTTGGTACGAAAAAGAATTAGTGTCCTGAAGAATGCTTTGAGATGTAAGAGTATATATAAATAAAAATTAAGAAGAAAGTAGCTGCTATTATAGAATGATATTATTTGATCATTCTCTGTCATTGTATAAATCATGAGAAAGCATTACCTTAAGCTTCCAGATTGTCGTAACTGCCAAACTAATTTTTGAACTACTTCAATTTGCATCTCTTGTATAGCTGCTGACCACACACAAAGGAAAAAAATGAATGGAACTGCTTTTATTAGAGCAGCTCTTGGTTTAATCGTATAGACCAGCTTTTTCATAAAACATGTGTTTTGTGTATGAAATATAGCCAGTTCCAAATCTGCAGAAATTTCAGTTGTTAATTTTTGCATAACGTTTTCCTCTTAGTCAGAAACTGTGTTAAAGACAAGACTGTTGTCCAGGGAGTTGTAAAAAGTAGTCTGGAAAGCCTTTTATGCTCTTTCTTTTAAATAAAACAGAATTGCCTTATGTAACAAAGTTAACTTTGTTAACCTTTTATAATTATTTAACCATTATTTCATTTTACCCCCTGCTTAAACATTGTCCATTAATGCAATAGACACCTGGCTGTGCTCTTAAAAGTTTATTTGTCTTTCAATTCCTGTGATAGTAGGGGGCAGTATATCTCCTTAATTATCTTTGTTCAGGGAAATGTTGAAAGGCCAGGGTAGTTAAACAAGGCCATTTGGATTTGCAGTAAGGTCGAAGTCAGATGCAAGGAAAGTGGTTAAATGCATTATCATCTTATTGAGCCCATCATCAGTAAAGTGACCTTGATGGAGGTGGAAAAAGTGATTTGGCTATTTTATGACAGCCACCTCTCTGCTGGCTTTATCCCTGCCAGAGAGTACTTCAAATAGCTTTATCATAGTCTCCTCTTGTTGCTTTGAAATCTGATTTTTCTTAATTAGAGATAACGAGTTAGAGGCTGAACACTGAAATGAACTTTCCTAATAATGGCAAATTTTAGTACTTAAGAGCTTATCCTTTGGCTTGGGAGACACAGAAATATCTCTAAATTGAATGTTAAGGTGACCTTAATGTTGACTATTATACACCTGTCTTTAAGGATCTCTTAATGATAATAATTGTTTTCTATTCATGCAAGCTTTTATTCTACTACTTTTTAAACTGTTTTTAGGTTACTATGAGGACAACTAAGTTACTGTAAGCCAACTTTCAGCCTTAGCAGCAGGAACACAGTTTGTTTTAACATGTGTGTATTTGTGTTTTTATAAAGATACTCGACCCGTGGGAGGCCTGTGGCTAAGCTGGAAACAAATAGTTTAGGAAATGTATAACTAATGCTTCAATTCCTGGAAAATTAACCTATACCTTCAGGTGCTCAAACTTGGATCCAGTTTTCCTGATATCATCTTCCTTTGTATTTTGACCATTTGTTTTAAAATTCCCTGAATAATTATGCCAGTGCCTGTACAGGGAGCAATTCCTGGAAACAAATAGTTTAGGAAATGTATAACTAATGCTTCAGTTCCTGCGTCACTTATGCTTTGTAATGACAGTCAATACTGATGCCTTAAAAGCTTGCAAAAGTAAAATTTCAGCTATTGCATGTTAATTTAAGTATTTAATCGAAGAACCATCCCATCTTCCTGTCCCTCCTTTTTAACTGAAAATTGAAAAGTAGTTTCTTTCGTTGATGTGAAACTACACTGATCTGGAACAAACAGTGTCATTGTAAATTTCTGGTTTTGAGAAGACCTCGATGCTAGTTGTACTTTTTATAGTGCTCTCTACAGTACAGGCAGTGGCATAATTATTAAGGGAATTTTAAAACAAATGGTCAAAATACAAGGGAAGATGATATCAGGAAAACTGGATCCAAGTTTGAGCACCTGAAGGTATAGGTTAATTGGCTGAAACTCACAGCAGAGCATTAAAAATTATTAGAGACTAGAGGGAATGATTTATAAGGAAAGATGAAAAGAAAGGATAAATATATAGCACAGTCACGTGACAGATCTGCACGGATGAAAGAACCACCTGCAAGATTTTTCAAAGACTCTGTGGACTGAGGTGGTATATCTAGATGCAATAAAATGAAGTTAAGGACCAGAAAAATAACAGCTGCATATCAAGACCCGTTTTGTAATGGTGCCATCCTGGAGGTTATGGAAAATATCTCAGCACAATTTACAGAAATCCCATTTGTTGAACGAACAATTATTGCTTGTTTTATGGCAGAGTGTGGAGTCTGGCTTTTATACCTTTCGTTCCTAAGTTTTGACTAAATGTTGCCATTTTGAAGATAGTAGGGTTGTTCTTACCATCGTCATCTCTGTCTTCGGAGCTGGAAAGCATCTCACAGTTGTGTCTCCTCACAACTTTCACAGCAGTAAGAAAACACATTACCCCTGAGTACACAGTACTTTTCTGAGACCTTTAATTTCAGTCAGTTAGGATTTTAAAGTTGCCAGCTGTCAGCAATGTTTTGGTGTGGTCTTTAGCCCTGGGTTGTAGAGTTAGTGTGTGTACTCATGCGTGTACTCAGCATGAAGCATCATCCAGATGGAGACAGAATCTCCCTTTTCATTCACGCCAAGCTCCCCTTGTTTCTCACAGACTTAACCTGTTGATCTGCCTGCCTATATGATGGAAGTGCCCTTCGCCACTGTAGTACAGTCTTACTACATTTTCTTTCTGTTTAATTATTCTTGCTTCTTCCTTGATGCTCTTCTGTGACTTACCAGTCATGTTCTGCCGTGAAGCGGGAATATCATCTGTATGTCTGTGTGTTTCCATGTGCCCATGTGGAAGACAAGCCTTTTGAAGGCAGACACGTAGAGTCAGAGTTTGAAACTGTAATTCTGCCTTCTCCCTCTGCCGGACTCACTTTTTTCCCAGGTCAGTCGCTGCACAGATACGCCAGTGCGTTGTCTTGTAATGATACAGAATCTTAAGATCTCTCCCATCAGCCAAGAGACGAGCAGTGAGCTGATGGACCTTGTGCTGGAGAGGGTCTCGCTGTTCCTTGACAAGTGTGCCAAAAGCACTGTCAATATTTGAGTCTCTTTCATAGCCTAGAAGTACCTCGGATATTTTTTCTTTTCCTCCCGTCTTCCTTTTCTTTTGCTCCTCCATCAACCATTTTGGTTTATGGAGCAGGGCACGTATTTCATTGCCAGGAGAGTTTCTTTTTAACAGCTGTCCTTTCTCCAAAACATACACTAAGGTTTGTGACATTAAATAGGCATCTTCAGAGCATTTCAGATGGTCTTATTCTGCAAGCCATGCTACTCCTCATTTGTGCGAGATCCCAGTATTTACCACTCTCTTTTCCCCCCTCAGGTTGAGGAATTTCAAACAGGCTTTCAGGCAGACGGTTCTTCTCTGGATGTAAACCCTTCTCCCGAGATGAATTTTTTCTGTCAGTGGAATTTTGATAGTATTTCTAGTTATTCCTCAGCAGCTCTGCCAGCTTTTCACAGAAGAGAGACCTGTGTATTATTTATCAATTCTCTTTTCTCATTCCTACCCTCCAGCTTTTACATTACCCCCTCATCGTAGTCTTTTCTACCTAATCCTAATTTACTACTGCTCAGAGCCGTGGCAGCAGAAACAGTTACATGAGGTAAAAAAAAGAATAAAAATAAAAACCTACATCAGACAAAGTTATGTTTTTGCCTTTCAGGTAATTGGTTTTGCTTGCAGTGATCTTAGTGAAACCAGGCAGAGCTGAGCATTCTTCATCTCGGGTGTACATTGTCTGCCTTTTGTTTCCTGTAGTGCAACTGTACCTCATAAAATAACAAGTAACAAATCAGTCTGAGTGTTTGGTTTCTCTCTGCAGCACAGAGCAGAGCTTGTGCTGGAATCTGTTCTTTGATTCTTTTTTTTCCTGTCTTTTTGCATGCAATTTTATATGTGGGTGGAGTTTCCATGTGTGTTCTTGTGCCAAATGTGGTCAGTATCAAACTCATATGCGATAAACTGCATGAGGGTCTTTGTTAAGAAATATGAAAATGTACTATGGGTCCTATTTTAGCAGACTGTGAATTACCATAGTTCCATGGAAGTAGGTTTATTTGGTATAGTCTGTATAGAAATTATAACGTATATTAATGTAATTTGTAGACTGAGCTGTGTTAGTCTGAAACAGCGTGTGCATGTAGGCTTGCATTTTAGCCGAGGGAAGGAGTGTCCCACACTCAGCTGGCTGATGTTCTGCTTGTGCTTATGGCTATAACACAGCTACTCTTTAACATGATACCTGATTGCTGCCAGAAACTGTTAAAAACGTGTCCTAGAATTCAGTACGTAAAAGGCCATGGATGTTGATAAACCAGAAGTCTGACAAAGCGGTAATACTTGAGAAGTATTGCAAAGTATCAGTTCTGTGTGCCTGCTGAGAAGTGCTTACAGCTGCAGGATGGTGCACTGCTGGCTAGCAGCTATAGCCACGAGGCGTTCCCTCCTGTCTCAGGTTTCCCACATCCTGTGATGTGGTGGCAGAGGGCAGTGAAAAGGGAGAGAAGAGACCAGCCAGGTGCCTTTCTTCGCTGTAGAAAGTAAAATTAGATTGTAGAGGAAGATAGACAAATGCATAGCCTATGTCTGCACTAACAAAGGGAATGAGCCCGGGTCTGCTTTCTGACTCTCAAGGCACAAGCATCGCTGATGCGCACGTGCCCTGAACCAACAGCCTGGGGACTTTGTTCATAGACCTGTTGGGACCAGTTGCTGGTCCGTACCTTCCCTGAATTGGGTGGATGTTAGCTGGGAGAGCACTGCTTGTCAGAGCCCAAAATTAAGGCAGGAAAAACACTATCAATGGCAAGTTACTGACAATTGGATGCCAGTGCTTGCACTCCAGCTTGCACTAAACTGCTCCTGTTGAGTTAGTACAGATGTAAGCATTGAGCCTCAGACTCATGGTAAGGGTAAGAGGGAAAGGGTAAAACAAAGGCCCTTGCAGGAACACGCCAGTGTGCTCTGAACTAGTGTGTGTTTGACATCCAGCACAACATGCAAACTTAACTACAAATTCACCCAGCATGCCTGTCTTGGAATATTTTTCATACCATCATCCCAGTTAGATCTGGATTTCTTTGTTCTTTTTCTCTCCCTGGTGATTTTTGTATGGGGCTGTCCAGGAGGGGGAACCCTTTTCAGCGCGGTCCTGACAGACCTGGAGCAGATGTCCTGCTTTTCTTAAAAGATGGCACTTATCCCCACGTTACTAACTCTTGGTTCCATATGTTCGCCTCCAGCTCTGGGGACATCCAAATTACGCTTTTGTTTCCAGGTTTCTTTGTCATATAGCTCTTAATTTAGGATAATGAGATTATTTTTTGTTGCTTTTTAAAAAAACAAGAAGAGAAAACTACACAAGAATATGAAATGTCAGTTCCCATTCAGCACTCAGCCTACTTGAGTGGCTGCATTTGTAACTACCTTGCATGTACCAGTTCTTGCCAGATTTGTTGCTTCTTTATTAATGAAATCAGCTTGAAAAAAGTTCAGCTCTGCTTCACGTTCATATATGTGTCCACATTTTTTGGGATACTTAAAAATATTGTAGCTCATATTAGTGGTCACACTTCATTTCTTAAGTGAGGTGATTAAGTGGCAAGAAGTGTTTTGATGTGGTTTCTGCTGGGTGTGGATGTATGTAATACATTGTTTTATATCATAGAAACAAATTCTTCCCTTGCACACGTGCCACCCTAAAAGTCCTAAACCTTTGCACATGATATTCCTATTGCTGCAATTGGATTTTCAGTGGGTCGAAAACTTTATAAATACCGTCTTTTGGCTACGCATCTGAAGAGACTAGAGGAATGCACTCAACTCCATTCTAAGTAAATTACAACTCACGCTAAATAAATTGATTCAGTATCTTTCTGTGGCAGAGGAATGACCTAACTAGCTTTTCTTTTGGATAGAACTACATCTCCTTTTATAAAGCCACCATTGGTCTGTTTAAAGAAAATTATTAGCATAGAAGCCAAGTTTTTGTAAGCATGGAGTCTG
The DNA here is from genome assembly GCA_013398225.1 of Steatornis caripensis. Taxonomy (NCBI): domain Eukaryota; kingdom Metazoa; phylum Chordata; class Aves; order Caprimulgiformes; family Steatornithidae; genus Steatornis; species Steatornis caripensis. The sequence goes on along the minus strand of VZSC01019230.1, from coordinate 166,429 downwards.
CCAGCTGAGCTATTAATCTCTCCCATTCATTCAAATGCTGCTTGTAATTCTGCAGACAGACCTTCTTCTACCTTTGCCGCAGATAACTCTGGATAGCTCTTCTCTGCGGCAGTAGGATTAAAACAGAGCAGAAACAGAAAACATTTGTTTACTTTTCACAGCCAAACAATTAATAGGCAATTCACTGTGACTGTGGCCAGCCTTTAAGGTGTGTCATGCTTTGAGGTGAGGCAGAAGTGTGTGCTGTGCAGTTGACGTGTCTTCCATCCAGAAAGCCTGGCATTTTCAGAAGATGCTCCCATGGCGAAAGTCTCACTCACTGAGCAGAAGGAGAGTTAGCTTATTGGTTTGATCAACCAGGAAAATGTACCAATAGCAAAAATAACAGTAATAGTAACATACACTTTTCTCTGAAATGTCTTGAGTTTTGCAAGTATCTATGATGTACTTAGGAACGCAGATTCTATTAAGTTGCTGTGCTCTTCCACATGGTGATCTTGCTTCTTGCCTTTATATGTAATGTAAGTTGATGTGCCAGTGCAGGGGAACAGGATAACCCCGTCAAAGAGGAACAAAAGCCTAATTTATAATAAAATGCATAGAAAACTTTAGAATTGAGTATTGATGGTATATACAGTGTTTATGGAATCAGTGTAATTACACATTTGTGGTATAAGCAAACTGGTATCAAATCAATGCAAGTACATGTTATGTATGACTTGACTGCATACATTTGTTTTTCTGATATTATATTCTCGTAATTTCCCAAGTCATGCCAAAGAGAAGCTGTAAAGATACTACCATAAAAGATACTACTCTGAATTTCTTTTCACTTCAGATATCCCTACTCGAAATCTCTGCTGTTGTTAGCTATTGCTTGGCTACTAACAGAAAACCTGAAAGTAATTTAGATACAGCCTCATAAGATAGGAGTCCTTACGTCGTTCAGACTGCACCTAGCGTTTCACTGAGCTTAATGAACTCACTTTTGAATACAGAAAGTGATTGACATGATTAGAAGATATTATATATGTCTGCAAGCTTTGGGTTTATGTTGGAGTTATTTGAGGAATGTATAATAAGACTTTGTCATAACGCTTGTGTATTAAGTGACAGCTCAAGTTCCCTGTGCAACCTGAATTTAAGAAACCTGTCAGAGGTCACAGATGGGATCTGAAGTCTGAATCTTTGGAGTTTCTAGCTCCTATTGCAACATAGAGATCATTGCCTTACGGAATTATTTCAAGATAGTGTGAACTAGTTGGTTGAGAGCATTCATCTCTCTCGCATTTAGATGTCTCTGCCAAGATACACCCCGGTGTCCCCAGTCTCACATGGTGGCACAGAGCTACCTAAGGCGGCACAGGGCCAGCATAGCTCTGGTACCGTTTAGGTTGGAAACCACTAATCCAGACCATTAGACCAAGGCATTGCTTATTAAAATAAAATATTATTATAAATTGAAACACTAATAACATTTATTGAAGTAGCTTAGACTCTTGAGGTTAACAAGCTGGAAGAAATATGAAGCTTTTTATTTCTCCCCACCTTTTCAGAGGAAAATTGAGCTCAAGCTGACTAGTATCCCAAATTTCAGCCAGATGTGAATTAAAACTGCTAAGTTAGGAATGCTTGAGAAACGGAGTGCATAGTGCAAATGACAGCTCCAGCACAGGAATGCCAGGAGCTGCTATAATAAGTTAATATTTAAAATGCAATAAAATCAGAAATAAGCACCTTTAGATTTTCCTGTTTCAGAAGGAGATTGTGACTGAGACGCATTGTTTCTGTAGACAAATTCCCAGCTAGGTTACAGCTACAGCACTAGCAGGTCTTTACATGCCTACAAGAGTAAATCAGTTTTTAAAGCGGTAGTTTATTTGAAACCAGTAATCAGCTTTTTGCTTTTTTTATATCTTTATTACAAACATGTGTAAACTTCGAAGTGCTGTCTACTGGGGTAGAGATCCCTGAAACAGATGTCTTGTTTTGTGTTTAGTGAGTCTAATACCTTGCTTGGTCCTTCTCAGGTCGGGAACTCTTAAGATAATAAGGTAACAAAATGTTTGTTTATTTATTTTATGGATTACGGAGATGTGTAATTGCAGGTACCATTCAGATGGTCAGCATTTGAGGATTGTTATCCTTTTTGTTCTCTGAAAGCCTTGAGAAAGGGAAAAAGCTGTTTACTGAGGGGGTTCTTACTGTTCTGAGGCATCCTCTTCTGTCTTTCCTACTTCATAACTGATCGCAAGCACTCAAATGAGGCTGGGGTTTTTTTCCTGTCACGAAACACTCTTGAAAGAAGGATTTGGAAAGCAGTTTTGCAGGAAGCAGGGTAATGGGAATATTTTAAAATCCTTGATTCACATAAAGGAAAGGGATGCTTCAAATTGTTATTTTCATTGTATGAATAATAAAATACTACCGACACTGTTAGGCAGCTGACTACAAGCTAACTTTATTGGATAGCAACAGATTACAAGCGTGGCTATGTTTAAAATCACGAATAGGTATAATGTTTATGACAATAAATGCAGTAAAAGCAGTAGGCCTTGCCATCCCTTAGAGAATATTGAACAGTTTAACCCCAAGAGACTTAGAAAGCCAAATATAATGGGATATGCTTTATCCTGGTAAGGCACGTTCCTCCTGTATTTCCTAGTAAAATTTAAACACAATCTGAGTAGTAGTTTTCATACTTGTCTGTGACCGATGTTAAAACTTGCATCTTACATGTCAGCATGTTAAAACTCACACTTGTAGCCAATAAAATAAATAATCTTTGATAATATGAGTGGAAAATGGGTAATAAAACTATGTTCACTAGTAATGAACAGCATTTAAATATGTAGGTCTCCAAGGACCAGAAAAATGTTTTTCTTTCTTCATTTCTAAAAGGCATTTTTTGTAATGCCAAAATTCCTGCATGAATAGGTATGAAAAATCAAGTAGTCAGAAAGTCAGGCTAGTCAGCTGAAATATTTTGAGTGGACAGTATTTTTCTTCATGCTGTAGAGCTGTGAGAGGAGTTGCGTACACTAGATTCTTGAATTTAACATAAAACAATCTTAAAATTGTTGAAGAATCTGTGGTTTAGTAGCCTATGTAAATTAGTACCAGTACTGTAAAATGATGTGTTTGTTAGTATGTGAAGTAACAACATCTTGATTACAAACGTAAAGTTTGTAAATACCAAGAATATGTTAAAACTGTGACACCTTTTTTTTTTAGCTGTAAAACATCCTAACTGGCTGCTGCAGATAGACTTCCAGAATGAAACAGTGGTTCACTTCTTGTGAGAGGTTGTAAGTTTTGAATTACTGCATAAAACACGTTCAGGAGGATATAACAAAAAAACAAACCCGTGAGCTGTTGGCTCTCACTCCTGGTGGACCGTAGGTCTTACAGGAACACACATTACAGGCTTACTTTTCCCAAAATGCTTGTTGTCAGAGGTGTATCAGGCAGCACTGCTGCCTGTTCACAGTGGTAGAAGCATCTATTATTTCAGTGAAAGAGTTTTTGCTTCTGTAGCTTAATCTGAGTTCTGCTTCTGATGTATCTGTGGTAGAACATTTACTGGGATAAATGGTGGTGAAGGTGGTAAATATTTTGTCAACTATTTCACATANAATGCTTGTTGTCAGAGGTGTATCAGGCAGCACTGCTGCCTGTTCACAGTGGTAGAAGCATCTATTATTTCAGTGAAAGAGTTTTTGCTTCTGTAGCTTAATCTGAGTTCTGCTTCTGATGTATCTGTGGTAGAACATTTACTGGGATAAATGGTGGTGAAGGTGGTAAATATTTTGTCAACTATTTCACATAATTATTTTCCCTGGGAACTTCATGGGGGTATGTTAAACCAAGAAAAAAAAATTTGCCTATGCAAAGAAACTACTGACAGCAGCCATGCACACAAACGTTGTCAATTAAACCAAAGTATTACCCTATCCTCCTTGAATGTAGTGAGATTGCTATAGGGGTGCTCTAGTGACTTAAAACAGGTCTTTGCAGAGAGAAACTGAGATTTTTGCATGGTTTCTCCTGCACACACTATCACAGTTATACCCAGCCCTGAAAGTCTTATCTCCACTGTATTGTCCTTAAAGCTTTTCAGTGAAAAAAAACCCCTTCTGAGCTAAATCCTGGTTTAACTCTGATTCAGCTGGCTGTTTGGGGTAGGGTGGAGGATTGCAGCACATGGAGGAGGAGGATGAAAGTTGAAGTTTATGTTCCTGTTTTGTAACAAGGGTGAGGTATCTGGATTTACACATGTATCTAATGGTGATCCACGGGCACTGCACTACTACTTTGTGTAGTACATGCTGTTTCTCAGGGTGGCTAGCATAGCTGAGAGAGGCATTGACGACAAGCACTTGTTTCAGATGTACTTGGTGTAGGCATTACTTGTCTCTGTTATGAAAACATTTTCTGGCAAGATTTGTCTGTGTTTGATTTCTTTAAATCATGTTTTTTAAAAAAAACAGGACAAATCCAAGTAGCTGGAACAAGGTACCGTTTTAGAGTTTGTATTTGTAGCACAGTGAGCTGGCCTGTATTTATTTCAGAAATATGCTTAAAATATGTTTAAAATGAGAAGAAAATAGCAATACATCCCCAAGTTAAAACCTCTTCAGTGCATGCAGTTTACATTTAAGATCTAATGTGCTATGCATTCATTAATTTAATACAAAAACACCATCTGTATAATAAAGATCAAATAAAATAACTGCTGTTTTTTCCTCTTACTGAACAAATAGTTGCCAGATAGCATACAGCAGGAAGAGCAAATGCCTTCCCCCTCTTTCCTCCACCTCTGGCATCTGGGGTACAGTTTTCTTTTATACCCTCTCCTTACCGGTGTGGTACTGAGCAGCGTGATTGTTCACTGAGGGGCAGCTGGTTGTATATTTATGTGTTGTCCTTATCTCCCTGATTGCGTTTTGTTAGCTGTGTTATCCATTCTTACTGGTGTGGGGGGACGACCCCACAAGAGGAGAAATGCGGCCCAACATACTTTGTGCTCAAAGCTCACTTGAAATGGCCTGAAGGTTGCGTGCTTTTCTTCCACATTTTGTTCCAAAATCTTCCTGATTTTCCTATACCTTCTCTTTCATACCTGCTCCGATTTTTTTTTTTTTTAACTTCCTTTTTTTTTCCCAGTTGGCTTTTTTTGGTTGCTTGCTTGCTTGATGAGTTGTTTTCTTCCTCACCCCAGACTTAGGCTGCTTTTTGCTGCCTCTTTACCATCTCACTGGAGCCAGCAGTGCTTTTGGCCAGGGCTCATCTGTGACTGAACCAGACAACTTAGTTCTGGTTCAGACCAGTGGCTTCACAGCTAGACTTATTTTTGAAGCAATATGTGCCAGTTCAAGGGGGAGAGCGGCTTGGGGCACCTCCGTGGTTTCAAGGAGATGTGAGCTCTGCCCTCCTCCAGCCTTCCTCTCCATCCCTACTTTCTTCCCCAGTTGATAATCTCCTTTTTGTTAGTTTGGTTTAGTCGCAGTGGAAACTTGAGATTACAGGACAGGCTTCATTTCTTTTCAGGAAACAAAAAAACCCCTCAAACTGCCTTTCATTTCAGTGCCCTGCTAGAAAATGTACCGACTTCTGGGACCATAGATTTCCATATAGATCCTGTCTTGAGTGAAGTTAAGTGTCGCTGGGCAGAGAGAAAAAGCTGTGTTTAGGCTGTCCTGTGGGAGTTGTACATACTGGCTTCAGCAAGAGCAGGACTCGTTGCAGGATTAACTTCAAAGTAGTTCCTCACTACTTAATCCACAGCAGCCGCTGATGTGGTGTTTGGTGCATCTCCTTTTACCGTTACTGCTCTTCTGCTCAGCCTTGGCCTTTCCTAATCCAAAGTCAGTATTGGTGTGGACGGCAAGGTTGGAAAATACAGATTTAGGAAATGAAAGGTGGCTTACTTGCTATCTTGAGGAACCAGGACCTTGGCACTTTGAACTGGAACCTATGTGTTTATGCTTTGCACTTTCAAGTTGATGTGGGAGGAAGGATCAAATCCTAAATCCTCTTCAAATTTCAGATAATAATTAAGTAACTTACTCTAAGATTAAATTTGCATTCTGAAAGGAAAGCTATGAGCCTTGAAATGTTTCAATTAGCAATACTTTTTGGCTTCACAATGCTTTCAAATTACCTGTGAGCACCTCTAAAGAGATGCTGTGGAGGTGGTGGCTAATTATGAGAACTGCATATTAGCATTGTAAATGGCTAGCTTTGCTTTCCTCAAACAATAAAAAAACCAGAGACAAACGTCTTGCACGAAGTCTCTGTGAAGTAGATGATGTATTCTAAAAGGAAAGTATTTATTAAGAGCATATCATAAATGATTAGCATATATCTGAACAGTTACAATTTCAGTATCCCAATTCTAGAACTACTTTATTAGTACTTCCCTTTTTGCTTCAAAAACTGACAAGGAGCATAGAATGACTGGCATAAAATAAAATACTGGGTTTTGTTTGCAAATAAAGGTGAGTGGTGTGCTAGAAAATGAAAATACCCAACTGAACTTTGTTTGCTTCCCATATAACTGCAGTGCTGCATAGATCTAAAGAAAAACCTCATACTTCCAGTATCTTTGAGGATACTGTTTTAAGGTGGCTTTCTTTTAGTTTCTAGCTTGCTGTTTACTTGTAACTGCTTCTCAGGCTTGTCACCCACAGTTTCAGAGCAGCTCACACTGCCGCTTCTAGCTGCTCTGCAGACCTGCAGGCTACCCAAAGCTTTACATTTATCAAGCATTGCCCTGTTATTCTGTCCTGCTAGTTGATAATATTAGGTAGGAAGCACGTTTCCTGCTTATGTCAGCAAAGGCCAATACACCTATACCGTCGATGTAAGAAACGCAAACCATAGGGTCTGGTAGTAGAACAGACAAGTTCTTCGCTAACCCAAATTTGCGGGAGCTGAACAAGACTTTGTACAAGGTTTCAAATCCTTTCTTTTAGATAGGGGCTCGCCATATGGGTGTAATGGACAAGATTTTTTTAAAGCAGTCTGTGCGCAGGGGCAGAAGATAAGAAGGTTGTTCCCCTCGTTAATATTCTAAATCTTGGGGTAGAGTCGCTTTCTAAGGCTTGAGCCAGTCTTGAGCTGACAGGTCACTCCTGCCAAAAAACATTACCCAGAAGAAAACAGATAGGGGGAAAAAGGGCATGGTTTTCTGTTGGGTTAGGAAGTCAAATCAGCTCCCCATGCAGATAGATGGGTAGTAAAGTGGCAGGGGGACAGGAATGGCTGGCTGGAGCAGGGGGAAGGTAGAGTGAGGCGACCCCTTTTTGGTGGCAGACCACGAGAATAGCGCAGCCTTAAACTACAACCTTTGTTTGCAGCACCGATGTCTAACATCTGTGATCTTTTAAAAACCTGTATCCTATTTTGCGTCTTTTCTAGCATTCAACTGAAGGCGTTCGTGGTGACAGAATGGCTTGAGTTACTGTGGTGTGATACCTGATTTTGTGCCCCACCTCAATCTCTTGTTCTTTAAGATTTTTTCCTTGCACTTGGAATGTCTGTAGGGCACAGTCGTATTACTTAAACATGTACATTGACGGTTGCAGGATCAGTGAAAGTGAAGGTTTCAGTGCTGACTTGCAGTGTATTTGCTATTTATTTACTTTTTGGGCTACCCATTGGGATATGAATGTGAACTTGTCCTGCTCTTATTGAGCCTCGGTATGCTTACTGTGCACATTTGCGCAATTACTGTGAAGAAAAAAATCACTACGATAGACTCATGAACCTAACCAGCTGTAGGGGCTTTCTCCACAGAAAAATAAAAGGAGTCTATCCCAGCTGCCCTGTGAGTTTGCTCTCTGTGACTTGCTGCTACTGTGCCCTGACAGCACAGGAGCACGGTCCTGGCTGAAAAACATGCTGCAGTGCAATCTGGACCGCAGTCAGTCCTCTCCCTAAAACGCTGCCACTCAATCTCATCCTCCTCCTGCTTTCAGGGAGTATTTACTCCTTAAAAATACCAAAGAGCTGCACAACGTGCGTGCAGGCAAGCACTTTTAAATAACATGGCTCCTTTAATAGCTAGTCTTTAGAGCAGAATGAGATGAGCTAAGCTGCTTGATTTTTCACAGAGCTGAATGTTTGCCGAGTTCCTCCGTAGCATACACCCCTAAGGAAAAATGACAGTCTGCAATCACTTCGAGATAGCTAGATGCCATGTAAGTGTCATACAGTATCCACAGTTGGTTACTCGCAAGTTACAGGGAGGCTGCTTTTTGTTAAAACTGTGCTGCTATTTGCTTATTGTTCCTTGAAAAGAATTAATTGTATTGCTTGGCTTCAGGTACCACTTGTGTACTTCTGTTATTTGCTGCTCATAATTCTCTATGTTTGTAGTAACGGGTAGTTTCCTAATCTATGAGAGATGATGAGGAAGTATTTTGAAAGAACGGAAAATGTAAGACCTAAACTTTTATTCTTAAAAAAAAACAAAACCACCCAGCTTTGCTCTCAACATATGAGACTTTTTGCTGTTGGCCACTGGCAGTGATTTTAAAATCTTTTGGACAAAACTGGGCAATGATGGGCAAAACTGGACAGTGAACTAGCAAGAAATTAATTGCTCAGTTTTTATTTGTTTTAATAAGCAAAAGAGTTTATGTTGAGTCATTCCTGCTCTCTCCTAGCACTTAATTTCATGCAAGTCTGCAAGGGAGATGGAGAGAGGGCAAAATTCAGGGATGAGATATCATCTAATTGTGTAGCCTAGCAGGGAGGAAAGACTGGGCAGAAGGAATGCATGCGCTTCCGGCACGTTCATTTACGGTAGTGCAGCATTACTATTTTCCAACCAAATGGATATTTAAAAGAGAAGATGGATAGTGGAGAATGCCAGCTCGGACCTACCCTGGCTGTTTGAAATAAGTCTTATCTGATAAACAGTGTCTCTGAAAGGTCATTCTGCATTTTAGTTGTTTTACTGCAGGCTCTTACTAATTTATTTAAAACTTTCCTTGAGAGGTCAGGTTTGTTCCTTGGTTTTGTGAAGAGTGAGAGCTGTTAGACATGGGGTGAGGCTGTACAGCCTTCTTGGGCAGCAATTCCCTGCTAAAGGACCTCCCGTTGTCGGTGTTAGAGGAATACGCTCTTGATCTGTGCACTTGCAGACCAGTGGGCAGAGACAGCACACTGCCCCTTGGCACTGAGCCTGTCTTGGTGGTGGTCCTGAAGCTCGCTTGAATTTTGAACGAGCGCATGGATGTCTCCATCATGAAGTTCGGTTTGTTTCAAAATAGACAATGCCCGAAGAACCATATTTCTTCAGGTATCGTTTAGCTTCAACTATTTAATTTTACCGACAGTAAAGGAGAAGGAGTGTGATGTGGCAGCAAACTAACTGGTTTCTATTTAGAGAATATATTAATAATATTGAGCAAAGCATTGAAAAGTCTGATGTGGATCCCTCTTCTGCAGAGCACCGAGATACATTGTATGTTTGGTGCAATATTTGCATTTCGCTGCCTTTGCTGAGATTCGGATAAAGTGTAAAGTTAAGAATATGCTGAGCTGTTCTGCAGAATTAGATGGGAGATAAACACCAACTTTAGTACACCGAGAGGCACCTATTTATTGATAAAGCTAGGTTTACTATCAGCCGATAAAATTTTATGTTTTCCACAATACTCTTCATATGAAAGCATTTTATATTAAAATTGGGAAAAATTGAACTTTTAATGTAATTCAATTTGGCTGAGGGGAGGAAACGTTAAGAGACAAGAAAAAAGTGATTTTTTTAAAAAAAATTCTTTTTAACATTTTATTTTTTGTTTAGGTTGTTTGTACTTGACTACTGGTTTGTAGTTAATCATCCATTCTGTTTCTCACTAGATAGCAGAGCTGCAGCTGGAGATACTAACTCTTGCTCTTAATTCAGTGTGGGATGAACAAGACAGCTCCATGTGTAAAAGTTAGTTCTTAGTAAAGTTTGTAAAGAGTGCAGTTAAATTGCAGGTTCAGAGTAGCTGCTGCCTTGTACTTATTTGCTGAGAGTAGATTAGGCAACCAAGTTAAATCAAACAAGTGTGCTTTAATTTTGGGGGCTTCGTTCCAGGCTGACACTGAGCATGAGAATGCTGGTTGCCATTTCATGGGGTACAGGTTGCTGGATCCATGAATTCTTACCAGGCCCTTTCACTGGCGTACAGGGAGTTTTTGTCAGTCAGTATTTCAGAAATGGTCCCAAATTCCCTACTGGAAGCATTTTGTAAGTGCCAATGCCCCTTTAAATTTCTTGTGGTAATTTTATTGTGCGCTTTTCTGACCAAGCCTGCTGCAATCTCGGGAGCAATCTTCCATATTCTCCATGATAGTGTCTTACTGTGCTGCAGGTGGTTTCACTCCTGGTTCTCAGCAGCTTCGCAGAAGCAGAGGTTGCTCTCCATTTTGAGGAAGATGCACTGTCTCCTCAAAATGACAGTTGTGGAAGGGATCACTGGATGTTGTCTCAGCCCAGTTGTTCGTTGGTTGGTTTCTTCTTTTTAAACTGAATCAGAAGCTTTCATAGGCACAAAGTGGCATAGACCATATTGTTCAGAAGGTGGAAGTCCTCATCTGCACAACCATTTCTTCAAGGCCTTTCCCCATCAGCAAAATCTCCTTACGTTTTCCTGCCAGAGGTCAGCATTCCACAGGTGGTGTCCATAGCCTCCTGAAGCCTCAAAAGGCTTTCAGTATTCTCTGTGTTTGGCCAGTTGTCAGTAGGACGATTTTGAGGAGGCAGTGTACAGCTCTGGTTCCTTGATGGGCCTACTTTTGGTGTTGTATGCCAAATACTGCCGTATGGTTACTGCTGCTGCGGTCCCAAATGGCAGGGAAGAGTACAGGTGTCGGGCCCCATAGATGCTCAGAGGTGCAGGTTTGTGAAGTTTATTTTGATAAGTAACCTTCATTATTTCATATATTCTGACATTATTTTGTGTCTTAACCATGATAACATTCATCTAGTTGAATCTGGTCCTTCATGAAGTTAAATCTTAAAAATACTCTGTCGTGACAAATCCACAGAGGGAAAAATCGATGGCAGGGAGTGTTCGGTGAAGGCCTTTTTGTCACTGTTGTGCAGGAGTAAAATGATATTTTAGTACCCTGGTAAACTGAGTAATTTGGGGAACTCTGGTCTTGTTGCTTTTAACTGCCCTGCTTGTGGCATGTTGAATTGTCAAAAAAAATTGTACTGCTTGATGGAGGGCTGCTAGGTGCAGTGGCAGAAGGATGCGACTGAAAGATGGGCTTATTTTTGGAAACATAATTATAACAGCATCATTTTACTTTCCGTTATTGTTGCCCAAGGTTTGTCATGTTTCTAGTGTTGCTATTAATGTCTTCTTAAATGTCAGATTCAAACTGCTGATGGTGATAATCTCACATCATATTGCTAAATATATACATGCTGTTGAGAATGTCTGATGTAAATGTTATGCCAGACCCTCTACATATGCATATTAGAAGTCATCTTATGCTAAATAGCTGCTATCAAATATATATTTTCCTAAGTGGTATATGAAACAAATTGAGACTTTTTTTTTCAGGAGACCTCATACTATTGTATTATTTTAAATGTTCTTTGATAGGGAAGATCTTGCTTCTGAATAATTGTGACACTAAATGCTGCTAAGTAAGAAATTCCAAATATATCCTCACTGACGAACTGAAAGCTAATGTAATTTCCTTCTAAACGTTGCTCTGCGAGATTGAGGTGCACGTGACTACCACCTAGCAACCAGCGGTCAAATGAAGAAAAAGAAAAAATGCCTCGGGGACATTCTTCGTAAAACTTCATAATAGATAAAAAAAAAATAAGTTGTCCCTTGTAGTCTGGTAAATTCAATACAGTTTCAATTATTAATGATAAATAGCTCTTTGTTTTCTTTTTACTAGGTCATTTTGAAAATGAAAAGTCACTTTAAGGTACAGGTTCTTATAGGCCTTAAATTAGCTGACTGGTTAATTGCAGGTGAATGACTACTGTGTGCAGCTTAAGTTGTGGTGTTCAGTTTACTACTTCTTGGAAGCAGGATGTGAGAAATTTTCCTCTGATACATAGTGAATTTCATGCATTTAAGCTATTTGAAGTGCACAATATTTGTAATTTGAATTGAAACATCAATTACATGCTGTTGTAGCTGTTCTTTAGTCTCTTTTATTTGTAAGAAATCACCTGTAGCTTCACTGTGAAAGTAAGATTGCAAACATAACTGTAAAATGAGTTAGTATCTTGTTGCAACTAAAAGTGGTTGCAAATGACTGGAGATTACATGCCAAGGGACTAAGATTTGGCCTTTACAATGGTTTTGTGATGTTTCCAGCGGCCTTTAACATCTGCCGTTATGTTTGTTTTTTTTTTTCATGCTTCAAAAGCAAGGTCTTGAAATTTTAGTTATAAATATATTTACTATATTCACTTATATCTGTGAAAAAAAGATGTGTCTGGCTTCTGGTGCATGCATACATAATTGTGGGATTTCGAAGTGCTTGTATCTCGTTAGAACAGCAAACCTTTGGATATGAAACGTGCAATTTTGAAGAAATGAGGGATNAAAATGAGTTAGTATCTTGTTGCAACTAAAAGTGGTTGCAAATGACTGGAGATTACATGCCAAGGGACTAAGATTTGGCCTTTACAATAGTTTTGTGATGTTTCCAGCGGCCTTTAACATCTGCCGTTATGTTTGTTTTTTTTTTTCATGCTTCAAAAGCAAGGTCTTGAAATTTTAGTTATAAATATATTTACTATATTCACTTATATCTGTGAAAAAAAGATGTGTCTGGCTTCTGGTGCATGCATACATAATTGTGGGATTTCGAAGTGCTTGTATCTCGTTAGAACAGCAAACCTTTGGATATGAAACGTGCAATTTTGAAGAAATGAGGGATGCCATTTGTTTTTATTAAGCTGGGATTTGAATGTTTGGAGAAAGCATTGGGGGAGGCATTTCTTTTGAAATGGAAGTCATATTCCTCATTTGTGATGTTAAAAATATTATTTTTGGCATAGTTGCATTCTTTATAAGAAAAATAGGAATCTGTGCCTAAAAGAAATTCGCTTGTTTTCCATGTCTACTTATAACTTGGTTTTTTATTATTATTTTCGTTTTCATTAGGGTTTCCATTTAACAGCAAAACCAGAATTGAATATATTGCTCTCTAAATGTACCATCATTGCTTTGTGGGGGAAAGGCCAATGTATTGATTACAGAATATCAATGCATTGAAAATTCTTCATTCTACTATCAAGTCATAAGGAAAACCAGTGACTGATGTTTTTCAGGCAAGGAACTGTAGTTAAAAAATAATGAAGTTAGAATTTACTGTTTTAGCTGTCCACAAACAAAGAAAAAGACAAGGATACTGAAGCTTGGAATTCAGCCATCGCCTTTCTTTTCATTTATTCAATGAACACCTTTCCATCTTTTGTGCAGCTTTCTACTCTTGTCCTTTTGGTTATTCATATATTCCAAATAACAAACCTTGTATAAGGATGCTTTTATATCCTGAGGAACTTGCACTTTCTGTGGAAGATTAAGGTTTAGGTTGGTCAACTTAAATTTACAAAAGCCAACATACTTGCATGATTTTAGGTGTAATGTACAATTAATGTAGATCATGCAGCAGAAGTTTATGGCTTTAGAGCGGTCTTATATCCTAACTGATCCTCTTCACCACAAGAAATTTTAAGTGTCTTAAGTTTATTTTTCAGTGTCTGATCTTGAGGCATTTTGTACTATTTCTCTAATGCTTATGAGGTGGCATTTGGGGAACCCTTAGGGAATATTGGGAAATCGTTTTTGTAAAGGTTGCTCTTCAGTACAGGATGTGTGAAGAATTAGTTCTCTTTTTGTAGATTGTGTTTGATTACAAGGAAGTTGTATCCTGCATTTAGTAAGGTAAAGCCAGCGCACTCTTCCTCATGCAGTAATAGTGGTCTTTGCTATAAAATTAAATTAAGAATTCAGTAGCATGTATTCTAACTCAGGCTTACAATTTTAGTGCATTTTGTGTTCATTGTGACTATGATTATTCCTAAGTATGTTTGGGATTAAGGACAGCTTTATGAATTCAGCATTGTAATTGTTTAGTTGAGCCTCGTTTTGATGCCTTGTGTTTCAGCGTAAGCATGAGGAAGTTTGTTTTGTTATGAGGAATTCTTGCAAGAAGTCAGTATGCTGGAGGAGGACAAGCTAGTACGAAGAAACTGGCAAATACAGAGAGGTCCAATTAGGAGAAAAGGAAAGAAAATTATTTAAAGTGATATATAGCCAGTAATAATAGAAGTAAGGGGGGAAATTACAATGTATGTTAGGAGAAAATACACATATTGGGGAATAAAACCAGTGTAGCATTTCTCTGGAGGAAGTTATCTAAGGCCTAGAACTTTTTTAAGAATAGACTGCACACAGCACTGAGAAATAACACATACAGAGGCAAGGAGAGGAAAGGGATAACTTACTAAGTCTTTTCTATCTCTAACTTACAGCTGTAGCCTTTGAGATTCAGTTGAACGTGAAACCTGCGCTGCGGGTGGAAGGTGCAGTATGTGCTTCACCATGTCCGAAGCTGTGAATTGTGAGCAGCTGGGCACGTGATGGCCCTCTTTGGCATTGTGTAGATACCTTCAGGGCATTCAATATCTTCGTTACATTATTTTCATATACAAATTTTTGTGATGAGTGGCGAGGAGTTAACATAATGGTAAAGACGACAGTGCGTGCGTGAAAACGTGTGAGAACCCTTGCATTAGAGCCATATGGTGGATCACAGCTGAGTATAGGAATTATTTTCCTTTTTAATTTTTTTTAAGTTGCATAGTGCCAATGCAGAACTTGTCAAGCCTGCGTTTTGTGGTGGGAGATAGTCAATGGCAGCTAGCGTGTACAGCGGATAGGATGGCAAGAGGGCACTCGCCGTGCAGCTTGGATGGATCTGCAGGCATGAGTGTCTGAAAATCCAGTCTTTCATCTTTCTGAGCTTCCTCTCCCTTGTCAAGATTACACCTATGACAGCCCCGCAGAGATACTTGTTGCTGCTCTTGATATTGTTAATATTAAATATTTAAATTAAATATAAAATATTAATATTTTAGCAGTCACACAAATCACCACACATCTTTAGAGCCTCTTTGTACTAAGCACTTTTCAGCGGTATAGAGGCAGGCCCCTGTCCTGAAGAGCTTATAATATAAAGCGAAGGGTCTATGAAAAACGGGGAAGGATGACTCAATCTCATATCTTTATTATATACTTTGATTTTAATTTATGAGTAAAATACCAAATGTTCCTACTTTCTCTTTAGCCTAGCTGTTGGTTGGCTGATTTGGAAGAAGAAACTTCAAATAGGTGTGGGTTTGTGTTTGCTTGCCCTTCCTTTATACATTTGCACACTTAGGTAATTCATAACAGCTTGTAGCTTCTCTTCTCATTTTTTAAAAAACAATTTCAGGTGCAGTATTTGAAAAGATTAAAGAGAATGAAATTTACAGGTCATGTTCCTGGCTGCTCCTGTCTTACATTTTGCCATCTAGAGAATATCCCAACGCTAGAAAAAACGCCTGTTATAGCTAAATTTTACTGTCTTTAGTCAAGTTGATGACAATACAAATTGATTCCAGACCTGAGATCCAGATTTATTGTAACTGTTTGAAAACAGATGCTGATTCAAATTACTGCATTTGACAACTAGAAATAAAATGCCATCGTCTGGTGGTCAAGTTTTAATTTAGATGACTCAAGTGTTCATTTGTGTAGTAAACCATTCCAAGGGGAGCCTCTGCTGCACCATGCGTGGCTGCGCTGCACAGGAGAGGCAATGGGGCAAAGACAGAACTAGGAGGACATTGCTACAGGGTGGCCCTGCAGACTGGCTTGCTTTGGGGATGCTCTGTCTTACCAGGGCAGACAGACAGGAGTTGGATTGTGGTCACAGTGATCAGGAAGAAAACTTGTTGTTTGGGTAAGATGACCTGAGGCCAGCCATTTTTTTTCTGATTTCTGTATAGTATCGTCTGAGCAGAAGCAGCTCTGGGAAGACAAATTCTTTAATTTGTAATGACTTATGAGGATTATTACAGTCTCTAATATGCAAGGCATAGCAGTGCACTTTGATGACCAAGGATCTCCTTCACAGAACAGCTGCACAGTTCATTCATACAAAATATATATATAATAGGAATACATACACCAACCCTAGTAAGAAATATCATAGACGGGTAGGACGTGGGCCTTGAAAGGGCAGCAGAGACTGTGGCTTTCATTAGGATTTCTGCTACTGCTGAAGGAGTGCCTGAATGTACAAAGATGCAGGGAACCTCCTGCGTGGGCGTCTGGCACTGTTGCTGCTTAGAGACAGGTAGACGATTCCCTTCTGCATCTTAGCCTTCTTAGTTTGACTTTGTTATCTAGCACAGATATGCTTGTGTCTGTTTTTGTGTGCGCGTGGCTTTGAAGGTTTGGTCCTTCTGTGTCTCCTTGCTTGGGATTCCTTACTTACAGAACTTTTTTTCTTCCCCCAGCTCCTGTTACAAAGTACAATGAACTGATGCGCTCCATAAAATTAGCAGTAATACCACAACTGAGCTTGTTTCCTTTTCGGTTGTAAGCTCCTGACTAGTCTTCCTGGCCTGCTGGCAGGCCTGTCTGTTCTGTATGGCACTTCAGCCTCTTCGCTTTTTCTCAGACAGGGACAGGGACCCAATCCATCCATACTTCTGGCTTTTCTGCACGCTCTATTTACTGTTCTGTGGGGTTTTCCAATTCATTTTCTTCCACTAACCTTAACCTGTCATATCGGTGCTGTAAAAGTTCATAATGTCTTGAAGTGTTTCTGCTTTCTGTGAAGCCTAAATATGAAGAAGTGTTACTTTAAATACTGCATCTTACTCTAGTTATTGGCTGTATATTTTCCACGTATTAGTATATCTAGTGTTGCCTGTGGTCTTGAAATGTTTGAGTTTTTCTAACCATCTAATCTTTTTTAAGATTACAACAGTCATCTTGTCCTATATACACCAACTGCGTAGTGACATCTCTTTTTACATCAAACTGCAAGCAATGTCAGCACATTGTATACTGTGTTTGTGAAGAAAGTCTCTTCATGGGGCTTCTGAGTATTAAATGCTTTTTGATCAGCTTGCTTATGGTTACGTCAGACCATGGTGGTTTTATGATGTCTTGCATGGCCTTACATACGTTATAGCAAAGCTTATAGTTTTGTGGTCTCCTTTTTGCTGCCACAGTCCTTGAAATGAATCAATGCAAATAAGGTTTAAATCTGTGATGACAAATGGGACTGTGATATTTTCAAATTGGTGTCTTCTCAAAGCAAAACAGGCTCCTGGCCGCTCTGTCCAGCGAGGCAGTGTGCTAGTCACATGAGCTCGTTGTCGTGTCACTCTTCTACTGTTCCTTACTTCAGTTACCATGACTGATCATCATCATCGTTTTATAATTGTTTTTAAGAATGTGCATGGTCCAACTTCTCTAGTTCTTTTTATTGCTCACTGGAAGCCCATCACTGTGCTGTAGTTATGGTGACACAAGGTGTTCATTCCCCCAGACGTTATTTACACCTTGTCTTGTGCCCCTCGTGCTTCCTTCGCGGTGGAGTCTTCCTCTGCCCCCTTCCACACACCTGGCAGTATGTGAACTTTGCGTTCATGTATTTGTTAAATAGCTGGAACAGGGAGCTATAAAACAATTCAAGTTGAACTTTGTGCTCTTGACATTCGCTCAGTCACTGGTGCCCTGAGGGGTGTCTTCTTGGAGCTTTTGTTTCCCCTTTCAGAGTTAATCAGAGACATAAAGACTATTTTGTCTCGAGACCTACAACCACTGAAAAGCAACCAAGGATCAGCACAAATCACTAAACTTCTTATGGCATGTAAGGCTTGGTCATCTCATTAAGTATTTATGTATGCTCTCTTTTTTTTCCTGCAGCTGTCATATTTCTCAGAGGGGATACAGTACCTTATCTCCACATCCACTTGTCTTTATGCCTCTTTGTGAAGCTGCGGTGGGAAGCTCAATCTTTTTTTTGAGTGAGTCAGACATAGCAGAACTGCTTTTAGTTTAAGGATTTTGCAGTCTTGCAGGAAAATATTCTGAGTGTGAGCTGTTTAGATTCTGTTTGCCTTATTATGAGCTGGCTTTCATAATTCATTATTCTTTGTGGTTTCTAAGTTCTGGGGATTTTGTTTCTGGTGTTTTCATTTGGGGATTTTTTTGTTTGACTTTTTGTTTGGTTGGGTTTGGGGTTTTTTTGTTGTTGTTAGCCTTCTAGTCTGCATCATTAATACTGTTTAAACCTTAATGTAATGAGGCATTTCCCCTTTGCGGTCTTATTTCTTTTTTGAATAAAGGATTTCAATCATGACATAGTAATATCTGGTTTTGTGAACTTTCATGCATCTACTACGTACAGATTCCTGTACTCTTTACATTGTTCTTGATGTTGAGCGTCACTGCAGCCTAGATCGTGTTGTCAGTGAGTGCATTGCTCTTCTGCCATCTGGGTCACTATGTATTCAAAAAGTCCTAAACTTCAGTATATCCCAAAGATTACTTTCTGTGACCCAAATAGAGAAGTGAAAGTACAGATCTTGGAACTTTGCTACAAAAAGGAGCTAAATTTGTCTGCCGGCGACATCTGTATGTACTGAAGTTGGTTTTTTTTTTAACCTGTCCCCACAGGGTGAAATATTAATATTATGTATTCTTTAGCTTTTGAGGGTCAGTGCAAAGCTGTGCTATGTTTTTTCTGTGTTGCTGCATATTGGAACTTCTGGCTTTTCAATTTCTTAAGTTCTTCGTATATATATTTGTAGTCTTTTCTAGTCTTCTTTTAGAAAGCTTGTAGAATGTGTATAGAGGAGATGTATGCAGGGCTGAGTATACAACCACAGCTTCTTATGATGCAGACTCAAAATTAGTGAAGTTTTTTTTATGCTTCTGTATCTTTGATTTTGTCAGGTGGATTGCTGGCTGCTCACTTCTGTCTGTTGACATGAACGTTTGTATTTTGATAACATTCTCTCCCAGGACTGGAATTCATTCCCTGCTACAGGTCTTTCCCAGCATTCTGAATTTTTATCCTGTGTGTTTGAAATACTGTGTTTCACTTTCTGATGTTCTACTCAGTATTGCTATTGAATCTTTGTGCTAAGCTACAAGCATAAAATTTTGATCTCATTTTTATCTTACATCTTTGTATTTCAAACTGCTATCATGACGCAGTGCAACTATTAATTAATTTGCTGCGCTTCTAACCTCTGTAGTATTGCTACTGGAATTTGCTTTTCATTGTGTTTTCTCAAGTTTGGCCAAAATCGGACTGTTTCTGTACTCAAAAAAGACATTTTCATGTGTATGACACTGATCCTTTGACATAATTTGGGGGGATTTTTTACATTCTATTTGAATGAATTTATTTTATTCTGATGACTGATACTCTGCTTTGTGTGGAGAATTCGGTGAGTTGCTTGTCTGAGAAATTCACACTAAAATGCAAGTAGATGAGATGATTTCTCAGAGTAAGCCAAAATACGTTTCATAGAGGAAAATCCTTGTCAGAGAAACCTGCAGAGAAGGCTGTGTATCTGAAATTGTGAAAGACAGTTTCAATTGTCAGCTATTTTGAAGAAAAATACAAGTTTATGCCAGAAAATAAAGAAAACAAGCATCAGCAGTTGTTACCAGAAATATTTGTGTGTAATTCCACTTTTTTCCTCCGCTCTCGTGGGTCGTGAATTACGGAATCACAGAATGGTGGGGCTTAGAAGGGACCTCTGGAGATCATCTAGTCTGACCCCACTGCTGAAACGTTAACAGTGGCCATAATACAGAAATTTTACATGAGTTTTACCAGAACCTTTACCGATGCTGAAAATTTATTTCCAGATTTGTTGTTGAGATCCATTGTAGCGGTTGAGCTGTTGAATTCTCTAAACTGACGGTAAGTGGGTGAAATGACATTAACAGCACTTAAAAGTGTGCTTAAACTTACAGCTAGGAGTGAATTAGGTCCTGTGTTCTGGGCACAGTGGACTTGAATGGCTCCTTTGAAGGAGTAGTACCCTAGAGGGCTGAGCAACTTCATGCTCATTAAAAGCACGAATCATAACTTGACCTTTGGCAATGGATTCTGTACGCATTTGACTGCGCTTTAGACACAGCAAATAAATGCGGTGCTTTAGATGCTGGTGCAATTCATATGGAGTAATGAAAGAAAAACTTGTCTCCTTCTATGTAAAGACATTCTCACTCCCACTGTTGCTACTGCTACGCATTCAGCTGCACTGGCATAGAAAAGAGGGGCATTACCAGGCTCAGCGAGACCTTAGGGACCATTGTTATTGTAACTAGTGCAACTGAAACATGCTCTGAACAAGGTGAGAGGACAGTAGTCTGGAAACCTCTGGTAGTTGCCCCTTTCTGAGCAACGCAATCGCTGGTGGGAAGTGTCACCAACCTGACTTGGTGCGTCGGCAGCCTTTACGGTCCTGGATGGCTGCAGGCAGCTCTAATTAATTGTTAAAGTCCACTGATAGCACAGCAGGAAGTGTGCCGTGACTGTGCCGCTCAACTTCACAATTTGCTTCCTGCTCAAAGGTGAGAGAAGGGCTATTGAACAAGAGCTGTAGGATTTATCGGAGGTGTCGAGAGGAGCTGCTGCCTAGAGGGGATGACAGTTTGTTTTGTAAAGTTGTTTTTATTTGAAAGTGCATTTTAGCAACCATTTCCGTATTAGCTTCACAAAATATTTGAAGCTATATCTGCTTCGCGGGTGGAAAACGGCTATAAAGTAATCTCAAGATATTTACCAAACCTTTGTGGCTTTTCCCCTTTCTCTCTTTGTCCTCTTTTCATCTTCTGAATTGCATTTTCTGGGAATTAAATAATAATGGACCTGCTTTGTCAAAACTCCCTAGCCATTCCAGTATTACAGCCCAATAAGAGCGTGGAGTTCTCTAGCAATACATTGAATTTCTGGTCTGATAATTCTCTGCATCAGAAGTATGATTTCAGTTTCTCAAATCCCAGCTGCCATATTTTCAGGTGATTACTGGAAAAAAATTATCTTACGGTATGGGAAATTGTGACAATGTACCCTAATTTTCAATTACAAACAAGTTTAGAGAATGCGTCGTATAATTTGGATATCTGTTGCTCTTATACAATGGTTAGATAAGTTATGTAATAGTCTTTGAGATGTTATTTCATCTCCCCGATGAATTTGAGATACAGTTGGGGAGCCTTTATTCTGCTGGAATGTATAATTGAGTTTTCACAGTTACATCTTTCTTTTATTCCCTTCTTCCTTCCCCCCCTTTTTTTCCTCTTTCTGTTCTGTTATGTGCATACAGTCATTATAGAAAAAGAATTTATGGTGTTTTGTAGTGTCTCTAGACCATGTTGTGATTCATACCATAAACACGGTAACAAAAACTCATGGTATTTTTAGGGAAGTGTTGCATTAAAAATTACCGCAGACATTGAATAGGAACATCGTCGTGTACCTCTGATCTTGACAGATACTTGGTCATAATTGTAGCCTGTGTGTAAAGATTTTTATGTCTCATTTAAGAAATAAAATATGGAATTATCATGTAATTGTGAGTGCATGTAAAATTGTTTTATATGTTTTAACACTGTTAACACTTGTTAACATCAGCTTTGGTGCTTACCAGTTTATAAATTCTTTCAAATTCTGATGAGGATTATCTATATAATAATTTTTACGTTCTTGCAAAAATGGAAAAATAGAGAAGAGAGTAATTCTGATTTTGGCAGTGGGCCGGATCCAGGAAAGTAACCTAGATCTGGTTCTTCTGCAGGTGATTTCTGACTTTAGGTATACTGTTTAGGCTCCCACCCTCCCAAAGGCTTAGGTCAGCAGCTGCAAACCTTAGTTTCTGTCCTGTCACTGGCAGCGCTCTCCATAGCTGGTGTCAGGACACGCTCTGCCTTATTGTCACTTTAAGGTCCTACAGATTTGCATTTAGCACTGTCTAAGTGCCACAGCTTCTATTAGAAGAAGGAAAAGGATTTCTTTTAATAATTAAAAAGGGTCGTGTTTCCTCTCTGGGTGCTGATTTGAATGAACAGGGAATTGTGCTGAACTCTGTGTTGTTGGCGGGAGAGGGTTGCTGTCAGACGAGCCCCGCTGGCAGCGGCTGAGCCGCGTAAGGGGTTTCTGCTGCCAGCTGCTTGTCCCAGCCTACCGCCCAGGTAGCTGCTCCCTAACCTGGCCTGTCCAGACGGTCCCCGTACCCTCACGCATTTCCGCTAACAAAGCCTTTTTAGCCTGTCATTTTGACATCGGGGAAATGAGTGCTCAGGTGCGATGCTGAAGGGTGATGTTCCCCCCCCACCGGTGATGAGCAGCTGGGAGCAATGACCTCTTCACCCCACTCAGATGCATCCAGGGCAGCGCATCTGACGATGGCCTTAGGCAGTCAGAGCTTTCTTACCACTCGAGAGCCTCAAGGGATTTTGGCGGGTCTCAATTGTGGGTAGTGATTGGCCTGGAGATGCAATATATTCAGCAAGATAAGATAATGCTAAGGCATTCAGTAGCAGAATTCCCGACGCTCTTACAGCTTTGCTAGTGAAAACTCGGACCTCTGCAAGTTCTCGGGCACATAAGGTAGGGGTTTTTTTGGATACCGTTTCTGCACTGAGGCACAGACATTCCCATTGTAAGCATATACCAGTTGTTACAGCTCTCACCCAAGTCCCAGTCGTACCAGGTGTATAGGCAGATGATTTAACTGTGTACCTGAGGTATATACTTCTAAGCAATCTATGCCATGCCTCATTTTCCCCTTCTTTGTTATAGTTCAAAGTGTGTTGCATGCTCGTCAGGTAACAGAAACAATCTGCATAAATATTCTGAGTAAAACTAAAGAAAAAACAGTTTTAACATTTCAGAAGGAATATTCCCATGCCAAATCAGGACAAAACAGAAGTCTTCAAAATTTTCATGACTGGCAATACAAAAAAAAAAACCACAAACCAATTTCGCTGTAATTCGTTGGAAACATTTCCCAAATATAATTTTGGAATTATTTGTTTACATTTAAACTATATAAAATAAATTTGAATACTGGTTAGATTGCATTTGGAATCGACATATTTTAAATGGACAAATAGGAATATTTCTGAGACATTTGAAACTAATCGCAGAGGAAATGCTCTGGAGTGCACACCTTTGTAGTGTCTCGAAAGCTTTACAAGTCAGTTGTCTCCTACAAAATTAAGGAGCCTTTCGGTATAGCATTCAGGAATTTAAAATCCCTTTTGGAAAGATGCAAAAACTGGGATAGGAGTATTACAGTGCCACAGACGTTTTCCCAGTATAATAGCATTTCAAAATACGTATTGTCTACAGCTACAGTTAGAAAAGATTGTTTCAGAGTATGTGGTGTTAGGTTGATCGACACAGAAATGAATGTGTACTCTGTAAAAAAAAAGAAAACAAGCATGTTTAATGTTGCATAACTGAAGTTTGATAATTGGATTTTCTCCCTCCCTCCACTTTGCTCCCCCATTTTTTGTACTCTGTTATCTAAGTGCTCTAAATGCAGTGGCATAAAATTATAGTAAGTGGAGCTACAATAAAATGTCTGTTCTTAAAGCATGTGACACAGTTTTAGCGTCGTTTTCTCATCTTTGGACTTTATCAAAGCAAAAAGCAATCCCTTCTTAACTGGCTGTTGCAGGTTACCTTTAACAAGGTGGTGTTACGTGAGAGACGTACACTTGCATGTTTCTGTCGGAAACCATGGCTAAATGCTGAGGTGGAGAAAAGGATTCTGATCCGTTCATTTCATAAACTTGTCAGTTAGAGCATCTCTCTTTGAAACACTTGTCTGTGCCTAGAGACGGCACACTAGACCAAGTTTCAAAGGTTGAAGCAAAGTTTCTGTTACTGTGTGTTTGCATCCATGTGGGAATAATTTTGATATTTGGGGAGGGAATTATAAATGGGAGGATAACGATGCATAATTTCCTTTGCTGTACCAAAGCATCCATGCTTAAAAACGAAAGCATTTTCCATACTTCCAAATATATCGCTTCAGACTATTTGTTTGAATTCTGTTTTACTGAAGGAAGAAGAGCAGAGTGGGGAAAAGAGGACAAGGTATTTCTTTCTACCAAAGCTAGTCAGCCCTCTGAAGAGAGGGTACTACTGCGATTTCATACTCAAGCTTTTAGCAGTGCCGATCAGTGTTTGTGACGATCTACTGAGGCTGCACTAACAGCCACCTGATTTTATCCAATATTGGCAGTGTCTGACAGGATTATGGTATGGCTGCAGGCGGCTGGCTTGTTGTGGCTTCGGGGAGCAGTCCTAGCGTACTGGCATCAGCCTGAATCGCCATGCACGTGAGCCGCTGAGCAGAGCCGTAGGAACCACTGTCGGACTGTGTCGGGGCCGAAACTGGTCCAGACTGACTGACTTATTTTTTTCTCCGCTTGCACAATATTGTTCAGTGTTGAACATAATGATTTACAGGTAGATAATTGTAAAGTATGTTATTTTTTTAAAATAACGGCATGATTTGTTTTAAAACTTGGCTTTTTTTTCAGCTGTGTTGAAGAGAAAGCTGGTTTTCGGTTTAACAGAACACGTCCCCGCTTTCTCCACTCAAGGCTATAGGCAGAGCTGATCGAGCCTGGGTAACTTAGCTAACCTGAACCTTTGTTTTCAGTGTTGATAACTTTGCCGTACAGATCTTCAGATCTGTGTTAGTAGAAGCTACTGTGTTAACTATGTGCATTAAAAAGAAAAAAAAGGCGGCAGGTGCATCTGGACCCCTGTCTATATGGCTTATTGCTTCTGGGATTTTAATGACAGGGTTTTTCTTTTATGTGTTGCAATTTTTAGTATTGTTTTTTAAATGCATTGACAAAGAGAAAGGAAAATAATATAGGCAGCACATGTACAAATGGCTACAGCTTCGTGTAAGCCACTGAATTAAATGGAGTTCCCTACAGGCACACAGATCGGCCCGCGTGGAAGAAAACGTGGGATTGAGCCACACTTATAAGACTTCCAATATTGGTTATAGTAATGAAAATGAACATAGGAACAAACCAAGTTAAAATTATGCTGTTAAAATTATTTTTTTCCCTTTACGTTTTTGTTCACTGTATTTTTTTTTCTTTTTCATTTTCTTTGTGCTTCACACCCACATAGCCCAGAACTCCTTTTTCTTTTTTTAAGTTAGAAAAAACTGTTATCTGGTCTTGTGAACTGCAGTTGCCTGGTTAGGAGAAGATAATCTGTGTGAGTACAAACGAGATCTTAGAGTGTGTAAGCTAAGATGAAGCAGGTAGACTTACTTATGAAACCAGAAAACAAACTCATGATTTCTGAGAACAATATAGTTTTAGTCTAATTATCCAATATTTTTATCCTGATTATTGTGTTAAGAAATTTTATTGAAAGTTGAACTGCTGACGGTATGTAATATGGGATGTGTTTATATATAAAATGGGATCTCAAGTCTGTCAACAGAGGAAGAATTGTTTTGCTTGTGACTGAGGCAGTACTGCTTTTAAGGTTTATTCTTTCCAGTCTTCTTCCTAGTTTTATGCCTGATTCTTACAGTTTGGAACTACGTTTTCTTTTCCCAGTTGGACATTTTTTAAGAGTATTTTGTTACATCTTTGAAGAACTTATGTTGGCTTCTGTTGAATGGACTGTAAACATCTAAAACACAAAGTATTTTCAGACTACTGTCTGCCTAAGATGGTCAATCCAAACTGACGAGGCCTTGAAGGTAAACTGTCGTGTTCTGGCTTCCTGGACTAAGGGAGATGAATGAGCAGACGCAGGCAGGCTTCACAGCCTGATGAAGAAAAAAGGAAGTAGTCCTTTTTTTTCTCAAGCTTTGCTGCCTTGTCTGGTCACATGGTAAGCCAAACTTGCTAACAGACTTGTGCTTCCTTTGCTTTCTGAAGAGGATAGGTATCTGGCAAATAAGCGTGCGGCTTAAAAAAACAAATGCTCTATTGATATTCATGGAGCCAAAAAAACCAATGGCTAATCTTGTCAAGTATACGAACTTCCAGAAGCATAATTAAAATTCAGAAATAGTAGCAGGCATACTGCTTAAGTACTATACAGTTGAAGTTTGTTTTCCTTTTATATTTCTAATGGGTATTTCTATCTCAATTAGCATTCTTCCCATTCGATGTTATGGTCAAGTAGTGTAGGAATGTGCAGAGCCAGACTCAGATTTTTTTTTTTTGTCTTGAGCACAGTCACAATATAATAGTTTGTACCCTATAAAATGTCTTTTTTGCCCATCACATCCCAGACGTGTATTTCTCAAACAGGAGCTTTGCATTTAAGATTTGTATTTGAATTTAAATGTATTGAGATGGAATGTCTTGAAAGAAATCAGGAATGGCTTGTATTATCCATATCTGATTGTGAAGGGGAGGAAGAAAAGCTTATTATCTAATCAGATTTATTTTTAGCAGTCTTCCATAATTGGCATGAGACCCTCAATCTAAGTACTTGGTTTAGAATGGAGATGAGCTGATCCTTTCATGTTCACTGGTTATCTGGAACACAATTTCAGAGCTTTATTATACCGTCTCATTTAGGGGCTAGTGCCTAAACAGTGTCCAAGTCTCTAATATTATCAGTTCTTGTAAGAAATTACTTGCTTATTCACTGTAATAATTGCAGCAAATGAAATAATTCTGTGTTCTGGTTAGATTTCTTTTCTTCATTAATTTTATTAATTTGTCTGTTTTATTGTTACTTTAATTTAACTAGTTTCATTTATAAATCGTAGAACATATGTTTTGGTGCTTCTCCCGCAGCTACTGCTACTCTGAGTAGACCCAAATACGTGTTTGTTTAATCCACAAATAATTTGGTGTAGAGGTGCCCAAGCTACATGCCCAAAGTAATGCATCCGTGTGAGCTCGCTCACAGTGCCTAAGATAATCAGAAGCAAGGCTTAATAGCCTGCGCTCAGTACTGCAGTGAGGTAGTTACACTGATCCCAAGGTGCAAGCCACTGTTTTGCACATTTGGCATTGTGTCGAATTGTAGAAATACACTGGCTGCCTCGAATAGCTTTTTTCCTGTTTGTGCTGCAGTCCTCTGTGCTGTGGAAATGATCAGAAATAGTTCAGACAACCATAGCCTATTGAGAATATTTGCCTCCATTTTAATATTAAATGTAAGTACATGTAAATAACTGTGAAAAGCTTGCATTGCAGTTGTGGTCCAAAATAACTGTTTTTTTCATTGAGAATCTTGTTTGTGCTCTGTGCCAAAATGCACTTAACATATTTTATGAGGTAAGTGGACATGCTATATTAGTATTTCAAGTTTTAAAATTAGGCAACAGCTTTGTCATATAGCGATCTTTAATTGTGAAACAATCAACTGGAAATACAAATCTGTCCCTTCAGCTGCTTCTGAAGGATTAATCTTGTAAACCAAAAGTTGCCCAGGAGAGTGTCACCTGTGGTGGCTGGATGAAGTAAGTGAAGACCATAGCTGGATGTGTTCATTGTGCGTTTCTAATAAGAAACTCCATATTCACTGTCAGACTTAATTTTGAGAGGTGTCTTGCAGGTTAGTTTTTGAATCAGTGTTCATCCGTCATCCATCAGCTACTACAATTGTCTCATGCTTACTTGAGGTATGATACCTCTCAACCTTTTAATCAAAACCAACCCAGGCAGAGTAACCAGAAGCGTACGGTGGGTGATAGTTGCTCAGGAAACCCTCCCAAGCTTTATGTCTTCTCCACCGCTTCAGTAAAAAGTTAAACATCTTCTGCACGCTTCCTTTGGTCTCTGAGACTTTGGAGAAAGAGGCTATTGGACTCTAAATACAGCAATGAGTAAAACCTGAACACTGCGAGATACTAGCACATAGGACTTTTTATTTTTGTGGTGGTTTTTTTTTTTTAAAAAAAAGAAAAAGTCACTAGATCTCACTGCGGTTCTTTACGTGGAGTAGCACCTTGTTTCTTACTGAACTGCCCTTGTACTTTGAGCCGTTGTTTCTATGTAGATACGCATTTGATATCTGGACAGTTGCGTGTCCGACTTCAGCAAAGATTGCCAGGAACGTGTCTCCAGGCTGAATATTGCTGAGCGTCCTCCACAAAGCTCATGTCTCAACTTTCCAAGTCTGCCCAGTGTGAGATTGGCTAAAATGACTGTTCCGAACT
Organism: Steatornis caripensis; assembly: GCA_013398225.1. Lineage (NCBI taxonomy): Eukaryota > Metazoa > Chordata > Aves > Caprimulgiformes > Steatornithidae > Steatornis > Steatornis caripensis. The sequence continues at coordinate 138,183 of VZSC01019230.1, read as the reverse complement.
AGAGGATTTTTGCTACATTTTCCGATAGCAAAGAATTCTTAAATGGCAAGTCATCCTCTTCTCTTCACAATTTGATATGTAGTCATCTTGGGGTTTTTTTATTTAGGTTTTCAATTAGAAAAGAGTTGTGACACAGATCCTAGGGCAGAACCCATTTCAGCCAGATTTGTGTGCTTTGATCTGAAGTAAGGCACAAAAAGTAATAAAAGATTAAATGGCCACAAACTTTAATGTCAGATTTAGTAGTCATTAAGATCTTTTGGGTATTATGTAATTGTTAATTCAGTTCTTGGTTCATTAAAAATATGTATTTGTGTAATTTGCAATTGCATTGAGAGTTCAGAATTATGTTGTTAGTTGCAAAACTTCTATGTCCTCTGCATCATAGCTGCCATGAAGCATTTCCAAATACAATGTTTTTTACAAAGCACAGCCACTCTTGTGTTTAAAAGTTCTCTTTCACGAATAAGAAGCGCAACTAGAAGACCTGCATCAAAAGCATCACTCACTGTATGTGCTACGTATTTCCATGTGCCTGAGAGCAGACACCCATTCACTCCCACAAACCCTGACACAGTGATGTGTCATTTTTAATTTTTTCTGAAGATTTTGCAAATGACCTTTTTGTGGAAACACCAAGGTGAACTTGCTGAGGAGTGGTGTAACTGTTCATACTACTCTAGCTTTAATTAATGTCTTGACAAAGTATCTTTACCAGGAGTTCCTGTGGGTTTCTCTTTCACTGTATTCTCTAGCTGTTGAAGGGTAAATAATTTAACTGAATATTCAATGTAATCAGCTGGGTGTTTTATTCAGGTAATCATTCGATCAGTACAGTCACACAGGTATTTTAGAAGATGTGTTTATTGTGAGAGAATCTCTACAGTAAAGAGGTGATCAAACAATATATTTTTTGTTGTTGGCGAACTAGAATGCTTGGTGCTGAAAAAAAGGAGATGATACACAAAAGGACTTTTTATCAAGTATGGACATTTCTTAGTACCTTGTTGATTAGAAGACCAAAGTACCTCTTGAGTACTTTGACCTGAAATAGAGGACCTGAATTCAAAGCTAAAAATGTCCATGTCTGGAAGAATGCAGATGAGTATCTTAGACTTTCAAATCGTAAATAACTGATCAAATTTTAGTTCTGTGATTTAATATATTTTTATAATGTAGTAAACTGAACGTTAGCTTGTACCCAGAAAAAAAAAAATCCCTTTCTCCAATGTTTTTCAGTGTTTTAAGTAAATTTTAATGAGGAAGAGCTAGTGAATGTAAAGCAGAGTCTCCTAGATTCTAACAATGTGTGTTTACAAGCAATTTCTCACAGGTAATGCACAATAAGTAGAGTGCGTCCATACATTTGGTATTTTAAAATAAAGAGTTTTTTCATGTTGTGATGCAGCCACAGTGTCTTGGAGACGGAAGTAGTCACAAATCTGCAAATAACAAATGTAGAATAGAACAACAGTTGTGTGGCCTCAGTTTGACTCTTAAAAGCTCAAAATTATGTGTTTGATTTGAATGTCTCTCTTAATTTCTATCAACTTTAGGCAGCTCACTTTTAGAGTGCCATTATTTCAAATTTCTTGATTGTTTTCAGTGCATTCTGCAAAGAAGCATATGCATGGTAAGATCCACGTATATACATATATGAGTATTCTCATTGATTTATGTGGTTACATACATAAAATATTCATACCTTAATAGAAACTAAAAACAGTCTTTATTGAGTTAAGTTGTGAATGTGGACACCAGGCTGCAGAAATGATTGATGGTTTTCTTACCACATGTAATAGCCTAACAGGATTTCACAAAACCTCTGTTCACACACTTAAAAATTACCAGAGCGTTTCCTTAAAATAAAGAGCAGATAGTGTAATCTCAAACGGCTGCATCAGTATTTCAGAGACATTTTCCTAAATGTTGCTTAAAAAAATAGATCTGGAATTTAAGGGAACCTTTTTGCGTGAATAAACACTGTAGATTACAGTTGCATATAGACTTACATATGTTGTTGTATTCATTTTGTTCAATAGAGTTCATTCATTGCATCATAACTTGGTTGGGTTTTGTTTTTAACAAACACTTTCCAATAGAAAAATTGGAAGTAAGGTTAATTCTAAGATACGATTCTATTATATTTTTTTGTTTCTGTCTGGAAATTACTTGCCAAGTATCTTGAGAAACGGTCACAGTCAGATTTCACCAGTTATTAAAAACCTCCTAAGCCTGCACTGCTGCATTTTTTCCTCTTAAGATCCCTGCTGCTTGCACCCTTATTACAAAGTTGCCTCTGTTGCTTCTTCTGCACCTCACCGATGATGTTTTACCTCCCCTATGATGTGCCTACTGTATATGTGTTTCGGCATGGGTCAGGAGTGTGGCCTTTCAGCACATCTCCTGGCTTACCATACTTTGATTTGCCTCATGGAGTGGTATCAGAGCACACGCGCTGATTCCTGCTGGGCAGCTCTAAGCTGGAGAACACACTCCAGAAGCACTATTCCCNTTTTTTTGTTTCTGTCTGGAAATTACTTGCCAAGTATCTTGAGAAACAGTCACAGTCAGATTTCACCAGTTATTAAAAACCTCCTAAGCCTGCACTGCTGCATTTTTTCCTCTTAAGATCCCTGCTGCTTGCACCCTTATTACAAAGTTGCCTCTGTTGCTTCTTCTGCACCTCACCGATGATGTTTTACCTCCCCTATGATGTGCCTACTGTATATGTGTTTCGGCATGGGTCAGGAGTGTGGCCTTTCAGCACATCTCCTGGCTTACCATACTTTGATTTGCCTCATGGAGTGGTATCAGAGCACACGCGCTGATTCCTGCTGGGCAGCCCTAAGCTGGAGAACACACTCCAGAAGCACTATTCCCGTCCTCAGCTGCACACGTGCTCCTGCCCGCAGGTCTGTGCTGCACCCGACTCGAAGCAAAACCCTTAGAATACAAATCACGTGGCTATCAGGTTCTCGGCAGGAGCTGCTCCGTGCAGCAGATCAGCTGCTGTTGGCATGCGTTGCTTTATAATGTCTAATGTAGCCACGGTCCATGACCCCCTGTGTCCCTGGTGGGGACTATTCTTGCCTAGGATGGCAGGGTCCTTCTGTGATCCGTCAGTGCTGGTGATGGCACAGTCGTGATCCTGGGAACAAGAATTGAAGATGGGGCGCTTTTAGATGGGTGCCAGAAACTCATGCCATTCATTAGAGAGGGGTATTCATGTTGTGTGCTGTAATCACTGTAATTAAGGACTATAGTACTGTTTTGTTGTGGGTAGCACCCTCCTGGTATTTTTTTTTTATACTCCTCCATGTTCTCAGGCTTGCATATCCTCAGGAGTGAAATTATTCATGGCCAACATACTCACTCCTGTATCACCCCGGTAATTTACTGCAACGTCTCTGTTCCTTGTTCCCCTTTGATTGGCCTCTCCATGTAGTCATGTAGCGCATAACACAAAGATGGATTGTATGGCATTCTCTGCTGGGGAAAATCAACACATAGAGCAGGCTCACTGCCAAGATGCTCATAATTAAACTGTTGCTATGGACGGGATTACATCAATGTTTCTACCAATTATTTGCTGCAATTTTGTGGCTATCAGTACTTGGAATTTTGGAAGGTTTAGTTTTTATCTTCCTTCTACTTACCTTAGTTTTCAATTGAAGCGTTGCCGCACATAGATGTATAAATAAAAATAATTATCGGAAGACACAGCAAAAAAAGATAAGCAGATTCCATCATTCTGACTCTGTGCTTGAAGTCGCTATCCTTGTGAGGTGTTCACGTTTATTCAGCTAAAAGAAAGGGCCAGATGCAGTCATTCCCGTTCAGAGCTCATGGTATTACTGTGACCTAAGAGTCTGTCACAAAGCTACGGTGATGTGGTAACAGCCTGTACAGCCAGAGTGTTATCAGCTTGCGTTGAAATGTTGCCAATGCAGTAGAACAGCCCGTGAGAGAGAAAAACAGCAACGAAGTGGTTAAACCTTTAATTTTTTTTGTCCCTCGTCCGCTCTGATTCACGTGCAGTAAGTTGTGAGAGGGAGTAATGACAGGATAGCATGAAGTACACCAATACGTTGGAACAGAGCTCGCTTGCCTGAATGTCGTGGCTGTACTTCACCTGCTACTGTATCATTGCTACTGTTCTCCCCTATTACAGTGATCTTCAGCAAGTAATTGCTTTTGGTAGCACTCAAAATGTTTCGTGTTATAGCTAACTAGTGTGCAGTGCATTAAGTGTAGAGAGGTCCAGGATTACAGCACAAATAAGGTAGTCTGAGGGGTAACAAACGATTTCGAGCGCAGCTGAGATCACTGTAACGAGATAAACAGTGTGGTGTCACAAAATTGTCTCCCAGTTGACAAAACAATCCATATTTTATAGATTGCCTTAAAAATTGAAGGATGGAGTCAATTATAGCCAATTATGATGCTACATTTACTGGAGGAGTTTTCATATCCTTTGGGGAAGAATAAGGAGAATGTTCGAGTCAGTCAGTGAAAGCTTTTGCATTTGCTTCCTTGTTGTATCTGAACGCAGTTTTTTCCTATTTGTTCAGGTGAAAACTGCATATGAAAGCTGGGACCAAATTATCTTTAGGAAAAAGATTTTTTTAGTTCTTTCATTTTTCTTTGTGTTGAGCATAAAATCACGGTAGGTAATATGGCAAATAGAACAAGAAACTCAAACATCATCTCCCCTCAGTTGCGTTTGGGTTTACGCCAAAGGAATTCCAGATGCAGTGTGGTGATGGAAAAGCCTGCTTAGACAATGCATATTGACACCTTTAATTTGACTTGCTTCTTTCCCAAAAAGAAGCCTTCATGTCACTAAAGAGATACCCAGTAGATACTGCATATTTCCAAACTTAGTCTATTAAAGTAAAAATAAAGAAATGAGAGCATGGAATGGTTTGCTGTGACCTGCAGTTGCTTTTCAGTGAATAGATGTAAAATGAGATACAAAAGCAGTGTGTTGAAGATGGACAGACAGATACCCGTATTCTTAAGAGATCTGGTTGAGTCTCAGCAGCTGAGAGGCAAGCATTCGTTTAATGGCACAGTAGTCTTTCATTTATGTTATCTCCCTCCTGCCATTTTGATTCTAAGGTAGCGTATCGGGGAGCTGCGCGTCCCATCTATCTCACGGTGTAGGACTGACTGTGAGGACTAGGTTCCCTTCCCTAGCAAAGCATGTTAATTAAAGATTCAGATATATAAATAAAGGTGTATTCAGAGACAAAAGCTGACAGTAAACAGGTTGAGTAATGTTTCAAAGCGTTATCTGCCTTCTGCGTTCAGGATTTCCTTTCACCAGCTAGCTTCAGAGGGTGACCTAGTACATGTGCCAATGACAAAAGCTGCTTGTAAGAATTCAGATCATGCTTTCTGCTTTATGAAATGGGATTGTAAAAATCCTCTCAAAAATGACATCTAAAATAGCATTAAAACACAATTTCCCTTTGATAAGGTTTTAAGGCACTCGTATGAAAAGTGGCACTGCTTTGAGTGGCTCTGTGTCAGCATTATGCAATGTGTTGCACATAAGTGACGTTAATCCATTAAGGGTGTGAGGGTCACTTATTTTTCTCATGAAGTCATTAAATACCTTTATTGATTTCTGTTCGATCAGTTGCATTCTGCTGGCATACAGCGATCTCTAGACATGCTCATAGTGCTGGTTCTAATAATGTTTATAGACCATAGTTTTAAAGACAGGATATTACATTCAAAATAAATGATCATGCCTAAGTGAAACACAAAGGAGCTTAGGGAAGCAATAATATTACACTGTTTGCAAATTACCTGAACCTACTTTATTGCAGAAGATGTTTTTGTGACACAGATGTTCTAAAATCAATAATTAGCCAACTTCACTACATTCTTTGTTTTTTCTAAAGGTACAAAATCTATTTATATATTTGGACTGCTTCTGTTATGTGATGATAAAGCATCTTTTAAAAATCAAACGCAAACCTGGAAAGCCTGTCGCAGTAAATATAACATTTGTAATCCTAGTTTTTATGCTGAAGACTGTTTAAACCTGGAATCACAACAAATGCTGTACATTGAACTGGCGGGCACTTACTATTTTGCTAGATTATTTTGTCATTTGAAGCAGTGTTGTGGATATGGAATGCTAGTGGATCAAATGCCAATAAGAGTACATTTCTTCATGATGAACAAATCTCATAGGAGGAAGTACGTAAGACTCAATTAAACATAACGAGTGCATTTTAGCTCTGTATGAATGGATGCGCAGCAGACAAGGAAAAAAAAGTCATGTGCGGCCCTCCCTACTTTGATGCCATCCTAATGGCTTTATCTTGACAGTTAGCCTGAGTTTGTTTCCTTACATAATAGATAACTTCAATTGTATTTTCTATTTTTCCTACTTAGAAGGAAATGAGGCTTCAGATGAGTTTAAAATCTGATGGAAGAGTTGTGATGGTCCTGTTAGTTTTTGCTATAATCTGATATTGTAGTTTACCTCACCTCTTCTAGCTTTTTTCCCTTTGGACACAAACGATTGATCGGAGTAGATTGCCAGCTTTGCCCTGGGCATAGCAAAAGCAGACCAGTACATTTATCTCTGCAGCTAAAACGTGAAGTTTTTACTTCCAAGCAGTGAATCGCATCCTACTGAGGAATTACTGTTTGTTCTGTGGGTTTCTTCGCCAGGACCCTTAAGGGGCTCTGACAGGTCTTGTCGAATAGCGTTGGTCATCCTTGTCTCAGACACCAAATGATGCCAAGTAGTGGCAAGTTTATTGCATTGTCTCTGGAGAAGCTGTTGTTCACTCAGTGATTTCTTTGTAGGCTGCCTGCCTGATTTCATTGAAGGAAACCCGAGCAAGGCTGTGTTATTAATGAATTATGACAAGCCTTTTGACTATCAGGCAGAGAGGTTTCTGCTATCTCCTTTTAAGACAAAAACTTAATGGAAGATGCTCAGCTGGGCAAGCTCTCCGCTGATACTCCTTAAGTGCTCATCCCAGGCTGATGCGAACAGGCAGAGAGCCGTGAAGCTGCAAGTGGCAGCGTTTAATACCATCTCCCTCATAATGCCTGAATAATTTTCCGGAGAGCGATCGCCACAGCTGCTGTGAACACGGTTATTTGTTTATTTTTCACCTTGGTCCTGGCGGATTGCTGACCTAGCTAATCTGCTGTGTGCGCGGGGCCAGCGGCGGGGGGGCCATAACGACGTTTCCCCGCTCACAGCACCGGCGCTCTGCTGAACGTGACGGGATCGGCAGCCAGAGCCTGAGACGGGCTCCGGAAGCCTGGTGGAGTTATGTGGGCTGGCTCCAGGGCCCGCTCTGTGAGGGGAGCTGAGCGGTGCTGGTGAAGGATGGGAAGGAGGCGATGAGGGAGACAGCTTATGTTTTCCTTAATGGATGTTTGTGAGCGGGAAGGAGATGGCATGGGCTGTCGGGGTGAGTTATGGAGCGCTTTTTGCGATCTCCCTCTGGTCGGGCGGCTCATTATGTTAAGGAGTGCAGCTTTTAAAGCGCCGTAGCTCTCCTTTTATGTGCCTTGGCCTTCATTTGCTGAAATGCCTTGAGTTCACGGCGCTCAAGTCATTTTGGAAACGGGATGTAATTACAAAGGTTTCTTATGCTTACCAACAGCTTTTTTGAACCGATGTAATTATCATTACTTGTGGATACTGTAAATTGAATATCCCCTCCCTAATTACATTAAACTCAAGGGTTGACTGCTTAAACAGCCAAATACGAAAAGTTCACCCTTTACTATAAATAGCAAAATTGTTCTTTTAGTTCTGCTGACCTTTAAAGGAAAGTGCATTACACGATGTCGTCAGGTGTACATTATAAAGATAGCTTGTAATTAGATCTGTAATGAGGAGCTCAGTTAGAATGGCTTTCTGAAAAACTTCATTTATTCAGCGTTTTCTAACTGTGGGACAGAATTAAAGTTTCCGGGTGCGTCAGGGCTTTTAAAGAGGCTGGCTGTCGTTTTGCACTTCACCTGCTCTGCACCGGTGATTTGTAGCTGCCCGGTGCTACTGCCAGTGCTCGAAGGCAGCTGCTGTAGCTGCAGCGACTTAGCCTGCCCTTTGAAAACAACATGAGGTCAAGGGAACGATTTACCTAGCGGTCCAAGGGTTTCTGTGATTAATTACTGTTTTTTAACTTCATTTCAGGAGACAGGTAATGTCTTAATTTGTAGTGAAGAGCAGAATAAAGAGAGAGGAGATGTGGATGTCTGATTTTAGTTAGGTTTTCTCCTGTTAACGCAAGTAACTGTAGTCGTGCTGAAACGTAAGTCGTCTCATCTCATAGAAGGAAGCAGAGCTTTAGTTAAAGAGTTGATGTGCCTGCCTTGGGTTCAGTCTGCTGCCTGTCACAGCTTCACGAATTTTGTTCTTTGCTTTAAGAACACTGAAGGCATTTCTCTGAGAAGTTTGATTGACTTCTACGTACTTGCGGTGACTGAAAATTCTAGTGCATTGCTACCAGCTAATGTTTAGTTTGCTGTCTTCATTCTACTTTAATTAAAAACATGCTTTTTAATCCCTATAGCGGCTTTTTTGTTGGTCAGGACTACTTACCTTCCCAGAGCGCTTCCTGCTGAGTGTCCTTCATGACCTGTCATAAAAACATGCTTGGACAGGACAAATTGAAAAGTGTGCCTTCAAGAAAGAAAGAAACTTCAATTACGGTTCAATGGTAGACAATATGGCTATGGTAAAAGAAGGAGGGAAAAAAATCCTTATTGCATAATGGAATACTGTAACATTTGAATTGAAATAACTCCTAAGTGATTTTTAATGAAATGTGAGGCTAGAACAAAGGCAAAAAATAAGTTGCGATTTGGTCTATTTTAGAGCATGTGTTATTAGTCCATTCACACTCTCCTGTAGCAACTCTTAGCTAACTGTTTAAACCGGTGAAATACTCTGCATAGTTTTATTTCTTGATGAAAAATACTTATGTTCCTATTTGATACATTTATGAGTTTAAAACTAAGGAATAATTATTCATCATAATTCTGGTTTTTCTTCCAACATATATTCTTCCTTTCTGTATTTGTTCTATTACATGACAGGCAAAGCTACTGTATAGATTGTTTATAGATTGCAGGGGTAGTATATTTCTGTTACACCCATGCGTGTGCATATGTGAACAGACAGTATTTTATGCAAGTAAGAAGAGAGTATGCCAGGTGTAGCCAGTATTAATAGACAATTCTGTGTCTGATATTTAACAATCCAAATGAAAACCAGACCAGTCTCATGGCTTATGCAATTAGACAAAGATACGAGTGGTATCAGTCCATTAGCAGACAGGCAGATCCTTTCTCATAAAAGCCAGAAGTGGATGTTTTTGTAGAGATGTGTAGAGATTAGCTAGAAATCTCAAGAAGGCCTAGACTTAATTTAGTTGTTCCCCATTACAGAACCTCAGTGGATAAAAACATTTGTGTGTTGTTCAAGCAACAAAAAGTCTGATTCCAGTGGCACCTTGAACAGGCTAGCTGATAGGAAAGAAAGTGAAGAAGAGAGAGCAGTGAGAAAGGCAAGACTTTAAAGATTTTTAGATTCGTTTGTTTCTGCTCACCCTTTTGCAGGCACTTGTGCTTACCCTTAAGGCTTAAAATCTTCAGTTGCTTCAAAATGGCATGACAAAGTGATTTTTAGCTGGCTGTATGCTGCTAAAGTGAAGGTAAATCTTCAAAATTGTCTTTTCCCAGTTAATTCGAATACTAGTGAAGCTTGTGTATTTAACAATAGCTAAGCTTTTGATACATGGTAATGCTTTTTAGTAGAGCTCATTGATCGTATGTGTGTAATTTGTCAACCTCTTTTTTGAATGGTTTATCAGCAAGTATCTAGACGGTGCTGTCTCCTTGAATTTTGGATATGCTCTCAAAGAAAACTCTTACGAAACTCAGATGCAGACAGTGTTAAAACTGCTGTGTTTTTCTCCCTAGTTATAGGTTGCACTTCTGCATTAAGCTTCTTTCTGTTTCGCTCCTATCTTTGTAAAAGTAAACACAAAATACTCAGGGATGAAGCATGTCTCCTAAACTCCTCCCTGCTGGAAGCAGGGACAGTGGATTAACTGGGTGACATTACAAAGTGACGTAATTGTGTTCTCTGTTTGCTTCCTGTTCAGTTCCTAACAATACCTAATATTTGGGCTACTTTCTTTTGGCGGCTGAGCACTGAGCTGACATTTTAATGGCACTATTTATTGTAACCCCAAGGTCTTGCTCCTGAATGGTAATGTTCAGCTCAGAGCGCATCACTGT
>VZSC01019230.1:116805-127770 GCA_013398225.1 Steatornis caripensis | reverse complement strand
CATCACTGTACGTGTGAAGTTAAGGTTATATTTTCCCATGTGCATCACTCTACGCTTATCCACACTGAATTTAATTTACCGTTTCATTGTCTAGTCACTCAATTTCATAAGGTCCTGTGATTCTTCACTGCTTGCCTTCATCCTTACTGCCCTGAATAAGTTTGTATCACCTGCGAACTTGGTTCCTTCAGTGCTCAGCTACCTCTTTCCATACCTGTTATTGACTTGGAAAGGAGCAGATCTCTGTGCCATCAGATCCCTGTGGTACTCCACTGGTAGGCTTCTTCCTCTATGCAGGCATGACCATTTACCACTAATTTCTGGTTATGCCTTTTAATCAGTTATGTTGCCGTGCAGGGACCTCTATTTTGCCATGGGTGCTTAGCTTCTTTAAAAGCCTTTGGTGAAGTACTTCTAAAAGCCTTTTGGAAATCCCACGTAGACTGCGTTGAGAGGAACACTGGTTTTACGTGTTTGAGCTGTTTGTGCGACAGGACTTCACTTTATGAAAACTGAAACTTTACTCATCTCAGACATGTGCCCACTTAGTCTATTTGTTATTATAGTTTCTATTAACTTAACTAGCATACAGATATCAGGCTTGCAGATTGCCGTTCCCTGGAGCTTTTCTGGAACCTGTATTAGAAGTTGGCAGCACATTAGCCACAGTGGAGACCTAGAGTAGCAAGGCTCTGGGGAGAGGGATGACACATCGTCATTAGTAATTCAGCTGTTCTACCTCTGAATTTTCACTCTCAAATGAATGCTGTCTGGTGCCAGCCGTTTGTTACTTGTCCAGAGAAAGGACTGGGTTTTTTTTCTTAACACGCTTCTGTAATGCCCAGCACAACAGAGTTCCTTGTACTCGCCAACGTAATAATAGTCATAAATTAAAATCAGATCGGTTGTTAAAAACTGGATTTAAAAAATACGACACTTGTTTCTACTATTATTTGCAAGTTTTATTAACATCCTGTTATGGTTTGTTTTGTTTAATTCTGTGTATTTTTGTTTCTCTTACTGGTGTTTGAGGGAGTAATGCAAACAGCTGAAGAAAGGGCAAGATTTCATTTACAGAGAATGAGACTTTAAAAATCCTGAAAATATATAGAGTGGTTATTTCAGTTATATATATCTGAGATGTTATGTGAAGCCATGATACTCTAGAAAAAGTCAGGTGGAAGCAGTATTTTTAATTTGACAGTTTCCTTTTAATAAAACCACATATTACCTCCATCAGTAACTATCAATCTTAAATTACATTAGTCAAATTTTAGCTCATGGATAATAAATGTGCACCAGCACCATGCCTGGTTTCTGAGTGAAGCTTTTGTGATGTTTCAATTCTGGGGAATGTTCCTTTGGCGTTTCTCATTACACAGCTCTTGTTCAAAGCTGAGCGAAGTTACGAATTGTTTAAAACGACTGAAGGAGAAGTTTGGGGTCACAGTCTACCATTTCTTTGGACAAAGCTGTGTCAATGTTTGTATTATATACTCATATTTTAGGGATTCAGGATTCTATTTTAATCACACTGGGCTTAAATTTTTAATCCATCGGGTTTTTGAGCTCTTTTAACTCCCTGAAGTAGGGCTCCCACCCCACAAGGCAGAAGAACGTTGCAGGCGAAATGCTTGACAGCAGGTCCTTTTGCTGCTTGAAAGCACAAAGCAATAAGGCTCTTTAGGTGTCTGCGGAAGCATAGCCACAATTTTACTGCAAAGCTCAGCGGAAGAAAGCTCCCTCCCACTCAGGGTGGAGGCAGAGCAAAAGATTTGTCTGTTCTTGTGTTTTTATCTTAAGGAAATGGGCTTTGTGGCCCTTTATAGGGTCCCACGTGATGTAAAAACTGACAGCTCTGATCCTCCAACTTCACTTTGCTCTGTATTTCACGTCCTGTCAGCTCTCAGTGGGAGAAATGACTGATTCTCTTTTTCTTCTGCCATGGGCGTTCAGGGGCACGAGGTATGATTCATCACAGGCGTGCCACTCAGTCTGGTACGCCATCATGCTTGTATCGGAGGCATGAGAGAAGAATAGCGTTGTAACTGGGATTATAACATTTTCCCAGTTATGCTTAAGAATTTTGCCAGTTGTAGGAAGAAACAACTCAATCTTGATTTGTTACGTTTTCAGTTTGTCAAGTTGAAAGTAGGAAAGGTGGAGAGAGAGAAAAACAGGGCAAAAATGACCGGGTAATGAGGTAAAATGAGTTACAAATGATAATGGAACTAACGTGATGTGCATTTAACTTAAACTTTTTGGCAGGCAGAGATTAAATGGAAATTTACCTATAGTACTGAACACTGTTTATGTAAGGGTTTTGATAGTGATTTCATTCTGTTCTTTCATTTTTTTTCAATTACTGTGGACAGACCAGGAAACTGAAGTACCATCATAATTCTTCACCAGCACAAGGAAATATAATGTAGAAGAATTGCCAAGCTCTATTCCAAACCCACCTTTTTAATGATAAATACATGCACTTTACAGAATTGCAGGCTTCAGGAAGGCTTCCCCGCATCTCTCCCCACCATATTCCTAGTTTATAGAGGAATCTTCTGGGTTTTGCGTTCAAAAAGATCTCTTTCGCAAACTGTCTTGGGAGCATCAGAAGCAGGGCAAGGAACAAGTTGGATATCAGCACTCCAGTCTGATGGACGTTGGCAAGACCCAGCTGTCAGATTTGGTATTGAGGAAAAAAAATCCCTCACAGGTTCTGAATGGCAAAAAACTCTGAGGCATTTTGTCTTAGGGTGTGCTGTCAGTGAGGATCACCTGCTAGACACGTTACACATACTAAAACCAGTTTGTTCCACGGACCTTGAGCATTGGTTTCCTGAGGACTGGATTGCTAACATCTACATAATAGTAATTTGAAAACTGTAGGAGAGAAAATGTTTAACAAGAGCATTTTCAAAGTTTCTTTCAGACATAAAATAAATATGGAAGAAGACAGGCAAACTACTTTTTTCAAGGGGAAGAAAAAAGGCAAGGTGGGATTTTAGGTGAGGGTGGTAAGAGGCATGATATAGAAGATGGTCTGGTCTTCGGGAGCTTTCTGAAGGTATGCCAGAGACAGGCATGAGCTGAGTGCTTGTGCATGCCATCAAGTCATGACGGATGAGTTACACGTCCACATTGCCTTCTTAGTACATAGCATCTTCAGTATAGGACTGTGTACGTCCACACGTGTACTTTTTCACACCTGCCTGGAGTGTCTCTTAAGACGACAGTGTTGAACTTCAGCTTTGATTTCAGGCATGGTATTTTCTGGCCGCAAATTGGCCATTTGTGCTTCCTTTTTAAGTGTATAATAGCAATGAGTATAAAAATAATAATGGAGCATTGTGAGTGAAAGTGCTGTTGGCGTTCCTCTAAGGAATAAGAGACCTCAAGGTAAACAGTGAAGCTTGGCCTATTACCAGGCCTTCTTTGGCGTGAGCAGCTACAGCATGTGTAGATAAACTGGGAATGACCATAGAATTATTTCAGTGGGTGACTTTAAATCCAGGTATTTTGTGTAAGGAGTTAATTGTGAGTGTTGTTTCAGCTTCTTTCTGTATCTCAGGGATGCACAACTCATAGCCTGTGTGCTAGAGTTGCAGTCCAGTAGTTAATTCAGTCAGCTGTCTGCTGCCTTTCAAGGCCTAGGTGAAATCTTTCAGTGTTTGGCCGCCTTTTCTCAAACTGACACTTCTTCCATGTGCAGCAGGCCAGCCTAGCTTGCCACCAGCACTCTTAGTGCTCCAGAAAGACCTTTGGTGAGGAGGTTAACCAAGGCCAAGCTGTGTGAATTACTCTTCAGTCATGGTCTGCTCCCAGCTGTCTCCTGTCCTGGCAGCAAGGGAGCAGGCAAGGACTCAGTTTGGCACAAACCCAGGGGTAATGCGCGTGCAGAATAGTCAGTGTTTGCATGTTTAGTAAATCCAGCTTTTCTGGAAAGCATTACACCTTCTGCTCCGGCTGTGCACTTGCAGTCCGGCTGATTCTCCCAGACTCAGCCCCGTTCGGCGGATTTCTTCCCAGCCTGCAGACGGTGCTGCTCCTGCCGTGGTGTGGAGCTGAACGGTAGCTGCGGTAGCTGGCACGGCTTGATGGGTTTGTTGCTGAATGTACCGTCCATTCACTGGCAACACTGAGAATAATTTCCAGACTTCACTGGTGTAGGCACTGCCTCCTTAAAACATAGACTAGGAGAACAACTAGCAGATTCCTCCTTTTTGCATGTTTATTTTAGGTCTTAATAGACTTAAGTATTTCAGGACTCTGTAGTAAAATTAATGCCTGAGGGAGCCTAAAGTGTTCACGCGTAACTAGGGCTGGCAGGAGGACAAGAATTCAGTGTCATGAAAAATTTAGCAGGCTTGGCACTGGTCTTTGAGGAACTAAACACAGTTCTTCAGAGATTTAAATGAAAAAAGAGGGAGAACAAGTTGCTCTCCTATTAGCAGAGGGCTCGTTAGCTGGGGCACTCACCTGGAAGGTAGGAGATGGGACTTAATTCTCTGGCCTCGATCAAGCAAAACATTCAATAGCCTTTTCTCTGGTTAGCTGCTGTCTCTACCCATTTGTTTCTCTTACATTGACCAAAAGTTGGGTTAACCATCTGAGATGCCTCTCCAGTAGCAGGTGGTTATAAAGGTAGTTCTGAGTCTCTTCTCACATGGAAGAGTCTGCAGTTCCTTTTAGTAAATGGTTGGGGGATGCTCCGTAAAGAAGTGCCCAATTGTATCCACTTAGCACATTTTTTTAAACATGTCTGAGTTTGCTTTCATCAAAAGAAACAATGGCATTACCAATATTACCTGCGTATTTATGTTACTCCATGTACATATCACAAAATGCTGTAAATAATTTCTAAGTAAGTATATTTTGGTACACCAGAGGTTTACATTAAGTGGCGTAGTTATTTAACTAGTGCTACATTCAACACTCCCACGTGTTCTTGGCTTGATAGTTTTTTAGTGGAAGTTCTCTTCCTTTTCTACAATAAATTAATTAATTTGTAGCAGAAGAAACATATGAAACTTTTTAATTGTGGTGTGAGGGAAAATAATAAGGGTGTATGGAAATAAAAGGGCAAGGAGAGGCAAGACGGAAGAAGGTAGAGAGGTGGAGGTTTCCTTGGCTGTAAAAGGGAAGACTGAGACATCTGGAAGCCTTGTCTCTAGGAGATCATAGATGCTGTGATGTAGGTGTTGTGTTGTGCAGTTCTCAGAGGTATATCACCTGCCGGCTTTGCAACGTTCAATTCGTAACCTTTGCAGGGGATAGCAGGTATGCAAGGTAAAAATACAGTATTTCACAAAGCTGAAAGGAGAGGGAACATGTGTTTCTGACCCCAAACTGGGATCCTGGCAGGAGATGCCTGAAGCAAGGAGATAATTTGGTGCACTCTGTCCAGCAACTTTACATTCAACAAGCATGGGAGCCCCTCCTTCAAAGCCCGGTTTATAGAAAACGCGAGGGGGTTTGGGGGCTTTTATGGATAACATCAATGAAGACTAATCTGAGCTGAGGGTGGGAGGGTAAGAGCTGGATGCATTTTAATCCAATAGATTCCATGAAAACAGACTGTAACCATAAAAATGTCAAATAAAGCAGTTGTGTTGTATATTATTGTTTATAATGAATTGTTTTCTGCTTTTTCTGCTAATCAGGCATTTTCATAAATGTATTTTCTTTACAGATGGATATGTTGTTGTTCCCATGGAGCAGCTGCGGTAACATATTCTACTTGCATGTTAGGATTTCTTTTCTTTCAAATGGAATGATGTATGAGTCATTTATGCCTAAAATATAGTAAAACTTATTATACCACCATTCATACCACCTCTTCTGAAGTATACAGATCCAAAAAGACACTTGGACTGAAAGTTGGATTCCTGAGACTTCGCATGGGCTCATGAATGTTATGGGCTGATGCATCATTTTTATTCAAAAGAAATTTGTGTATTGTTCTTAATATCACTGCCTGCTCACCTCAGCACATACAATCTTAACAGCAGTGTGACAGAGGGGTTTGTATTAAAGTGCATTGATTAACATCCTCCTCTATCTGACAGGATCTGACTTTGAAGTATCCTGTGATTTGTTTTCTACTTGTGGATGTGAAAATTCTGACCAAGAATTGACTTGCCGTAACTGCTTCAGAAAACACATAATGAATGGTAGCTCGTTCAAAAACCATGTAATGAATGATTATTTGGACTGTTTGGATTATTTGGATACCTCAAAGATAAATAACAAGTACAAACAACACAAAGGAAAGAAAGCATCTCAGATAACTGAGCAAGAGAGCTAAGACTATTCCTTTGTCTTTATCTCTTGGTGTAGATACCATGACGTTTAGAGTGTAGGAGGCTAAATCAAGTACCAAGAAGTAACAGCAACTGTGTCAGAAAACTGCATACGTGTTAGGCGTAAACGTGCCAGATCACAAAAGGAATGAAATGTGGGTAGACCCGGTTTTAAGTCTGTGTTTCTCTTTTTCTCTGAGCTTATGAATTGCATTTTATGTGGTCTGATGCTTTCAGAATGAATACGTTTAGCTTGTGAGTGTTCCTGTGTTAATCTTTTCCTTATATAGTGCTGCATTATTGAGCATCATATAAAATTAGTTAACTCTGTGCTAGTATGAATGTGGACAAAGTCAAACCATTAGTTGGCTTTTTCAGGGGCTGCTCTCATAATTGGTTGCATTACTTCTTTTTATAAAAGGAGCGTTGTGTGAACAGTCATAATCCTGGCCAAGAACCTGTTAAAAAGTGTCTTTTTTGGAAGGTAAAAAAGCAGTTGAGTAAGAAATTTGTTTGTGTCTTTTCTTATCAGTAAGTGCTTTGGTACAGGTTTTGGCAGTAGAGATTTATGAAGGTTGATGTGAGGGAGTGGATAATCTTGGAAAGCGTGTGCAATAAAGTATATCGGGAATTCCAGTTTTACAGGGCAGGGCTTCCAGACCGATGCCTTTAAATGCTTTCTGTGCAGTACTTGGCTTTTATCTGGCGGGTTTTACAGGTACTGAGAGGTGCATCTTGAAAGTATAATGCTTCAACATTAATAATTTTTCAGGAACTCAGATGCTTATACAGCTTCTGCTGGTGATCCTGCCATTTAGGCGAAGAGCGGTTGTTTCAGAGTTTGCAGAGCGCTCAGATGAGGATTTCCTTTCATCTCTTTCAAAGAGATGGATAACCTCTGTCTGTCGGCAGATTTGGATGACCCAGCTGGCATTTCCCTTGTCCTTGGAGAAAGACCCAAGGATTCTGGAAGCGGCTTGCTAGAGAGGGCTTGTTACCCTTGGCTCCAGTTAGATGCAAACAAGTATTTTCTCTATTTTGGAATTTACCTGATATGTATTTTGGCCCAGTCTTTCAGACCTTCTCTATTTTCATTTAGATAAAACCTCTTAGAACTAACCGGTGGGGTTTACTTTACTTTGTTTTTTTAATACTCTGGAGTGGTCAAGTTGGCAAAGAAATAAAGATTACGTTATTACTGCTGGATTTCATAGCTAACATTTCATGAAGCTTTATTAGAACCCCCTTTTGTTCATTAGCTCGTAACTTTATGAAAAGCACTTTTGGACTGAAATTTTCCATGTTTAGTCTGAGGCCAAAGGGATTTTTTTACTTCCATTCAGCATTTTCTGACCTACCTAAGCTAATGCGAGGGGTTTGTATATTTTTTTAAGAAATGTTAAGTCTGTGTTCTTCTGAACTTCAATGGATAACCAGCCTTGTTTGAAATTTATGGTTTTAAATTCTACATATAGCTGGAGCACGATGCGGTCCTGCCAAGTATAAACACAGATAGAATATTACAAAATTTAAAGGTATCGAATAGGGGGGTGTTATAACTAGTCAAAATATATTCTATTTTAAATTGCAGTAATTTCTTAAGGTGGAAGAGAATGACTAAAAATGTGCAACTTTGTAATGCTTTACAAATACTGTATAAACTTTCTCACCAGTTACAACATTATTGTTTATATATTCAGACAAAAATAAGGGACTTTGTTGATGTGGGGTTTTTGTTTAATGCTGAGTTTCCAGAGACACCTAAATAAAGATTCTAGCTTTCTCTGAGTTCCCAGTGCCCAACGGTTTTTATTGTTCTCAGTTTTCTAAATCATCCCTCAACGAGACTAGGCTTTGTCAGAAAATCTGGCCCTAAAATGCCACCTCCAGCCCATTCGAACACCGCTGCCTTAGCAGCTCGGGTAGCAAGCTGACTCTGGTGATCGTGTGGTGGGTTTTCATTTAAGCTTTCCAGCTTCCTGACTGTGGTGGTCTATTTGTTTCTAAGGTGGAAACATTTTCTCCACATGGGCAAAGCTGATAAGTTTTGTTCCAGCAGAGAAATAAATTACATACTGGATGTAATGAGACATCAGTGTCCAGTAAGTGTCCTGTTGCTTGCGAGTGGGTACTGCATGAGACAACAGTCAATAATCTTCTGGTAATTCTCTAATTCCTCTCCTCCCCAAAATTCCTTTGTTAAGGAGTTGCATTTAATACAGCAGGAAAAAAAGCCCCAACAAGAAACGAAACCTGAAAGTGCGCAGGAAGAGGACTTTTGAAAATGCAGCAACAAAGAGCTAGAAAAAATACCTACTCGGCTGTGTTACCTTCAGGCGTACAAACTCTATGAAGTTCAAGACTTCTTCACTGGTTAGACAAGTTTGATGTTTCTTTAGCAGGACTACTTGCTCCTTTCTCGCCGCTAAACTTACAGTTTTGTAAGCATCGTGTGGTTCTTTAGTTTTATTGGAAGTGTTATTGATTTTCTTTATTGGGAATACACGGGGGGTAGCGGCACGATGTTTTGTTTTGTATGGAAGGCTCTGGTGGTAGCACTGCTTGTTCTGGTGGCTGCCCAACAGTGTGCCAGTCCTTGCAGGGCGGCGCACGGAGCTCGCGTCAGAGTGCGTGCCAGTCCCCAGGCAGGTTTCCATCAGGAGCTGGTAAAGATGGCAACCATCATCTCATCCTTCCTCCTCCTCTTCCTCCTCCTTTGCTATGCCACAGCCCTGATCTTTTGAAATAGCTAATGGTCAAAAAAAAATGCAGCTAACAGAAATATAAACAAACACACTAAAAGAACTAATTGGAATATTGAGAAATAAGATATTGCTTTTATAGGTGAGTTTTATGGAACACTTTTTCAGCAGTTTCTTCATCTTTGCTAGCTTCTATCAAAATCTCTTCAAATTGACAAGTTCCCTTCTAAGAAAACAAGTCATCTTGTGTAATCTGCAAGCATGGTCAACCTGATGTCCTTAAGAGCTTCTCTGGATGTGTCGCTTCAAAGATGCGGATCTCTTTATAACGGACTGCAAGGCAGCAGCTACACTGGTACCGAAAGTAGGCAAAACGGGCATCCCTACCACTGCTTTGACTGCTCTTCTCACGTAGGGCCCGGTAAAGTTAAGAAAACCAAATTTGGTTAATGAGTATTTATTTTGATTCTCTTTAGACTACTTCTTACTGGGGTGGGAGGAATGAGGGTGGGAAATTACCTGATTCTGAAAACTGGATGATTTGTGAGTCATTCTCAGAAGATTTATGTTCTCTTTAACACGCCGCTCCCCCACTCCCTTCCAAAAAAAGCCCCCAAGTCCTCTTGTGCTTCTCAAGATGCGTTTCCTGTCCTATTCCAGAAAGGCTTTTTCCACCCCCGCTAATTTAGCCCAAAGCAACGTTGAAAATACAAAGTACGTAGGCTAGCACAGAGTCATGCTGGAAGAATGATAAACCAGATGTGACATGGCTCAATCCATTTCAACCTCTAATAATAAAAAGTCATGGATAGGAAGAATAAAGAAGCATTTCTTCAAAGGTTACTTTTTTAGGCGATTACTCTTTATGAATTGCCATCCGAAAGAATATCACCATCCAGAAAAATTAGTCTTTTACAAAGGTCAGGATTGAGAGTGGAAACTTGGTAAACTCTTCAGCCTCGTCACCGTGTGAATGTAACACACGCAGAGACTGAGAGAAGCTATCCTCCGTACACCAATTATAGTATATGCCAGCAGCTCCGTTTTTGATGCTCAGTTCCATTTCTAGAAATACATAAAAAAACCATTGGTGGGGTTTTTCCCTGTTTTTTGCTTGTCTGTAGTGGATTTATAGTTTGGATTTTTTTTAACATGAAAATCCTGGCAGGTTTTTGAGAAGGGCTGGGTTCCGTCTACAGCACTGTGTGATGCTGACTTAGTTGTTTGTTTTGCATGTGAATTGGTGAATAGGGAGTAGAGAGAACGAGCACATGCCCTCCACTCACGAGACCTCTCCTGCCCTCTCTTATCCCCGCGTAGCAGTCAGTGAAGCAGTAAGCCCAGGCCGACAAGAGCGCAGCAGTGCAGGGCTGTGACTGAGGCAGAAGGTGTTTGCCACAAGTGGGTGCCTTCTGCATTGCAGCGGTGTGCAGCGTGTATACGTGCCTGCTTGTAGAGAGACTATGCACCTCTGTCATTGAGCAGGTACCAGCTCAGTGGCTGTGGTGGGAAGGGGACAGGTCTGTGGCTGAGCCACACAAGGTCCAGATGGGGACCCCGGGAGCGCTCCCCTGCCTGCAGTCTGAGCTGCGTGTGCCCTTGGAGACCTCCTGGCTGCAATGCTCCAGCTGCTGTGTGCTCGTTGCCGGCGCTTGCAAGTGGTAGTGGCTTGGCCAAAACTGGGAGCGTGCAGCTTGTACAGCTGAGTTGGTGGCTGAGCTGCTGTCTCCTTGTCCTGGCTGTGCTGGATGAGGCTCTTATCACAAAGCAGAGGAGCTTGAATCCCAGCAGATGCTCTAAATGGAGAGGTGACATTTTCATGTGAGAATTTTTACGTCTGAAGTGGAAATATGAGTTAATCAAAACATTTTGCAATCTGGTGTTGATTTCATCAGCTTGCTTCTGTCCAAAAAACACCACCACCACCCTCTTCCCCCTCCCACCACCACCACCGCCCCCCC
>VZSC01019230.1:83782-107745 GCA_013398225.1 Steatornis caripensis | reverse complement strand
GGGGGGGGGGGGGGTGATAACAAGCAGGACGGAAGTTGACACAGTGGTGTATGTTGAGAGACTTGTTCTTGGTAAGGCTTTTTCGGAGCAGAAGGGAAACCCAGCATACTCTGCAGGTACATGTTCATTTTCACCTCCGCTCTGTCTTCACAGTGTGCTCCTGTCTCCGCTATCTGCAGATGTCTGAGATTCACCCCTTCAGCGTATATGTGCAGTAGAAATGCTTGCAGTTTCTGCTTCCCGCTGTCAAAGAATTAAATCAATGATACACATACACTCATAATCTAGTATTGCTGGCAGTCATATAACGCAGCTAATGATCTTTCTCTCTCTCCACAAGATGTGACTTGTTTTTAGAAGTGCTTCAACTTGTCAACCAAGGATGCTATATTTGTGATTGCCACAATTTAAGCAGGATTTGCTTGCTTTTCTAGTAAACAAGGACGAGACCATAGGTGTTCTGGTAGCGGGCTTCCATCCCTGCAGTCAGCTGCAGGATCAGGGTTTGCATTACTTAAAGAAGGGATGCCTTCATCCAGCCTATACGTGAATTTTGCTTGGAGTATCTACGTGATTTGCTTATGGTTGATTTCTCATATCTTTTACTGTTGGCCTATTGATGGGGAAAAAACATGTTCACTGTAAAACAGGCAAGAGCAGAATCTAGTAATTAAGCTAATACTTTCAAAGTTAGTTAGCGCTTTCTTGTACTCAATGATTTGTGGTGTTGTGTGGTCTTTTTACCAGTATGTGGATCTCTCCAAATCTGCCCTAGAAAGAAACTATCATTTAACTGTGGCCTTTGGTACAGTCTTATTTGAATATTGTATTTTCTTTATCTAAAGTGGTAATGCAGCATGTGTAGCACTTTTGCAAGACAACTGATGAAAAAAGAAGTTCCTTCTGTAAAAGAAGCTTTCCACGGTATCTAATGTTAACGCATACTAAATAACTCCAGTGCTATATTCAGGATGACTTTGTCCGATGCTTATATTGGCAGGGGGTAGAGGATCACTTATGAAGCATTTAGGATAAAAAAAAAGGTACTGACCAAAAATAATTATATTATTGAACTGTTTTCAGTTATATTGACTTTACGTGAATAGCAAGTTAAATTACCCTCTCCTTAGTCTATGCAAACATCTGTTTGTTTTCCTTTAGTCTGAGTTCATTTGATCGATGTAGTTTACTTGATCAACTCGCTCAAAATTTAAAGGATCTGATTATGTATTTAGAATTATGTTAATCTAAGCCTTTGGATTTGATTAGTTTGTTTTGTTGACCGATGGGAATTAGCTTTCATTTGAGGAATTAGCTGAAAGAGAAAAGAGAATTAGTAAAATCATTTATCAAATGCTTAACACGTGAGATGAAAAGGTCTTCATGGAGGTATTGCTAGTATCTTTAAGAATTCAGATCAAGTGAGAACTGTTGCGGACAGTTTGCTAGGAATCCTTTCATTTCTCTAAAAACAATGTGTTAATAGGTTGTAAAATTCAGGAGATAAATTTTAGGACCATCAGTCATGACAGTATTCCTTTACAAAGCACCTCCAATTTATTGTACTTGTTGCTGTTCTCCACAGTGCAGCTCAGTATACTGATTCTGTTCTAGCAGTCAGCCTATTTGTTGACTCACTTCAGAACAGTTTAGTAGTTCTGTTGTTTTTAGGAAGAAGAGCAAACTGGTTTATAAGAAACAGAGGCATCTGAACATGTCTACAAGGAAGAGGAACAGTTGTTTAAGCGAGAGAGGGAGTGGACTAGGAGCTGAGATGAGAGGTTTATTGAATGTGGCTGAGGTGGAGAGGGTTTCTTTATGTAATAAAGTCTGTTTATAAACAATAGGATTCATGTAAAGTCTGTGTTTAAGCGTCTTGATAAGCTTCTTAATCTTTTTCCACCAAAAATTACAGATTAGTCAGAATTTGGAGGGGAATTTATTGAAATTGGTAGTAGCTTATCTTTCAACATAGACATGTATTATAATGAGAAATACAGTGCTCAATTCTTAGGTTAAGCAGAGACAATGAAGAAAATAAATAGTTAAATGTTAATGCTTACTATTGACAATGGAGATGAAGAGTCTGTATTAGAAATTCAGATTTGAGGGGTTTTACCTCCTAAATTGGGGTAAAACATTATGGCAGAACCATCAAATGCGAAGTAGAGAAAGACATATTTCACAGCAGCATTTGTACAGTGTATTTGAACGTTTAAGTCGTACGAGGTTCTCGTATTTCTTAATAGCTGTTTGTGATGATAGTTCATCTGATGGAAAGATCTGGAAAAAAAATCAGTATGATATAAAATATTTTTCGGTTGTCCTTGATCAGGGATCTCCCAGGTGATGCACAATAAACAAGACTTGGCTCCAGCCACATGGGAGTTGTAGATTCATGGGCTTTTCAGTTCAAAACGGCTAAGCTTTCCTGCAAGGAGAAGAAATTTGGAAATCTAGAACTCAACTCTAAATTTCAATTTGTGAAGGAGAAAAAATAATCTAGTAAGGCTGACTGAATGATAATGTACACAGACTCTTCATATTCAGAGGTTTTATTGTAGAACATCTCACTTTACAGACACCAAATGTTCTGTGGCATAATTCTCCTATAAACATGATTTGAGGTATTTAGTTTGTGATGACTCATTAGAATTTGATGGGAGAGGTTATACAACATTTTCTGTCATACAGAAATGATTATTATTTTATCATACTGCAGTATCACAAAGCCAAAGTCGGAACTTTCTGCTTTTGTGCACGCACTTGGGAGAATTCAGGCCAAATGCTCAAGCCTGGCAGCAGTAATGACCAGACACAACACATATACAAAGCATAGGTGTGAATTTTGTTAGGGGTTTGTTTGGGTTTTTTTTACACTTCAGGCTTTCCCTCCAACTATCATGTTTTATTTTTCTCAATTAGCATATAACCACCATAACTAAGCAACCTGCCATTTCCTCTTCTCACTTCTGCCTTTTTCTTCCCACCAGAAGCAAATCAAATCAAAGTGTGAATGGAAGTACACACAGGGATTTGTGTTAAAAGTTAGCAAGACAGGCAAGTGACTTTAAGGCATCTTTTCCTTTGCAGCTCTTGCTCTTGCTCCTGTGAGGGTAGGAAAAGGACAATGTAATTTTCCCCCTTCATACGCCACTGGTTTGTGAGAAGATTGGAAATAACCTGTGAATATTGAAAAGGCGCACTGCAAATTAAGTCAGTCCTAGCCAACATCTTGGAAGTACCTCATGTAACTTCCTAGCAGTCCTGCTTTAGTGCCTGCAAAACACTTCCCAGCCCTAATTCCATCCCTACTTTGCCATAGTTGTTCCACAAGGGAAACTACACGTGCTACTGAGCTAGAACTTGGCAGCTCGGCTGTCACCTGCCGTGTAATCAACAGCAATTTAGTTCTGATTATTGGGGAATGAAAGGAAAGGGGCAAATAGTGCTAGGGGAGAAGGAAACACCAACCTGATGGTTTGAGATCAAGTGCTTAAAAGCTGTTTGGAATTTTTTTTTCTTTTTTTGAAAATTTACTTTTTCTCTCCATCATTCTGAGAACTGTCAGTCCATCCACATTCCCTGGAAGCTCTGTGGGTATCCACACGCCTTATTTTTGTTGTCATCTTACACGTTGTCTAATGAGATTTTTTTAATCTCTTATCTCATAATTCATGATAAATTAAGTTTTGCCATTGTGGTATCAGGACGTACCATTTGTCTTCAGGTCTAACACTGGTCCTAAGGCATGTTGCTTGAAAAATGAATTCGGACCTGTTTGGTTTGAAATAGTCTGATACAAATTAAGAATATTAGATCAAACTAGGCGGAGTTGTGTTGAAGAACATCACGGGGATATGCTGTAATCTTGGTTTTATTTAACGTTGTCATTAGTTATATGGATGGCGGAGTGAAAATGGCACTAATAAAATTTCCCGATGATACTAAATAGTGAGAGTTCTGAGTGCCAACTGGAGACAAAATGCTAATAGAAAAGGATGAGAAAAGATCATTAACTGTATGTCCACAAATTAGTAAAGTGAAATTAGAACTGAAAAATGTAAGCTGGTCTGAGATGCAGAATAGTCAGGAAAAATGGTGATAGACAATTTTAATCCGACATCAATCTGCAACATGGTCCAACTAACAAGTACAGTTTGCGCTAGGTATACAGATACGCTGGCAAAGAGGGGATCATGGACATAGCATCAATGGAAAGTAAGTTTTGAATCTCAGCCTCTTGCTTTTTCAAAGCTCATGTCAAATTCTCTTATTACTTCTAGAATTATTGCTGTTTATTCTACTGTTCAGATATATTTGGATTAAAATAGTTAGGAGGTTAGAGGTATTAATATATGGGAATAGGTAAGAGAATAAAACTTTTACTCAGTACGTAGCCTAAGAACTAATTAAGCACTGACAAAGGGAAACCAATAACCCAAGATGGAATGGAGCATGTTGTATGTACCATGTAGAGATACAATTAAAAGCGACAGGATGAAAATAAGGAAAGGAAAGATTAGGCACTCTGTCAGGAAAAACTATGTAACAGTGAACTGTATTAAGATATCTAAGTCTATCCCAAGAGAAGTGACAGAGCCTCTGTCGCTTTGTAACATGAAATTGAAATAAATGTCAGTTATACTGCTGAGAACAAACCTACATTTGCTTAGGAGAAGGTGGACTGAGGTAACCTCCTGGAGCTTTTCTAGTAATACCTGCGTGCATTTCAAATCGGGCATGCGTGAGTTGGTAGTTTATAACAGGTTATCTTATTAAGCCTTGTAAGTGTGTTTCGTGAGCAACGTGAACATTGCAATGCATCGTCTGTTGAAACGTAACAGAAAACCACAATTCGTCTTATAGTCCAGAATAAGTTCATGCTATAAAAACACACGCTAACTTTTTTCTGAGGCCGGAGGCTGTTAGATTTCAACCACTGTGTAGCAGTGCTTGCAGGCTTCTTCAGTAGCTACAGAAGCACTTAATCTCTTACAGTCAAAAATCAGACGATGCAGGAAGGCCGATGGCCTTTAGGTACAGATCAACAAATTTGTCTATTCCACGTGCTTGGGGCAAATATAGTTGCTTTAAAAACTTAAAAATTGTGTCTTGAATGCCAGCCAGTTTATTTTTGATCTCTTTTTGATATTTGATTTCAGTTTCATGAATCCGTCTTTTTATCCTCTTTCCTTGGTTTTTAAGCCAAACTTCTGTCAACATTGTTCCCTTAATGCACAAAAATGTACATTTGTTCAGTTTAATTAAGCATTCAGTCTGTTTGCCAAGAGCAAATTACAGTTCCCTAATCTCACCCTCACCCCCCTCCAAAATCAAATTTTGCAAAGTGGTGGGCAATTACTTCTCATATCTGATTGTTGTAAGTCATGTTTTTCTCTTAAAGATTTTTGTGGTTTTCGATCTCTGTTACTTAACAGGAGAGCCAAGACCAATTATTTCTCCTCAGATTGTGGCCTTTGTAGCCTTCAAAGAACAGTCTCCCCCACACCTCCTGTATCATTAGCTGCAAAATATCTTTCCAAAGATTATTTCGACCTCTTCACAAATCAAAGGATTCAGAGTGACAAATTATCCATCTTATACGCGAACGCATGCCAGATGGGACAACCTGCCAACTGTGTATCATACTGCGGATATGATCTGATTTAGAGACATTTCCTCCCCTCCTCCCTTCCCTATCAAAAATCACATTACAAAAAATCATGCGAGTTAAGAAAATCTGTGAAGATAAATTGGTTCTGAAGTACAGTGAAATATAAAAGCAGAATATAGTTCTTTCAAAGGAAGAAAGGTGCATCCAAATGTCACACCACTTAAACTGAACAAACATGTACCCGGCAGTATAGATGAACGTGAGAGTCAAAAATGCATCCCTTCCCTGTTTCCCAGTGCTTGCACGCACATCATTTCCTTTGACTAGCTTGATTACAGAACCGACGTTCCTAATTGCAAGATAAGGAGCTTGAATTTAAAATCTGTTGCGGTTTGTTAACAGAACCACCCTGAAGTCACGATCAGGAACGAGGATGTACTGCTCTTGTGGGGAAAAGTAAGCTCTGACAAATTTATGCTGGAACTTAATTTATAATACAGAAGGTAAAAAGAGAAGGAAAAGTCACACAGAGAGCTTATTTTCATTATAAATTAAAAAGCTGAGGCCTTTACCCAGCTGCTGCTTAGGCAGACTTCCAGAGGGACAAACGGTGTGTGTAAGAGGTCAGGATCAGACACAAGCATCTCACATCACCACCTTAAACTCTGTTATTTATGATTTTTTGTTATTTCAGGGAAAGGTCTAATGTTTTTAGCTTTGTATCACAACACAAATTTTTTTTAGAAGCCTTATTTAGGAAGAGAGCACTGAAGATCTTGCACATGCTCCCATTTGTTCATCACTCAGTGGCCATAGCCTGAACTTACAGTTTTTACAAGCTCTAATGCTCACCAAGCCTTGGTGGCTTTGACAATACAGAAGTTTTTCCGGAAACATAGAATGAGTTGAAGGTTGTGACGTTTTGATAAAATCTTAGGTTGTTTGGGGTTTTTTTTAATTACTTATCTTGTTTCTTAATCTTCATGCTGCTCTCACTGCAGGTTGTTTTGTGGGGAAAAAAAGAATGAAGTCGTGTTTTCCTAGCTGTGAAAGCTTGGTCAGTCATTTTATTTTTTGTTTGTTTTAGCTGAATTGAAGTTAGTTATGTAGTCATGATGACTGTAAGGAGCTGGTGCTTTGGAGAGCACCAAACGTCTACCAGCTTGGTACAAAATGTTTAAATTTACAATGGATAACATGCACAGTCCTGTCCTACTGATTGTGGAAAAGTTTTGTCGTTCATCCGGGGCAGAGTCTTTAGTTACCATTGAAGAACAAGAGCTGTGCAAATACATAAAATACCTAATTTATTTCTTAGTTCTGCTGAATGCTGATGATTCTGCTCTTTTGAGGAAAGTCAGATTGCTGTTGGATTAAATGGAAGTTACCAGTGGGGGTTAACGCAGGAGTCAGGTCATTGTAATGCAACTACAACACACGTTTTATTCTCTAGTCTTGAAGAAGTCACTGTAGCAAAAAAAGTAGAGCGTTTGACAAAACTAAAAAAAAAATCTGATTTGTCTCCTTGTTGGCTTTTGGCTTCCATTTGAACTCTGTTCTGGCTAGCTGTAAGTTGGAGGACGATGTTTCAGTGCTTTAAACATGCTGCTCAGTGGAAGTAAACAGGACGCTCGCAAATTCTGCTGGCAGATGATTGCCACAGTCTTCCAATGGAGAAGCACTGAGGATTTTGCGCTTGAGTCATTAAGCAAAAAATAAGTAGATGTGCATTTGTGATTGTGAAAACAGAGCCTGTCCCAGAGTTGCTTTGAAAAGTAAAAGGCTGAACATTTGGCACCTTTAATTCACCATCCTCTATCTTGATTTTAAAGCTTAAGGACTGTGCTTAAAGCATAATTTGTCTGCTCTTCTGCCTCATACACAAAAGGCTTCTCCATTTAGTATCTTTCTGGGTCTGGACGTAGCATTGACATGAATCCCTTTGTCACTAACCCATTAGGAGTACACAGGGGTAGTAACCCTACTTTTTAAGGATGCAGAGATCTGACTAGAAGGCACATCAGCCTTCTTCTGTCATGCAAGGCCAAGGATTCCTATTGTCAGATGCAGTGGGCATGAAAGCAGCAATTTTACAGCACAAAAACTCCAATAACATTTACTGCGGTTGGCTGAGATTGCAATGCACACAGGCACTGCTCAGTCTTGGTTGCTTAAGCACCAGCTTCCCTTGGCTTTTTGCCAGCCTGCGCTCTCGGAAGAGACAAGTCCTTTAAGGGGAAAGTTTTCCTCGTAACTTGCTGTGGGGTAAACAGACCATTCAGGCATAGTTTATTGCATTACATACTTGACTATGCATACTGGAATGTAGCAAAGTAATTGGTAGAATTATTTTAATCGTTAGAATTCATAGGTATGAAAGGCATCTTTGAGCCAGGAGAAAAAAAAAAGTAAGGACGTTTCTGTCTGCTAAGTTGCTGATCATTTATTACAAAGGACTAAAAATATTCTCTCCATGGGAATTCTGTGTGTTTACACTAGTATCCCTGCTATGGTTACAGAAAACTGAATTAATTTGCCTCTTTATTGCTATTCTTCTCTCTAAAATAAAGCCCGTAACAGTTACCAGCAAGTTAAAGTGTAAAAGAACAGTTCTGTGTATGTAACAAGATATGCTTTGTTGTCATTAAAAAAAAAAACACCCCTCAATTTGGAAATACTGTAAGTGCAGGGTACTTGCAAATTAAAAGGAAGTCAGAGACGGTAAATTCTGTCGTTGGTCCGATTCGTCTTTGCGTTGATACGTACTCTTTTTTTTTGCAGCAATCAGCAGTAAACTTATCCCATCGTTGCCATAACATGGAGACTCCACATGAAATACTCTCTTAAATGTTATTTCATGTGCATTTCTTAAAGCTTGAATTTAATACTGCAGTACCTGTTCAAACAGCGTATAATGGAATTTATTTGTACAAAACCGTATGTTATGATACCCAAATGTACAGAAGGCTGACTTGGCTATGGCTGAGTACAAAATATCAACTGCTACTGCTTGAATCTTTTAGTTCATTCAGACTGCTTCAAAGAAGGGTAAAGCTTTCCCTTGATTTTGTTGCTAGTAGCTGGTGTAAGTGTTGTCCGAAAAGACGTATTCGCTACGCGGTGTGCAAAATGCCAGTTACACACAGAGACCAGAAATTGATTTATTTGCAAAGTTGTGCAAGTTTGGGTGCTAGGTGGTAAATCCTCACAGCTAGTGCACCTGGCAAAAATTGCGGCAAATATTTATACAGTTAATTGTGTTAGCTACACCCAAAATTTACACGCCTTGTTAGTGGTTGGCTAGTTCCTGTCTTGCTTTGATTTAAAGGGACAGCTCCCTTTCAATTCACTATGCATGCTCAGAGAGTAAGGGGCTTGTTTGGGTAGGGGGCTTTTCCTAAGCCAGGAGACATGATTTTCACATTACAATGAAGTAGTTCATCACCAGTTTGGGGGACTGCTGACTTTACCGTCTGGTATGCAAACAGATACATCATTATCAGGTGCTTTGTGCATCCACCCTCCTTCCTGTCCCCTTAGAGGATTACTTACCTCATACTTCTCCTGGGTGTTCTCTTCCTGATAAGAGGTTGTTTCTGACTAAACCCCTTTCGATAGTTCTAAATAAAAAAGGGGTACCTACCAGGATCATTTCTTGGTTAACATACAACGTATGGGAACTTGTTCTGTTCATTCTTAAATGTAAAGACTGCAAGGTTTTTTTCTCGCATGCTACGTTCTTTCTCCCCAGTGGTGTTCCACAGTGTGTTCAGGAAAGGTTTAAAATACTGTCTGTGGTATTTCTTGAGTCTGTGGGTTACTTTCTGGTAGCTTGTCCTCTGTTGAGTGGTGAAAAGGCAAGGATAGGGGTGACCTTGCACCTCTCTCTCTGTGTATGCCAGCATCGAAAATGCTTCAGAAAGCAAATGAAGCACTTCTAATGAATTGCGCTTTTGATTCTTTGAATCTGCACAGCAACCCCATCCGATTTTTACAGCTGGACTCTTGCTGTAATTGCTGCTGGGATGAGATGCGCAACATGGGGTTTTGGAGCTAAGTGCTTACGTTGTTTTACTGGCCAAAAGTGTATAGCATAGTGGGAGCAACAGATTCATGAAATTCACACTTGTATATCTTCGTGTTCTTCACTCGTTTCCAACATGCTGCTGATTTGCCAGCAGGCACTCTAGATGGGAGTGATAAAAACGGAAAAGCTGAAAGATACAGTTTCTTAAAGCAGTGATATATTTGTAAAGAAGTTGCTTGTGATTATGAATGTGTGATAAGTGTCCAAAGATCTGTTTTTCATTAATTAAGTTTAATTTTTACTGGTGCTGAAAAATTAGAAACACTTCACCATTTTAATCTTCTTGACATCGGAATATAAAATAATGCTCAGATGAAAATATTGGTATCCACCAATAGAAACAATAATTGGTCCACTGTAAGCTTCAATTTCCAGGTCCTTTAGCATCATTTTTGGCGTATTTACCTGGCTGATTCGAAGATAATACTTCTTTCTTGATCCTTCATGATGCATTTTTCAAGGCATGTAGTATAAAGTTGTTACCTATACCTTGTAATGTATAGTTCTCAAAATTCACTGCAATATTTTTCTTCAGATGCCCTTCCTGATCTATTTCCTCAAGGCCTTTGATCAGTGACTTGTGATATGGAATATTTTTCTGTTTGTTTACAGTTTTGTATGAATAACTCAAAATAATTGGCATCAGAATGCTCTGCAGCATCACGTGTGGTGCTCTTCCTCGCTCAAGTTGGATTATTTCTTATTTTAAGCTAGTTTCCTGTTTAAAAGCCTTTGTTGTCTCCCCTAATTGTAGTGACTTCTGGCTGCTGTGTGCCTAAGCCAGTAAACCCAAAGGCAGAGAGGGAGGATGGGTTAGATTTTTTTTAAACTCCTTTATAGCTTCCAAAAAGCCTTCTAGAATAAACTGCTTTGCAAGCCTTCTGGGACAGGAGGCCCTGAGGGACATTCCTGGGCAGGGTGGAGGAATCAGCCAGTGTACTTGCGTTGTTTTGAGCCTGAGAGGGAAATTCTTCCCTCCCCTATTACAGTTATTTATACTGTTAGCTAGACATTAAAATGGCTGGTGTTGTAGAAAAAGGCCAGCAGAATAATAGCTGAGTAAAACAGTACAACCTGCCAAGATTTATCCAGTTGCTTTATCGTTCGTAATACTTGGATCAAAATTTATGTTAAATGAATTTACCTGGAAGTTCTTTTGATTCAATCTTGAACTTTGGATGCAGCTTTGCTTCATTACCGTATAATAATTTTTATGATCACGGCCACAAGAGATCAGATTTTTTTCACCTATGTATGTGGAAAATGCCTTAAGAGAGTTAAAATTCAGGCTAGTAAAGATTGAAATTCTTAACCATAAGCATTTTAACTACACATCTCTAAAAGTAAGTACTCTGTACTACTAGTTCCGTGCTAGGGAAGTTGGGGAAGCTTCCATATCCTTCATTCATACTTTAGCACTGTTGACGTTCTTGTACGTATGGTGTTCTGCCCCAGATTTATAACGGAGCAGACAGTGACTGTGAATCTTGCACCTGAAATTTTAAACTAGCAGGTATTTATGTATGTATTTTGGAGTGATGGATAGGACTCTGCTTCTACTAAAAAGTTCAAGAAATTAGAAGACCGAAAGAAAATCGAGAGAATTCTTAAAAGATGTTTAGATATTTTTTTGTGTATTGTTTGTAGTATAGAATTTTTCTCTGACATTGATCCAGAAATAATAAAATGTGAATAGTAAATAGTCTACAGTCAGTGGACTAACCTTTCATCTTAGTTATGATGGTTAGTGATACTAAATTAACGGAAGTGCAGATAAAGGCTTAAATCCTGGCGGAATTAAGTTGTGGTTAGTGTATGCTTATGGTTCTGGTTCCTGTTACTGTACTCCTATGATTACAGCAGAATTTAAAATGTATTTGAAGAAAGGTGAAAAGTATACTTCCGTGGTTAGAAAGACTTGGACAATTCAGTGGTATCTGCAGAAGGCCTTTGGGGAAACCTCTTAAGACTTAGGAAGTATGGGAACCTCAGAATTCAGTGCGCTTTCACAGCCTCATTAGTGCTGCTCTGTTCGATTCCTTGGGAGATACTGAGTAGCAAGGGGAAAAAACAGAATCAGGTCCAGTATTTCCACCACTCAAAAACATGCTCTCTGCTGACACAAGTATCAGACAGCTGCTTTGCTGTGATTTCTGCCTCCAAGAGCAAAGCTGCTGCTTTGTAGATTAATAACCCTAAAACGGTGTACTGTTTCCATTGCACTGTCTGAATCTCTGGAGGGAAAGAAGTTGCCCCTTGCCATATCTGTCTGTTAATAGTGGCTATGAAACATGAGTGAAGCCAAGTAGTGTGATGCATCAAAGCCTCTGATTTTGAATCCACAGAAGACACTAGAAAATTAGATCCCTTTTTCTTGGTGTATTCATTGTTTACCGTAGTATGAATGACGGTTTCCATCGCTACGTTATAGCAGGAGCGTTAGCAGGCATCATAAGCATGATTCCCCCATATGGAAAAGTAAACGAATGAATAATGGAGGCTGCTCATCTGCCACCCGCTATCAATTTCTGGTGTTGTCAAATGTTCAGATCTCTTAGGGACAGACAGGTGTGAATCCCCTGTTCCACTTGGAGCATATACAACTGGTTAGAGTACAGTTTTTTCTGATACCGCCCCTCATCTTGGGAAAACAGACAGGGAGATGTTCTACCTGGGCTCTTTCTGAGCCTAAGTGCTGGTAGCCACCATGAGGCAAAGCGGGGAACAGATAAGTGTAGATGAGAAAGTAGAGATCATCATGACTCATCTTTTTAATGTTCCTTAAGCAGTCATGAGTGCTGAGGAATGCCATATAGTCAAATGTACAATGCAACAGATGCAAATGGGTGCTAGCCTTTTGCTTCTTGAAATGATCTTTATGCATGCGTGTGATTTTTTGCCTTTTCCTTCCTGTGCTTTCGAGAGGGGTTTTTTTTTTTTCTCCTCTTGTTCCATCTTGGCTTTAATCTTTCTCGTATTTCACGTGTGCTCTTTTAGTTTTCTCCTTTCCCTCTTTTTGCCCATTCTTCTTTGAAGGCTTCTTTTTCTTATTGATTAAGTAATTTAACATTTATTAGACCATACCATGTCACTCCATCCCACTTCCTACTTTCTCTTTTATCTTTTTTTCCTCATTTCTAATGGACTCTTTCCATATCATTCTCTCCTTGTTCAGACTTCCTGCCTCCCCTTCCTCATTCCTTTTGTTGTTCTTTCCATGGGACAGGTATATCTCATTAAAAGGTGCTTTGTTCAGAATGTATCTGCCTTGGGGCAGCTATTTAATGAATCAGATTTCCATCCCGTGTTCCTATCTCTCTGAAGCCCTATGCAATAAATGCCAATTACAGTTTTACATAATTAAAATAACCATGTTGTATTTCTTTTTTAATATTAGTGTCTTCACATTAAAGGAATGGAATGCTATGCAGCATGTATGGTTTTTGAAACAAAAAGTAAAAATTGTGCTTCTAATCTTTGTTACAGCCCTCATTATCCAGAATTTTCTTTAACCCTTCTTTTCTGTTCTGAGACTATTCCAGCCATCTGTAGAAGGGTCAGTAGAAAGACAAACGTGAACACTTATAAGAAGTCTAGTTCCTTTATAATTGGGGATGAAAACTAACATCCTGCCTTGCTTCTGATCCCACTTACGCTCTTGAGCAGGAAAGCTATTAGAAGGGATGAAAATTGATCAAAAAAACCCAGGCTGACTTTTCTCTTGATGGCTGCTGTGGTTGTTGGGGGAATTTGCAGTTGGAGAGAGGACAATGGGAGATAAAGACACAGAAAATTATCAGTCGCAGGTGGTTATAACAGTGCAGGATAATCTTAACCTTTTGGGTTCTAGGCTACTTGTCCTGCCCCAGGTAACAGAGATATTCCTGGATACCTTAATATCCTTGTAAGGTCAATAAAAGCAGAAATGAAGGACTTGTTGGTACCAATAATGGTGCTAATTTCCAGAAATATGACCACTTTTGCTATAGAGAGTAGCTGATTTCAGACTTCTCAGTGAGATGCTCCCACTTAACCTGAAATGCCACAGTCTTTAATGTGTGAGTTTGCCATCAAGTGGCTCTTTACACTTGCTGTGCAAAAGTTAGTTGGGGAAAGTTGTGCTTTTCCCCAACCATTTTCGCCATCTCTTTTATTTCCACTGCGTACAGTTTCGTATTCCTCCTCATAATGCACAATATTGTGCAAATTTTAAGTAGCTGAAGTAGCTGATTTTAAGTAGCTGAAGCTTATGACTGGTGTAGAAGTGAATGTGTTTCAGAAATAAGGATCTTACTTTTTTTCCCCCCAGAATTTTTAAAATGTTATTAGATGATATTTTAAAAGTCAGATTTTTAACAGACAAAAGTCAAGTTTGGAATTGCATATTTCTCTGAAGAGATGATATAAAGGAATTATTGAAAGCAGTTTTAGGAACTATGTTCTGTGTAGTGTTTTGCGCTCAGGTAGTCCCATTAGAGGAAGTATTTTTGTTCAAGAGGTGACAGGCAGTCAGCAAGTAGGACTTGGAACAGCATCACTGTTATCTAAAAGACTGCTTTTTACATAAGTGGAAGGATCATAATATTAGAGTGGCATCAGGATATGATTGTAATGGCGGTGACAAGTTTGTACCTACGCATGAGATGGATGATTAACTGATGGACAATGGATAAAAAGAGTTCTGATGTGCTGGGAAAAACAACCAGCATTATAAGTAGTGCATGGAAGCTTTTACGAAAAATTACTGTGTGTAGGCGCATGCCACCGCCTTGGTGACTCCCATGTTGCATGCAAGTGAGATCACACCTGAGAGTCCTTCTGGAGTGGAGGAGCTATGCATCTCCTCAGAGAAAGCTCAGTAATTTTGTCCAGCATCTCATTCAATATTTCTGCTCCCAGCGCCCTAACTAGTCATCCAGCAGCGTCTGAGTGGACGTGACGGGCCTTCCTATCACCTCCAAGGTTCACAGTGCCCTCAGCCACATACCCTCCCAGCACAAGTATGGCAGGCCTGCAAAGAAGCCCTCTGGTTGTGCTGGTGATTTCCAAAGGGCTTGAGTGGTCAAAGGGAATTAGCTGGCATTGTAGCTCAGAGCAGATAAATGTCTGTGGCATAGGTAGCTGATGCCAGGATCTCTTCCAAAGCTCTAGTAGTGTGGTTGGGACCAGTTTACTTTAAAGGAAAGAAAATATGGGCAGTAGTTCTGAGGCACCCGGGAACGTGGTCAGGAAGAAAACCCAG
The DNA here is from genome assembly GCA_013398225.1 of Steatornis caripensis. NCBI lineage: Eukaryota > Metazoa > Chordata > Aves > Caprimulgiformes > Steatornithidae > Steatornis > Steatornis caripensis. The sequence goes on along the minus strand of VZSC01019230.1, from coordinate 92,799 downwards.
AATTGCTCTTTGAAGCAAATTGCAAAAACACGATAGCTGCTGCTTTTATGCCCTAGGACAGAAGTTACTCTTGGGTGCCTTTGTCCTTCCCGTGTCAGTCTTTTTTTTTTTTTTTAACTTTTTTTGTTAAACTTCCTTCACCAGTCTTTCTTCAGTGTTTTTTAATTCTCTTGTATGCTATCTTTGACATGTCTGAGTGGTTGTCTCACATTTGCAGTTGTGCTTTGTTTTTCTTCTTTCCCAGATGTTTGCATTTTTAAAGGATTTCATTGCCTAGAGCCTCTTATTTCTCAGAAAAAAAAAAGAGGGTAATATTTGATTTGGTTTTCTTAAAGCATAAAGAAAATAACTAACGATTTCTTTTCATCTCCTTTCATATTTTAGACACTCGTGACAATTTTGCTTGTGATTCTATGACTAGTTTATTAGTCTAGGAATTTCTCAATTGTATTTCTCAACCGTATGTTCAGTATGTCATTATTACATGTGCGGTGCAGTAAGATACTATGTAATGTAACAGTGTGGATTACCCAGAGTATATTAAGATTTACAGTCAATCACATAAAGACATTTTAAAAAAGAAAAAAAACAGAGTGACTTTCACATTTAGTATTATAATCCTTCAAATGTGTATACCCCTTTAATTTTTTTAATTACAGATATTTGTTGTTGTTGTTTTCTTATTCGGCCTGTAGAAAGGAGACACATTGACTCTGTAGAAGAAACTACCTCATAAAAGAAACACCTTACAAGGAAGTAATTTCGACTCATTAATACAACACTCTGAACTGAGTAATGAGACCAATATAATTTTGTATTTCAGAAGTAATATCTTGAATTACTTTTTTTTCCAAATTGTTCATGTTTTATTGGCTGTTTATTTTCTATTACATTACTTTTCAGATTTATGGAAAGTCCTTATAACTATATGTCTTTCATTTGATACAATGAATGTATTTTACTGGACAGCTTTATGCATTTAGTGTTACATTTTTGTTTTGCAGCTGAAGACCCATTTCCTAATTACGCTTATGCACATAGTTGGTTATTGAAGTTTAGATTTTGTTCTTAGTGTGTTGAGGGCTTTTTCCAAGCTGCTGTGAATTTTGCATTTATGTGTTAAGCATGTGCAAAGCAGGACTAAGTCTGTGGTTTTACAAATTAGAAGTCTGAAACAGGCTCTCTCATTGCCTACTCTTGTAGTTCCGAAGATTGCGACTTCTTGTTGCACCTTACATCTGCAATTGAATTTTGAATAATAACTTCTAGGTCAATACCCAGTCGTTGTTAAGAAATATGTTTGTGGAAACTTTTCCAAACTGTTGATTGAAATTCCCATAGTACCTCTGTCCTGCTAAGAGAAAGAGCAAGAAAAGAACGCTTTTCTGCCTGGAGGTTTTGTGCTTACATGCCATGGAGATAGGAGCTGTATACAAATTTAAGTTTGTCATTTATAGCCAGCACTTTGGGTTTTGTCTGAACCCAGTGATTTTAAAACATCATTGCAGGAGTCATTTTCTTCTTGCAAGTAATAAACATGCCACATCCTTAAAAGACAAAGTGTGAGACATAGCTGTAATTGCTCAGTTTTGGTGCCAAGAATAAGTGGTTTGAAGGAAGCTTAGCACCCTTATCCCTCGGGAGATGTAAATTATCACAGGCAACATCAGATACAGTAACTTCTCACTTGAGTTCTACTAAACAGCAGGGACGTGTCACAACTATAATAGATATTCATGAAGTAATATTAAAATGTATTCCTTCTGACACAGATTTATATTTTTATTAACGGTAATTTTGTATGCATATGCACAAATACCTAGAGTGTAGCGCAAAGTATTCATATTCCAAGAGCTGTAGCAGTGCTGCAGATATCAAAGATCACATGATTTATTCTTTTATTCTCTAAGAGTAGATGCATTTCCTAGAGCTGCACGCTTCTCAGTGTGTTCCTGTATAAGGGCAAAAGAAATCATGGGTGAAGAGGGGCCTTCATACAGTCATAGCAGTGAGACTTAACCTAGGAGCTTTCTTGAATATTCTTTCTTGATTTTTGCTTTTCAAACAAGTTTTTATTTGCTTGGTAGTTATTTTTGTGTATGCACGTTTTCCTGTCCCCACCAAAGAAGATAAGTAAATATAGTAGAAGAATGGTGGATATGGTTAAGCTCATTCCTTAATGAAATTGCCTTAAGCAACTAAATGATAGACACTGAGGATACTTTCTGTAAGTGGAGAGAAACCCACCTACATAAAAATTAGTCTGCCATTCTCTCTTGTTTTGTGTGCACATATCAAAATAATACTCAAAATGCGTCTCTGTTCAGTGAAAGTTGTTCCTTATCTAGAAGAGACACACACCGACTGGAGTTGGCTTTGATGGCATGTGTACTAGCAACCAGAATTCCTCTGGTTTTATCAGGAAGAAGAAACTATTAAAAAGCTCACTGAGAGTACTGGTATTAGCAAAGACCTGGCCGTTAAATACCTGAGCACTGACTCTAGGGGGCATAAATTTGGCCTCTTTGCCTATGTTCGGCAAAGATCTGTACGAAGTACAGATTCAGCTTGGAATATCCGGAGAGTTTATCATGGGCTGGGAAGGGGGTGGTGTGTCACACATCTTACTGTGTACACTAACCTGATGAGTTGACCACCTGGGACTATGAAAACTCACACGAGATTAGCTGTACGTGTAACTGTTGTAGAAAACCACGCTGGCATGAGCAGGGGCACATCAGTCACCAAATTTCTTTCTTGGGATTTGCTAGAGAAGAGCTACCATTATGTCTAACTTCGGCATATGACGCGTTTCATTTGATGGCCCAAGCAAACGATTTTTATCTGTATTCTCATAGCATGAGGGATATTCAGTAGTGCCCCCACGGCCTACATTTGGGTTAGGATTGAATATAAACAGTTGTAAAGCAGGAGTCATGCCTCTGGCAGATGTGATGTTTTTCCGCAACTTCATGTTTTGTAGAAATGATAAACAATAATCAACTGGCATTTACTTGAAGAAGCTACAAGGGTCCTACTGGAAAGAAACAATGAAGAAGATTTATGTCGGATCTCTGAGCTTGAATGGGCCCAGGGGCATTGCAAGTGCCTTTCTTTTATATACTTTCCTGCCAGTCTGACTTATCCCCCTGGTTATTGTCAGAGCTAGTCAAAACCAGGACATGCTAATCTATGTAGTTGTCTGTTGGCCAAGGGTAGACTTTTCGCATGCCAACGACCACAGCCAGCTGCGTTCCTGAACAAGTATATCTATCGTCTTTCATAAGATGAGGTCTTAAGTTTCTTCTTGTGTATAAACTTTGAGCATATTGAGGTCTGGCTGGTAGCTGGTAGATATCTTGAATATAAATTATTCCTTGTGTTTCTGAGGAGTTCTGTACAGTTGGAAAAGTTTCTGAATATAAATTTCTGAATGTGAAAATTCTTCAGATTTTCCAGTTGTTTTTAAAGAAGAGCATATAATACATGTAACATGCCATGAAGAAATCTGTACTTACCAGAATTCGTTAGAAAGTCTACACCAAACTTTACTGAGAGCCATAAAATATTTTGGAATCTAGGCTTGAAGTTTATGCTGTTACGAAAGAATATTGCGATGCAAGCATCTTTGTAACTGTTGCAGCAAACTCTAAAATAGCTCTTAGCCTCTGTTAATTATCTCATTGGTATTTAGAAATTTGAAAAGTCTTTTTGAGGCTATCTACGAAGTCAGGTTTTTACTTTCAACGGTTCTGAAAGATTAAAAGAGCAGTTTGATTCAATGATGATTATTATATGGTAACAACTAAAAGAGGAAAACTTGGAACCAAAGCGTACCTATTTAAAAATAAGTATTCACACATACAGGGCTTTACACTGTTTTTATTGCCAGTTTAGGCTACACAATTAATCAGTGCTTCTGTTATCTTGATAATCTGTTTGCTTGCTGTTGTAAATAACTTACACTTGCTGGTGGAGTTGCTGACAGCTTTCAGAAATGCTACTAATTGTGTTTGTGGCTTCTAAAAACATTTGCTTCTGAGGTGATTTTTGCAGCTGATGTACCTCAGGGTCTTCACTGTTTGTTTGTATTTATTTTCTTTAGAAGTATATTTCCAAAGCGTGAATCTCTAACAGGTTTAATTCACCTGAGACTATAAAGCGACCCAGCAGCTTTTGCTGAAAATGTTACCTTGTTTGTGATGTCAGTTTATCTTTGTGGAAGACAGAACATTCTCCTGTAAAGCCGCATGTGAAACTTGCACCTTGGGGAAGCATGCGTGTGTGAAATCTTCACACATCTGCACAGAGGCAGGAAAGTGGGTCTGCAGGGAACAGGTGGGATGAGTTGCATGCACTTCCCCACCCACAGGCTCTTTGTATGGAGTCGGAAACTTGACCNACCTGAGACTATAAAGCGACCCAGCAGCTTTTGCTGAAAATGTTACCTTGTTTGTGATGTCAGTTTATCTTTGTGGAAGACAGAACATTCTCCTGTAAAGCCGCATGTGAAACTTGCACCTTGGGGAAGCATGCGTGTGTGAAATCTTCACACATCTGCACAGAGGCAGGAAAGTGGGTCTGCAGGGAACAGGTGGGATGAGTTGCATGCACTTCCCCACCCACAGGCTCTTTGTGTGGAGTCGGAAACTTGACCCATATCAGAAAAAAATCTGATATTCTGAGAATCCCCTCCCATTCCCCACTTTGGCAGTGGTGTGGGGTCGCCTCTCCACAGAAGACAAAGANATCTGCACAGAGGCAGGAAAGTGGGTCTGCAGGGAACAGGTGGGATGAGTTGCATGCACTTCCCCACCCACAGGCTCTTTGTATGGAGTCGGAAACTTGACCCATATCAGAAAAAAATCTGATATTCTGAGAATCCCTCCCATTCCCCACTTTGGCAGTGGTGTGGGGTTGCCTCTCCACAGAAGACAAAGCNAGCATGCGTGTGTGAAATCTTCACACATCTGCACAGAGGCAGGAAAGTGGGTCTGCAGGGAACAGGTGGGATGAGTTGCATGCACTTCCCCACCCACAGGCTCTTTGTGTGGAGTCGGAAACTTGACCCATATCAGAAAAAAATCTGATATTCTGAGAATCCCCTCCCATTCCCCACTTTGGCAGTGGTGTGGGGTCGCCTCTCCACAGAAGACAAAGAGTACCCTGCCTCCTCCTCCACAAACAGGTTGAGCTGTGTGCTTTTCATCGTAAATTCAGTCTGAGAGCAGAGGACCTTTACTCACCTCTGCCGTATCTGTTCAAGTTTCACCTGTAGAACATTTTTCATTTCAAGAGCAGTGAGGAGCTGTTGGGCACATCATTCATTCCTGCAGCCCCCTGCGCCTTGGCGGGTATCGTTAACCAGCTTTGGCGGCGAGACCGCTGGAGGTACAAAGGTTCTTGGTTGCTTGTGGTCACACCGTAAGCCACTGGCTGTGCCAGGAGTGAAAAAAGAGATTTCCTGACTTACTCTGCTGCAGTCTTACCATGAGACCATTCTCCCTCCTGAAATGTTTGGTTTTCGCCCTGGTAGTATTTATAAAAGCATGTTAAATATCAGACTTCTCAGCCTGAGCCCATCTGTTTCCCTCGCAATCACGAACCGCCCCCACACTTGGGTTGCTTGTCACCAGCATTGGGGTTACAGCAGAAGACAAAAAGAAAAGCATTTTTCCTGTATGATAGTTTAACCAGAAGATGGACCAGAAGGGAAATGTGTTCAGACGGAAGGGGTGTGATTATGCTAGAAATAGAGGGGTGTTTCCCGGCCAGTGGAAGGCAGCAGGCTTCCAGGGACTCTAGTCATTCAGATCTCCTCTGGCTCTATGTCTGCGTAAGATCTCGTACCCCTTGACTGTGGCATAGCTTGCTTTATAAATCAGCAGTGTCATGTGGTAAGCAAGCTGTCTTTTTAAGTGCTCTCCCAGAATACCAAGAAATGCTTTAGCCGAATTTGTTACTGGTGAAATGACAGCTGTTAGGTATAAAGGGAGTTTACACACTTTCTGCACATTAAATCATTTGAAACTCAAATTCTGTTTATGTAGAAATTGGATTACTATTAGGGGGTTTCAGATCAATCTTTTTTTAAGAACTAAATAACATGCAGAATTTGTAATTCTGCCAGAAGGACAGAGAATTGTAATGAATGATTTTATTTTAGCCTTTGTGTACCCCAGAAGAAGCAGCAACATCTCTTTTGCTGCTGCATTTACCTGGAAGGCAGGCACATCGTGGAATTCAACTTGCTTTTGCTGACAGTATATGGGAGACTTCATCACTTTTCACCACACCGTGGTGGTGATTTACTTTGTGCTTCTTTGTGTGTTTTTGCCGTTGTTTCAAAAACGTTTGTTTTAGCTCTGCTCTTTTTGGATCTTTATGTGTATACTATCTAGTTGGCTACTTAAATCAAAGGGTGTAGTTGTGAGCTGTGATTTCTCTGCCTTTTTCTGTTCTGTCAGTGTCTGTCTTACAACTACAGCAATGTTGTTAAAAGGAAGAGCTTACCAGGACATGAATCAGCCATGTTTTTTTAAGGAGCTTGAATCAGGTGAGAAACTGTAAAGTTTAGCTAGAAACTGATGTGAAAGATCACCTGCTGGAAACAGCATTGGAGGGGCAACACAACTAGGACATAATGAAACTACGTACAGGAAAAGGCAAAGCCTGCAGTCATTTGTGAAAATATGTATGGAATTTAAATGTAAGAAAGACTGATTTTTATAATTTGCTGTGTTTTATACTTTAAAAAAAAATTCCAACGTTTCCCCTCAACTTTTCGTTTATTGTTGGACATAATTGTTTATTGTCATCAATCATAGTACAGTCTAAGCTGCTCAGCGTACTGCTGTCCTTCGCAGCATTGGCAGCATAAATCAAGAACACATGAAATGACTAATTAAATCGCCCTCCAGGTCCTCTGATACCTCTGATATTATTGTAGATTTACTTCAGATGCTATGCTACATATGGGAGAGTTTTGTTGATAAGTTAAATGAACTCAGATAGTCAGACTCAAAGGTAGTTTTTGTTTCAACTCTTAGCAATCCAAAGTTTCTGTTTGATTAGAGGGTTAATGACTCTTCCTTCTGAAAAGGGAAGCAGCTGTACTGGAAACCCAGAACATCTTTTAAGAAATCTTTTGCAGTGGATTTATTCTCTTGATTGACACCTAACTAGACTTGATTGTCATTAGAATAGAATAAAATCTCAGTAAAATCAAGAGGTTTTTGGTTTGGTTTTTTTTTAAAACGTGAGGAAGAAGAGTAAAATTCTAATTCACATGTAAGCTTAAAAAGCTACTTAAAGTCATTAGAGAACAATAGTCCCTCAGTCTGCTCTTGTGGAAGCCTCCCCCTCTTATGCGTTTCTCTTCCCTGACACAGTTGGGAGATAAAAGTATTTAAAAGCTATTTTGGAAGCTTGATTCCTTGTTCTTTTCCTCTCTTTCATGATCTGCATATTCCTTATACTTGATAACAGATAGATCAATTCATTGATCTGGAGACAGTCTAGTCCTACTAGTGACCTACTGCTTTACTTCTCTCTTGCTCTAAGGCCCAAGCTGCAGTCTACAAGAATTTTTACATTTAAATCTAGAGGCCAGGATTAAACTCCTTTTTAAAAAGACAAGGCTGTAGAATAAGCATCTTATTTCTGTGTTTTCCGTAAAGTTTGGTTATTATTATAATAAAATTGTATATGCTTTCTTATTTTTCTTAGAATTTTTCTCTTTTGCATCTCCTCTGTGTATTATTCGTTCAACCTCTTTTCTGTGCAATTCTGCAGTTTTTTCCCCATGGTCGTCTTTTCATCTCGCTGCTCCTGTTCCTTTTTCATTTCCTCCAAAGCAAAACATGAATCCCTCTTATCTGGGTTGTTTCAAATCTGATGAAACAAACTCACCTATTTGTGCTTAGAAGTTTTACATTGTGTTTTGCCATTCCAGCTTATCTTTCACAGATTTTTATTAGTGTGGCCTTGTGTTCCCAGACAAGGCTGAGCATGCACAAATTGGTCAAGAATTTCATCTCTTCTAATGCACTAATTTGGGGGCCTTTCAAACTACTTTTGAATTTGTAAATTTACAAAATGTTCAAGAGGCACCATTAACCTTAACAAGTCCATGACAAAAATTGAGTTTACTTAATTAGTGAAGAGTTTTCCCCCTGGCTCTTGAAATTGAGGAAACGTGGTGGTTTGCTCCTTCTTCATGAATGTCAGCCATATGTCAGTAAAAGTCAGATTTAGTAAGTAGTAAAAGAGCCTTTAGATGCTGTTTTATCTATTGGGAGGGAAGGCAGGTTTTTGCAGCACTGGTGGTCAGCTGTAAGCATTATGTAATCATGGCTTGCCAGTCTCTTTTTACAGGTTAAAGGTTTTGAAAGTTTGGGGGGTTTTAACCTGTGCAGTAGTAACTGTGCTTCTAAAGTAAACAGCTTTGGCAAATTGTTTTTCTTGGAAGAGATAAGAAACAAAATCAGAACACAAAGAAAAACATGCAGTCGTAGCTCACTTTGAATTAATGATTTTGGATAGGAACCAAAATTACCTAACACTTCAAAATGCTAGGAAATCTATTAAGAAGTCGTACATCAAACTTTGCAATCCATACCGCCCTCTAGTTAAACATGTGGTATGAAGTGAGTACATGTACTAACACACTGTCATTTTGCCTGAATCAGGATTATAGAGCTTTCTCAGCTTACAGCTGAAGCATAGTACTTCTTTTTTATATCTTTTTTATATCATTATTTATAAACCACAATTTTGGCAGTTTATATCATTATTTATAAACCACAATTTTGGCAGTCAGAAAAGTGGTTATCTGTATTTGATATGAACATAAGGTGCTGGATGAGCAAAGCAGGAAATCACAGAATCACAGAGTGGTAGGTGTCGGAAGGGACCTCTGGAGATCATCTAGTCCAACCCCCCTGCTAAGGAAGTGCGCCTAGAGCAGGGTGCGCAGGAACGCATCCAGGCGAGTTTTGAATATGTCCAGAGAAGGA
>VZSC01019230.1:37578-83374 GCA_013398225.1 Steatornis caripensis | reverse complement strand
TGAGTCAGCCGCTCCCCCCAGCTTTGTATCGTCAGCAAACTTGCTGAGGGTACACTCTGTCCCTTCACCCAGGTCGTTGATGAATATGTTGAACCGGGCTGGACCCAGCACCGACCCCTAGGGAACACCACTGGTCACAGGTCTCCAATTAGACTCTGCACCACTGATCACAACCCGCTGAGCTCTGCCATTCAGCCAGTTCTCGATCCATCTCACTGTCCACTCATCTAGCCCACACTTCCTATGCTTACCTGTGAGGATGTTGTGGGAGACAGGGTCAAAAGCCTTGCTGAAGTCAAGGTAGACAACACTCACTGCTTTCCTCTCATCTACCTAGCCAGTCATGGCATCACAGGAGGCTATCAGATTGGTCAAGCAGGATTTCCCCTTGGTGAATCCACGTTGACTGCTCCTGGGGATAAAATGGAATACTCCACATGGTTTTACCTGTGGTTTAGAGGCAAGTTTTGGCTACGTACTCAAACATTTTTCAGATTAGTTCCAGTCCCTTGTCAGTATTTTGGAAAGCTGAATTTTTCCTCCCCCTGCGAAGTCTTTCAGCCAGACTTCTCCATTTTTGTTTCATGTTTTCTTTTCTTTCAGTGAAAAACCTTATTTCCCTGNGCAAGTTTTGGCTACGTACTCAAACATTTTTCAGATTAGTTCCAGTCCCTTGTCAGTATTTTGGAAAGCTGAATTTTTCCTCCCCCTGCGAAGTCTTTCAGCCAGACTTCTCCATTTTTGTTTCATGTTTTCTTTTCTTTCAGTGAGAAACCTTATTTCCCTGGTTAAAAAGCTAGTCGTCAATTTGTGAACGCAAAACGTGTTTCTCCACTGATTTCCATGAGTTATCAGGAAAGAAGATTATCTGAAGCTAGCAATAATTGCATAACTTTCTCACTTCTAAGACTAAACAAGAAAGGTGATCTGATCTATGAAGATGAAGCAAAGTGTATTCTGAATAGAAGGAAGTGTGACTTTAAGTGAAGCCTATGGGCTTAGTGGTCACCAGCCCCACGGAGTATTGCTCTGGGAGACTGCCATCCCTCAGGGAAAAAAAATCCTGTGCTGCACACAGTCCTGCAAAACGTCTGAATCCCACTTGTGGGGAAGCCAGGCCAGGAGCACACCACTAAAGGTTGCACTATTATATTTTNGTCACCAGCCCCACGGAGTATTGCTCTGGGAGACTGCCATCCCTCAGGGAAAAAAAATCCTGTGCTGCACACAGTCCTGCAAAACGTCTGAATCCCACTTGTGGGGAAGCCAGGCCAGGAGCACACCACTAAAGGTTGCATTATTATATTTTGAATCGCTGCATAATGTAAACCTAATGTCATTTTTGTGCCTCAAGTGAGCAAACTTTTGTCATTTCTCACCATGTGGTAGCATCTTTTCCCAGTTTGATCTCCAGGTAGATTGTTGGAAATAAGCCAATGACATTTTACCACTGGAGGGTCATAAAAAGAGAATAGAAGTAATGTCGACCAGTATCCCTGCTAACTGCTGTGCAGTTTAGCCTGGGGTAGGAGGAGATGATGTTCGTGTGATCGCAGGATTGTAAGTACACTATTGCTTCCAGTTAATTCTGTGTGCATGGTTGCCATTATGCTTTACAAGAAAAAAAAATAAAAAAGGTATCATAAAACGCAAGATTGTAAGTATGTTACCCCAGCGGGTTAAATTTCAATTTACTTTGGCAGTGTTTCTTGACTGTTCTTTTTTCATCTTTCTTCTTAAACGACGCCACTATGAGGAAGGTTGTTTCCTGAACTAGTTTCACTATAGCATTTTTCACTGAAGCTGAAATATTTACCTCTGTTTCAGCTTTCATAAGATAATTAAGCCATCCTCAACTCAGTCGAAAACCTGCAAAGTTTCAGTTTACTTTGTTACTTAAAATGTCTGCCTTGAGGATGACAGCATCCTCATCTTTTGTCCTTGATCCAGGTGAATTTGTTCTCCCAACCTGAGCTCTTTTACCCCATATGCTTTTATCACTACCTTTTGTTAACTGGTCTCTTATATGGTACTGTGGACAAGAAGGCATGTATCATTATATGGTATTTAAATTAAACAGATTTTGCCTGCCATAATATTGACTGCGTGTTACAAATGTATTGAAGGGGTTAATGGAGCCGTTACAGGCTGGAGGTGGATATGTTGGAATGCTTTGAGAATCGATTTCAGCTAATGGAAAAAATGTTTTAAAAGTGAGCTGGTTCAGTTCCCACAGTGAACAACAGAGAGTGGAAACAACATTTAATAAACCTTTCAGAAGTAAATCCTCCGATTTTTCCTTTTACCACCATCTGTGGAAGAAATGCCTGCTTTCTTCTCAATGGGCAGTATTTCTTCCCACAGTGTATTTGCCTTACTCTGTTAGGTATCAAGAGAAAGCTCTTTATGTCTTTGGACAAAAAAAAGTATTTGAAAAATATGTTCTGTTCATACATCCTCTAAGACTTAAGTTTTATTGACTTTGCACATTTTTGCTTAAACAACAGGTTGACCAAAAATAACTAGCGCTGAGATTCTTACTCAACTGTCACTGTGTGGTTTCCAGTAAATTGAAGAAGTTTTAACTGTGCGCATCTTGTTTTACAAAGATGGATGCTGCAAATTAAAATCTCTGTTGTACTGAATTACTGGGGAATGTTGCATCTTCTAATTTATCTGCGTGTCACCTCCATTTTAAAAATCAAAGGCACTTGTAAGATTTGGCAAACATAACCTGTTACTTGTGAAAATAATACATTCTTACATTATTTGTTGTTTGGAGTTTTTTTTAACTATATAGTCCTCATGCAGAGTCGAGAGGCTTACAGTAATATTTTTGCATTGCTAATTAAGATGATTAGGTACAATTAAGGAAGAGTTTTTGTTCTATTGATAAGCCTCATTGAAAAATCCAAGTTCTATTTTGCATTTGAGAATTGGCGTGATTTTCAATGCAGGACATATTTGTTGTGAACCGTGAACAGTCTTTATGAAACCTGAAGAAGATTTGTGAAAACAGCCTGTAATAAAAATCACACATGCTTCATAAAACACTACTTGATAGATATCACTTGCACCATTAAGAACTAAACGACAAAGGATGTAATTTCAGTTCTGGCATGCAATATTAATCGAAAGCCTTTAAAGCATCTCGCTGATGGGAACTATGACAACATGACATTGAAGAATTACGAACTAGAGACATCTATCTTAATCAGATTTTCAAAGTAAATGCCATAAAATAGAAAGTTATTTTATCTATCTTCACAGGGTCACATACCATACAGGGTATATAGCTTTTTAGCTTGTTTATGCTAAAAATACCAGGGAGAAAAAATTCTGCCTTTCAAGTAGGTTTAAAGTTCAGTTCATATGCTTTAGAAAGTTTTTGTGAAAAGATTGTTCGTAACGGGTGGTTTCGGTTTGCTGCAGTAAGATCTCTAAAACATTATGGAGGACTGAATTATAAAACATAGCTAAGCATGCACAGGTATTATCAGTATGAAGTTGTTGAGGGCAAGTACTTTGCTAAATGGATGCGAAACGAAAAGACAAAGTTACAGGTGTACCTTTAACCTGAAGTAACTCTCCTGTAGATAGCACAGCTGAAAGACACAACTGAAAGACATTGGTAAAAATATTTTTTCTTCAGTTCCTAAGCATTGCGTTTTTTGTGCATGACCCGTTTCTTTGTCTTCCAGCGTATATTTAAGTGATAAAGAACAGCTTCTTCATATTATAGGATATAGGAAATTATCAACATGTACTTTGTGGTTTAAAATACCCATGTTACATGTTAGGAATTATCCTGCTGCCCTCCAGGGAGCTGCTGCTACTCCTCTCCTCTTGTCATGTGGTGGATCTTAGACAGACACTTAGCATGCGTGCACCGTGAGACCGTTTTGGGTTTCTCCATAATCAAATAAGCCTTTCTTTCCTTTCACAGCAGAAGTCTTTATTTCTCTTTTAGAAGTGAGACAATGTTGAGAATTGAAGAAAAATTTGTAATGTGAATAACAAAATTCAAGTTTTCTTTATAATTTCTTCCGAACTTAGGCAAGGCCGTGCAATCTTTCAGAGCATACCCTGCAGTTAAATTCGCTGGTAGTTTCTCACTCCTGGGTAGTTTGACGGGTTGTGAGACCCTACAGGCAGTGTACCTGTGAGGAGTCAAACATTGGCCCACCTTGATCAAGCTACTTGTAGGACTTTTTCCCATTTTATGTTATAATAGTGTACACGCGCGCACACACACAAAAGATGTGTGTCTTGATCAAAGTGTCCTTGTCACTCCTCCACATTCTTGTCACCACGTAGCTATGACAGAAGCGCAGAGTGCTTCAAGAGGAAGTCAGCAGCAGCGGCTGTGGGTTAATTCTGTTTCCATCTGTATGTCCATTAATTGTAAAGCAAGCAGAAATGGATAGGGCAGGCTGACAAAAAATCAAGGTGAAAGGGCTCTGCTGTGGTGGTGGGCACTGTGTCACCTCGTTCCTTGGGTTGAGTGTGTGGTTTGGATCCTTAAAGCAGTCAGCAGCGCAGAGCCAATTTGGACATGCATAAGATTAAACAAATACTCTGGGATTAACCACAAAATGAGCAGATACAGCAAGTTATCTTGGATTACCACTGTAGCTTGTAGCAAATGATCAGAAGGGAGACTTTGAGTCTTGCGCACCTTGGCAGAAGACGTACACTGAAGCAGTGGTTCATTCAGAAGACAGATTACAAACCTAATTACAAATGAGCACTTAAATACAACATTTTTCTCTAAACCCATAACCTTGTTTTTGTTTTCATTAATTAAATACAGCTTCTCATGAAAGGTGCTCCCAGACCAGAGACTTCTGGAGTGAATGGTTTTGCTTGCCTGTGGAATCACTGAAGCTCTGGCCATAGCGTTACAGGTAGCCCGTCTTACCCCTCCATAAGCAAGGACTTAAAAAAAAGAGTTCCTTTGGGAGCTCTAGGATTAATTAAGCCATAAAACCCACTGTCTTCCATGTGCAGGAGTTTCCAAGGTAAATCCCACTTCTGCTTACAGTGCTTCTGGAGATCTGTCCATGTGTCAATTAGGCAAAATTTCAAGTCTATCAAAGTGTTCTAGTGAGGAAATCAAACCAGTTCTTATGGAAAATACATTTGACTGCTAGCAATCAGGGGCCAGCAGACCAGGGACCTGGAAATAAAAGATCATCTTTTCTGTTACCAGTTTTCTAAAACATCTAGTCTACTCCAGGTGCTTACTTCTGGTATATATCGTGGGAATTGGCTTTACCATGGCAGACACGCTTCTAAGGACAGAGGAAAAAGGGAGCAACTTGACTAGAAAGAGTTAAGACTCTCACAGACGTAGACCTTGAATTACATTATGTTCACATTTGAAATGTTTATATCATAATGGAAGTCTTCACTTTTGTGTTTGTCATGGAAACTCAAAGTTAATGTTAATTATACACTATTAAAAAGCCTAATCCTTATCAAATGGAAATCACCTCTTTCTCCTAGATGAGTAGCTAGCTGACAGGTCTCAGTGATCTGTCTGTTGTAGAAAGGCTATCACACAAAATATGCAAGAAATTACTTTTTTTTCATGGATACATGGTCTGCTTTTCTCCTTCTGAATTAACCCCTTTCCTCCAAATGGCAGTAGTTATCATAAATATCTCTCTTTCCTTACTTTTTACTTTCACATATGCATTTTTCTGTATTCTTTTATGTGCTGTTCAAATTCCGTAACAATTAAATGATAACATTAATTAAATTGAAATTAGTTTTTGAAAAAGAAAAGAGAAAAAGGGTGTGTGAAAGGCTACAGAGTGCGTATAATTTACCTCTACAATTGAAATGGCTGCTTTGCTTCACTGTGATTCCCTAGGGTAAACAACAATTTAAATATGTTTTGAAAAATTCATACAACTGTAGTAAGACAGCTTTCTACCCCATTTCTTGTGACTTTTCCAATTTCTGTACATATGTTCCCATGCATAATTATCTGATGCTGACTTATGCAGCAAATGCCTCAAAAATGTGGGGCTCTTTTTGTTGTACCTGAACAACTTGAACGCACAGGCTGGTTGCTGGGCCAATTTACATTTGCTTCTTGCTGCAGAAATCTTCTCTTTAAGATGAATGGGATTGCTCTGTAGTCATTAAGGTCTAAACCGAACAAGAAAGTTTTAATTAAAGCTTAACATTTTTAGACATAAGCCCACCTGTACCCGTATCTGCTTATTTTTAGTGTAAACCAGACGTTCCCATTTATATTAAATCAATTAGGATAGTATTTAAAATCAAATTTAAAGCAAAGCAACTGTAGCTTTCTGCAATAGTTTGTAAGTATTTGAATACAATTGCGCTTGATCAGATTTGAATGCTTTGTTCTTCCTGATAGTCTGCAAGAAAGAAATTTCTAGTAAGCGGTTTGTTGCGAGGGCTCTGGCCAGGTCCCAGGACCACTGATTTTTTCGCTCACCAAGGAAAGAACTGTTTCCCTCTAGGATTCCCGTTTTCCAACAAGCCGGTTGATAGNTACAATTGCGCTTGATCAGATTTGAATGCTTTGTTCTTCCTGATAGTCTGCAAGAAAGAAATTTCTAGTAAGCGGTTTGTTGCGAGGGCTCTGGCCAGGTCCCAGGACCACTGATTTTTTCGCTCACCAAGGAAAGAACTGTTTCCCTCTAGGATTCCCGTTTTCCAACAAGCCGATTGATAGAAAGGAAGGTGGATTTACAGGATCTCAGTACTTGCCATTCTGGCACATACAGGAGTATTTGCACCCAGAGTAGTCTCCAGTGTTGCAGAACTCATGAAGTATGTAGCTGTGTCAGGAAACTCCCACTTTAACAGTTCCTTAATTATGAAAAGCAAAAATCCAGTGCTTTTCTGGCTGCGATGCTGATTTCTCAGGAGACCTGTGTGTATCAGTTAAATTCTATGCCTTGGTTTCCCTGCGTGTACAATGAGAATATTTTCATAACAGCACANCCAGTGTTGCAGAACTCATGAAGTATGTAGCTGTGTCAGGAAACTCCCACTTTAACAGTTCCTTAATTATGAAAAGCAAAAATCCAGTGCTTTTCTGGCTGCGATGCTGATTTCTCAGGAGACCTGTGTGTATCAGTTAAATTCTATGCCTTGGTTTCCCTGCGTGTACAATGAGAATATTTTCTTAACAGCACAGGGATGTCGAGGGGCTCAGTTACTACCTAAAACTGATAGCTTTGTGTGAAAGTTGCAGTAATACTGAAATTTATTCTTTAGCTATTAACTCCATTTAAAGAAGAGTAAAAAAAAAAAATAGGAATTTTACTCTGGCTTAAGAACAACATTCAAAACGTGACTGTTATGATGATCACATCTTCCTCACAATCGGTGGTGCAAGATTGAAGTTTCTGTTAGAAATTGCGTGGCAATCAAAAGAGCTGTGGATTCAGGAAATCTGGCAGGCTGAAGAAAAGATCGAAAAGGCAGTCCTCAGTGATGTCTCATTTAGAACGACAATACGGGGCTGAGGAAATTTAGAGGAATATAGATTTTAGCTCTATTGATTTACAGAAAATCTAACCTTGTTAGTCTCAATTCTGCCTGTAGCTCTTGTGCAATTAGAAGCGGAATAAATCATTCCAGATTTTTCAGGCATTTCTGATTCTGTGGAGGCTGTAGGTTCCCTGCCAATTGAAGTTGCCTTCGGACACTAGAAAATGTCACCTGGCAGCATCTTACTGAGAGAAACAATGGGCTTCGAGGACATGTGATCTTTGCGAAGTTGCACTTGCTACTCTCTTCTAGCTCCCTTCTAGCCTGCGCCTTACGATTACAAGCTCATCCCATAACTCCTCATTTATTTTATATGTTACTCTGTAGTTTCAGTAATGTTTATACGTTATATAGCAGAAGGGCTTTGTAGGTTCATAGTAAATCCCAAACAGTGGCCTGAGTAGCTGGCCTATGGGCTGAGGAGCGTCACTCCTCCAGCATATTATCAGTGCACTTACTAGATCTATACATTTATTTGGGGAGTGCATAAATATCCTTTACAGAGCCTTTACTATCCCTCTTACTCACTGGTAGAGTGTGTGGGAAGGTCTGACGTCTACCTGAGACAAGCCTGCAGGCCTGGCATAGTCCACTTACTCACACCCTCCTTTGTGCAAGAGAACAACATTACTTTATCTGTTTTGTCTTTAGCAGAGGATGGTGCAAGATCTTTGATACTAAAAATGATAGATTAAAAGACTGATTTTCAGCTGAGTTTTTAAATGAGAGGAAAAATTAATGAAGAAGAGGGAGGTCAGAATAACATTTCAGCCGACAGGAGCAGTAGAGGAGGACGGTGTTGTACTGATCGTGGCAGCACTGTTCAGCAAGGCTAGGCAAGTAGGAGACTCAGAACAGGCAATAACAAAGACCAAAAGTCAAGGTCTTAGGACAATTTTGATTAAGTGATTTATCTGATTAAAAATAATGAAAATTATTTCATTTCACTTGTAATTTTTTTGTCACGTACTTAATCATTTATACATGTACACAGACGCACATGTATATATAGGGAGACATACACCTGTGTATTATAAAATATAGGACCACAGTTAATTCCGCACCAGTTGATAAACAGCTTGTAATCTAAATCAGATGAAATTTCAAGACAGACACGGGCAAGAAGTCTTTGCTAGTGTCAGTCTGTTAACTTTCCTTTAGCTCTCTTGTTGAAACGTGGCTTGNCACCTGTGTATTATAAAATATAGGACCACAGTTAATTCCGCACCAGTTGATAAACAGCTTGTAATCTAAATCAGATGAAATTTCAAGACAGACACGGGCAAGAAGTCTTTGCTAGTGTCAGTCTGTTAACTTTCCTTTAGCTCTCTTGTTGAAACATGGCTTGAAGCCCTTGCTAGTGTTTGTAATCACATGCAATTACACCCTTTGTGTCACTGTTGGTGAAGACAAAGGTCATCAGTTGTATCCTTCCTGGAAGGTAATTTTTCATTAATGTTTAAGGGGTTTGGTGTTGAAAACCTTATTGGCAGCATAAATGCCGTCAGCATTGCTGCTTTTTGTGGCAAAAGTCATATTGAGCACACAAGATAACTGGAAAGGAGAATGAGATTGTTGGAAAGAAAATTATTCCAAAGGCTGGATTTTCTGTTTAAGCATAGCACGTCTATTCCTTAACATTCTCAAATTTTCATATGTTCATGACATGAGAAGTTACTCAGTGTGGAGTTATTTTTATAGTAGTCACCTGTAAGTTATTGGAAACATCCGTTTCAACAGAATTACTTTTCCTGTGTTCTCCGTACCAAGGTGTTACTGGGTTTGTAACAATTTGCAGTTATAACCAGTTCCAAACAGGGAGTTGCTTATGAAGATCAAAAGACTTGTCTGAAAACAACGCGAAAGCATTTACACTGCGAGCAAAGTGCGCCCTATATCTTCTGCTCTGCTTAAGACTTGCAATTTGTATTATTAAGTATGTTCTACTACATTAGTTTAGGAAATAGATTGCAATTTGAATTACATATTGTTAAATGTTACATTTTAAAGTGTCGTCACTCATTGCTAAATCGTGATAAACGCAGCGTCCTGAGTTTTTTTTAATTTTGTGTTCGTTGTGTTGTATGGCAAGGTTTGTCTTCTATTTATGACTTACTGCTTTTACGGAACAGGTTATTAAAACCTGACATTGATGAAGGTATTTGATTGTGGGCTTTGCTGTTTTGAGGTTTTGAGTTTAAGCTTTGTGGGTATTATGTGCTTTGGTTAAGTCAAAAAATATTTCCTTTTGTGTTGATGGCCTGACTCTCTGATCGCCTGTGACTTACTCCAAACTGTAGTTATATTGCGTAGTGTGAAATTGGAAAATCTGTTCTGTGTGTGTTCTAATTGATGTGACGGTCATTAAGTATATGAGTCTTCTGACGCTGTAATCAGATGTGACTGAGTGTGTTAAATATCCATGAAGCAACATCTGCTTCACAGAGTGACCTTCTGCTAAAGAATACTTAGCATCTATTAGCAGATCATAGTGCAGATCTGCCTTATTTGAAATGCACTAAACTGGAGTAGTCTACTGCTGTTTAGCAACTAGCTTATAATAATTTATTGCAGTTAAATAAAGCTTTTAAAACTCCATTAAATAATTACAGGGATTATATGCATTTTGTAAACCTTTGTGTTCTACTGAAATTACCCATTTAATTTCAGGGTTGGTTTGTTTAAAAAAAGCTGAAATCTAAAGGCACATTAGGGGATCTGTCAGATGCTATTTGCTGTAGGTGTTAATAAAACCAGATTAAAAAAAAAACTGAAACAAATTAAAACAAAAAGCAATTTTACCATCTGTTGTATATTAATTAGAACTTTGTGTATCAAGGGTAAACTTGCTTTTAGAGAATGTCACTGAATGTCTGCGAATAGAATAATATACAAAGATGTTAGATATTAGATGATAGGATTATATTGAATTTTTCATTCTACTTCGGTGGTAGCAAATGCTAAGATGATGTATAACGAACTTTAATTTTCTTTCTTCTTAGAACAACCTCCAAATAACCAAGGCCAGTCGACCCTGCAGCCTTTGCCACCTTCTCACAAGCAACATTCAGCACAGCATCACCCATCCATCACCTCACTTAACAGAAACTCACTGACAAATAGGAGGAATCAGAGTCCGGCCCCGCCGGCTGCTTTGCCCGCCGAGCTGCAAACCACACCTGAGTCAGTCCAGCTGCAGGACAGCTGGGTCCTTGGCAGTAATGCGCCACTGGAAAGCAGGTAATTACTTAGGTACTACTACAGACTGTGGTACTTCTAAAGAAAATACGTAACTTGATGAAAAATGACCAGCAGCTAATACTTCCTGTCGCTCACCAAACAAAACTGAAAACTTTTCAGTACTAAAAAAATCTATCATCTCTCTAAAATCCGCAACGACACTCTTTTCACTTGCAATGCCTATTGCAGAGTAATTGGACTCAGAGAGTACATTAATTTTTCCAGATAAGCATTTTTCTTCCTGTTCATAATCTGTGATTTTTGACTGAAGAAATTTCTTGCCTTGTTTTTGTTGCCAGATGTGTTATGTGTCAAATATGTACTGCAGTACAGATCGAGTGTCAAGGAACTTTCAGTAATACCTTTTAACTCTTGTACTTGGTCCCTTTAAAGAAATACCTGTGTGAGGCTAGGTGTTTCTAAAGGTTTGGTAAGATGAAAGAACTCACTTAGTTCTGGTATAATGATAAATTTGTCCTCATTTTTTTTGTCTTTTAGAATTGATAACTGGCTCTAGGAAAGAAGCAGCTAATATAAAGGGTGACACCAGCTTCTTTAGATGCGGAATGATCTATAAAAAAAATTTATAGGACTTACTGGCACAGAGCTGAATTTACCTACAGTGATTAATTAATACCCATGTAACAATCAGTACTAATTTTTTATTAACGAAAGCCAGAATGTTCCAATTTAGTCATCAAACTGAGCACTTACAACTTTATTGAAGCTGACAGTGATTCTTGAAAATGTTTATGAAATCCCTTAAGTTCATTCTTTGAATCCCATTAAATTATGTTTTGTAGCAAAGTAAAGATAGTCCACCTGATTTTGACTAACTTAAAACATACATGACCTTAAGATTCTCTGTTAGATAGTTTTGTCCCCATAGATGTTTCAGGCGACTCTTCTGTCAGGCTTTTGGGAATGGTTATTCCTTTTCTTAGTTTTTTTGGATCCTACTGTGTTGCTTATGAGACGTAGACACTGTGGAGTAGGATTCCACTGAAGGGATTTCATCATCATAGTCAGATAATTTAGTATATTAAGAAAGAGTTTTCTTATAGTACAAATAAGTTTGTAGGGGGAATAAGATGTTTGACGTTTTCCAGACACCGGTTAATCTTCAGTACATGAGTAAGGTCTTTGATGTTTGCTTCTATTACCATACATGTTTTTATTGTGTTTATAAAGAAAAAGACATGGGACTTGAATGAGAATGCCACTTCCAACCTGGAGTAAATATTTTTTGCCGAGTAAAGTCTTTTCATCTTTTAAATGCTCCTGATGAAAAGCTGAGGGTGTTGGAGTGTTCAACTTTTGAACACTTGTGAATGAGCTGAAATGTGAAAATTCCACATAAAAACTGACAGAGCCCTACTGTAGTTTCTCTAATAGTCTCACTTGGTTGGAACTCTAGAGGTGAAGAACCCATCTTATTTGTCATTGATTTTTCCCTTTTTGGTTAAGGTTCCCTACAGAGTGTGATTCTTAGGCTCAATTTCAACTATATTAACAACTTTGTGATAGGTCTCTTCTTTCATGCTTTTCTCAGCCTAAAAAGTTTATTTCATCTTCGGCAATATTTTAGCTTATGCTCATAGTCAGCTTTTTTTTTCCCCCTTTTTTAAAAATCCGACTTAGATGACGGCCATTTAGAGATACAGAATGTGAATGTCAGCATATATACATAGCTATCTTTCTGTCTCTGTAGGCTCAGATTGGTGATGAGTGGCATAAAAAAGACTTACAGCTTGCTGTCATGTATAGCTGGATAGTGAGCAGGCTGGTTTTGTGTATGTGCATGTAGGCGAGAGGGATGTATTTGCAAAGCCCGAGGGAGGTTTTAGTCCCTATTGTTTTGTAGCAGTAATGGAGGTGACTTTGAAATACGTATTTCGGAGTATTGGGTTCAACTGTCTATTAATAGAATATTCTGCAATTTGGCTCTGTGTAGAGTTAATACTTTTGTGTAAATCATTGCTTTTTCTGGTTAAACGAATGACTCTTCCCCAACCTGCTGCAAGTCAGGTTCAGCTGTAGAAGCAAAAGGTCTGCTGGAGAAGCCAGCACTATACAACAGTATTAACTTTTGAAGTAATAAAAAACCAGGGCTATATTGAATAACTTTACGTTTTGTTCTTTAAATTACTAGTTGGACAGCCAAAATAATGCAAATGCGTGACTACATGTCAGGTGTCTGAATATTATAAATTATGATTAAGTAATTAAATATTAGTATTTTTTATTATCATTGGTCTTTAAGTTTTTATTCACTGACTGGTTTTAGTAATGAGTTCTTGAGCACCGGGATCATTAGTTACATTCTCATGGTTTTGCATTCTAGTAGGATCTAAATTACTGATATTTAAAAATGCTTAGTAAATTACTTCTTTAAATGCTTTCTATGTTAAATATTTGAATGTGCAGAATTTTTCTAATGCACAATCGTGTATGTTAGAGATGTGCAAAGGAAAATTATGTTAGAGTTCATAAATTTGTTGATAAAAGTAAGCTGGTAGCATCTCTTAGTGCATTTCTCAGGCAATATTTCATTAATTTTAGGCATTAAATGTCTAAGATAAATTTGTCAGCGAGGGGAAATTTACATATTCCAGTCAAGGAATAAATCTCTGAGAATATTATCTAACTTTATTCAGAATCTGTGCTAACATGTCAGTGAATCAAAGAAGAGCTTTGCTTTTTCTTGCTTGATTTGCTGTATAAAATACCTCATTTTTGAAACATGGCTGTATTTTGTATGATGGACTGTGAATTTTTTTTTTATAGAAACTAACCAAGGAACTAACATGTTTTTCATAGTCTGTACTGATACTGCTTCTTTTTCCCGTAACTTATACTTGAATGGGTAGGAACATTACTGTATTCAGTTACTTATCTACTAATTTTGCCAAGAAAAAAGAGGGAAGTGGTTGAAGAAATACTTGATGGCCGGAAAATATTTCAGCATTTTGGAGGATTTAATTGAAGTGCTAGACTAATTCAAAAGTGGTACAGACAAAACAATTCCTAGAATGTGTTACTTCAAAACCGTTCTGCAAGTTTGATCCAAACTTCATTTTAGAATGCAAAGATTTTAGAAATTCCTGAAGTGTGATGAAAGTACCCATATGTTTGTATTGGGGTGGATTGCCAATGAAGCTAGCACCTTCAGTATTGATTAAGGTGTGGAAAGGGTGTTGATAGTTTCCAGGGAAGTCTTAAATCTGGGTGATTGATTGTCTCCAAAAGCACAGCGTTGCTGGAAGTTGAAATCTTTTCAAAGCAGCTATTTTACGCATTCCACCCACTAAAACAGTGCCTGGTTTGATCAAATTCAAAATTGCTCCATTCTGTAGGTCTTCCAGGTTTTCACGCATGGACTTGGTTAAACATGTTACTCATATTGAGGCGGCACGGTACAAAATAAAGGCAGAAACTGGGGATGGAGTTCAAGTCCTGCTCTTCTGAAGACCCCGTGTATCACTGTGGGCACGCCACATTGCTGGTCTGCAAGTTGAGGAAACAGGACTCTACTTTACTTAGATTGCTAAGAGCATGAATGCATTTTTAAAGATTGACATGCCGTAATTACAGAGTCAGTATGTACAGACGTTAGACACGTTCATTATGTCAACCAACTAGTATTGTTTTCAAAGACCAAAGTTGAATTTAAAAGTTCTGTTTTCTTTTGACATTCTCATGCAGTTGGGTGCTCACCAAGCATCTGTGTTTGAATCCTAGCTTGCTGGGCCCATATGCTTATAAGCTTCCCTTGGTGTCAATAGTGTCTTACTTGAGAGTTTTGCTTGATCTTTCTGGCATCCTTCCTGCTTAAAAATCCCTTGCTGTCACCATGAATACTTGGAATTTGACCATGCTGTGTATTTTATCCCCTGTCTCTTAGGCAAGTGCTGATAGTCTAGAATTCAGTATTATTTGCACAGTATTCCTTGAGTTTTATCATTTCCCTCTTCAAAGATATGCAGTCATTGGAGCAAGCATGGACCCACGTTTTTTTTTCCAAAACTAGTCTTCTCCTGTTTTAGATAGGACAAAAGAAATGCGCAGTTCTAAACAAAATAATGGTGCCTAGCTTTGTTTCTCCCCCTTTGTTTTCTTGCGTTCCCTGAGGGAGCCAGAGTCTGTGGTCCTTCCTTTCCCTCCCCTGCTGCTGTGCAGTGTCGTTTGCAGAACATGAGATCTCCGTTCTGCTAGCCAGCCCTCCGCGTATTTTCTGGCTGACTGGCTGTGCCAGATAGCCAGCACGAGGCTGTCTTTTAATAGTCTCAGTTCGCTTTTATTACTTAATCTCTGGTCCAGCGTCATCAAGTAAACAACATCCCCCACTACGCACTTTTCAGTCCTTAAGCCTGTCTTGCCATGGGCAGCGGCCAGGAATTTTATTCAAGGACTTGCACATAAATAAGGGATGACCAAAAGCTAGTGACTAGCTGATGGTAGCCTTGTAACTCTGTGTCTTCGACTTACAGTCCAGCATGTAGTTAAGAGGACAGCATGGAAGGCAAATAAATCCCACATTCAAAATGCAGTTGCAGTTTTACACGTCTGTGGAAAAAGAAAGTTACGCAACAGAATTAGCATATTCTTTTTGTAGGATCATCCCATTCTTTAATTTGAAATTGCCACTCTAATTTCATCTTTTTGTATCTTTGTGTGTAGAGAATTAGGAAATCAAGCAGTCCTTGCAAATGGTCATGACAACCTTATAGAGATGGATGTGTTTTCTCCAACATATCACGATAGCAGTTATGGGTATGTGACTCTAAGTGTTTGCATGATGCTAACTGTTGACACAGAAGACAAAATGTGATTTTTAAAAAAATTTTGGTTGCAGTAGTCAAAAACATCTGGGACAGACTTCCTCATCTTTATAGCAGATTTTTAAAAAAATTTATTTTAAATAATTTGTCATACTGACTCACGGTAAATATAAAATGGTAAACTTTGACTGCCAGATCTTGTTTGCTTTCGGTTAAGAAAACAAGAGTGCGATTGAGGTTGTATTAATTCCCTATGGCCTGATTCTGCAAGCTGTTGCAAACTATTTGCATGCTTACACGTTTGCCAGATCTGATCCTTAGTTTGTAATATATTTACTACTTAGCAAATGTTTGTTTTAGAAATATTATGACACATTAATGTAGCATAAGGAATGACCAATCAAAGAACTTGAGAAGAATTATATGTCTAATCTGTAATATTTTTTACCAGCTTGTTTGAAATCGGAGCTGCTGGTATATATAACTGAAAATAGAGAATTCCATGTGAATGAATATTTCAATTAATTTAAACAAAACTTATATTATAGAACGGTTCTATATCGTCTTAACTTTGTCATTAATATCTGTCTTATATCTGAACTACGTTTTGGCATTCTTATGCCCAATAAATACACTTGATTTCCGGTCCACACAAAAAAAGAAAAATCCTTGACAAAACAATACCATTTCTAATGAGTTCCAACCTGTTAAATAGCACAATATGCTACATTTTAGTAAAGAATTATTAATCATAAATTTGCCTTTTCTTTTTTTGTTTATTCTACTGTAAAAATCAGAGTTTTATGTCCAAATTCTGTTTTGCTAACTGTAACTCTAAACATTATAAAAGGGATGAGGTACTATTTGATTTATTGGGGAGATCTGCATCTGCCCACTAATAACTAATTAATCTGCAAAATATATTGACAATGTACATTGATTTTACTTCATGTTCCAAAAACTCTTAAACTTTCACTTAGCCACAAATGAAAATCAACGGCAGGAAGAGAATGGTATGTTAAATTCAGTTAGTTAATCATTATCAGCAAACTCAAAGATACTGCAGATATTTACCAGAATATATATTTTCTTTAAAGTAAAAACGTAAACATACTGCATTAAAAAAGAACAAAACCGAATATTATTGTTCCCTGTAGACCAATTACCATACAATACAGATTCATATGCATAATTGCTGAAGTAGAGTTAATAGAACTGTGCCTGGTTTATGTTTTATATGTTTGTAATGGGACCACCAAATGCACGTATTTTGGCAAATGGACTATGTTGTACGAAATTCCTGTTAGCTGATACTAATTCAGGTAACAATACAATGAAATTTATCTTGTTTATAATACCTTCATTTTTAAAATGATGCTAGCAGGGATCATCTCCTGGTGTGAAAGTTGTCCAGAGATAATAACACATCAGTTCCAAAGCATAATAGATTTGAGACTACAGCATGCTGTCAGCATGAAGATTCAGTTTATCAACCTCGCTAACATACTGTGTCACAGCTAGAATCATTATATATTTGTTTCTTGGTTTTCATGTAATGCGTGTGTTACATTACGATATACTATTTTTTAGTTTGTATGGCTTACAGAGAGAATATTAATCTAATAAACTTGACAATTTTAGTGTTAATGATGATAATAGAAATAGACATTTTGTGTAGAAATTCTAGTGATTCATAGGCCTAGACCTAAAGAATAGTTTATAGCTTTGAGAGATTTGTGCACAGTACATTAATTATCATAAGACAGATGGAAATCTCAAAGTATTTTAATAGTATGTATTGTTGGCTTTGCTCGGTGCCACTATTCTTTTCTCAAATACGTAAACATATGTTAGTATACATGTTGACAAATCAGCTTACTTTTGAGGTTAAAAGTCTATTAACATTCTTTTACCTAACCTGATAGTCCTCTCCCCAAGTTATCTAGTTGTCAAAATATGAAAAAAAAAAGTAAGGTTCACTATCAGCAAATGACTGTGTTTATATTTCTTAAAGACACAGCTGCCTAGCATTTTCTATTCCTATAGAATCTCCTCATTTTCTGAAGATTTTGTATTTTGGGGTTAGGGTTTGAAAACTTCCTACTGTATTTAAGGAAGAATTCTTTGCAAGGAGCTTGGCTGGGTGTTTTTGTTATCTGTTGAGGAAAAAGTTCAGGAGAGCCGAGTTTAAAAGAGGTCAGGTTGTTATAAGGGCGTAGTGGTGATTAGCCATAGTGAATTAAATTTAAGAGGGGAAGAAGCCAGGAGTGCAGAGTGGAGAGGAGAAAACTTGAAATGATTGGGCACAAAAGGGGTAGGAGTTAGTGTGCAAATGGGTTGATGGAGTACTCCAGAAGGAGAAACTGGGAATGGTTGGTTAGGCAAGGTAGGACTTAAATAAAATACTAGATGACTAGAGACTGAATATCTAGGATGAAAACCAAGATTATTCCTTGTCCTTTACTGTTTGTGATTACTTGTGAAATCCTTTCAATAGCATGCACCTCATCACTTGTAGGACTGACTCAAGATGATGAGAAACCTTGGCTGCTGGCATATGCCCTACTAGTGAGAGAAGCCAGAAATAGTCAGATCAAAGATTTTGTATCTGTGATGGCTTATGCTGGTAAGAAGCTTTTCAATGCAATCTCTGAAGTTTCTTCAAATTTAAAAAATCGCAAGTTGAACAAAAAAAAAAACCTTTAGTAAAAAAATGACATCAATACCATAAAGTTAAGCACACAAAATTTACCAAGTTAAAAGCTAACCTCTTTCTTTACGATTACATGGCTGCAGTTGAGCCTGCCATCCCAGTAAGTACAACTTGAGTTGAGGAGTTTTAACGGATTTTGGAGATTCTTTCTGTCCCATTCAGACAGATGAGAAAACAATACCAAACATCATGGCAAAGCAAAGGCCTGGATGACTGTATAGTGCCGGCATCTCTGATAGTGTTGGTTGCACAAAGAAAAGTCCAGCTCCAAAAAGATATATGTGGAAATGAGTACCATTAAAGATAAAGCATCACCCTTTTCTGGGCACAATATGTAAACCTCTGCCTTGTTGAATCCCTGAATGGTGTCATCTCAAGTCTACAAATCTTACATTGCATATGAGAGACTATGCAAGTGTAATATAGAAGTTTTCACCAAGGAACAATAAGGACTGGAAAACAGGAATCACGACTGCATCACATGTACGTGCACAGTTGCCGTGTTGGTGGTAGTGGCTGTAACTCAGAGGTTATGACAGTGCTGTCACTGTCGCGACATGAATCTGACTGTTGGATGACTGCTGGTACCGTAGTAATGGCAGCACAGACACGGACTCCAAATAGCAAGAGAGCCACAGCTGTGGACATCAGTAAGTGAGCTAAGGTTCACAGATCCATTATGATGGAAACTTCAGCCTACTTGCAGCTTGAGGCAGAATCGGATCCTATCAGTCACTGGCAGAATAATACTTCACTTCTTTAACTTCCCTTTGGTTTTATCTCCTTTTAAAATGTCCAGTAGCTCAGTCAGGTCTTTCAGCTGCAGATAAAATTTCAACCTTTGTTCCAACTTCTGAATTAATCTTTGGATAAATAATGCAGTTCTGAGTCTCCCTCAAACCACATTTGCTCTTTGTAATTGTCTCCATGTGCGTTTTGAGACATTTAGAGCAATTGTTCTCTTTCAACTTCATGAAGACAGTAAGGGTAGTAAAAGAGATTGAAGGAGTACTTGTGCCCTACCTTTCTTCTTTGATTTTCTCCCTGGAAAGCTTAACGTGTTCAATATTCAAGACAGGAACTGGCCGAGATTAGAGTACTTCATCTCAGAGACAACTTTCTCTCTATACCTTGGTAGGGATATGATTCCAGAAGAGCAGAGAACAAGATAAGGAATTTTAACGTAAGTTCTTCCTGCTCATGTAAGCGTTTCCGGTCCTCACTGCAAAATTCGGATGATTTCCTTTTCTCCGTTTGGAGAGAGGAGAATAGCATGAACACTGTCAGTGTCAGAAAGTGCACTGTCAGGTTCACTTCAACTGTGTTCACTTCAATACGAACGCTATCCACAACCAAGTCACTTACTGTAACCCAGATGAAAGTCTGTGTAAGTACTAGTCCTCTGAAAGACCCAGAAGAAGCCTGTAAGGAGAACAGAGCCACCTGATATTTTTTCAGCAGTCCATATGTCTAGTTTCACTCTCCTCTGGAAGATAGGTAATGGGACAACCCTGCAACGAAGAGTATGAGTTACTAAAATCGTGGCAGGTATCTTTGCTTGCCCACCCAGCACCGTGAGTCATTCTTTGCATCTGACTATCTCGCTCACTTCTGCAAAGTGTGGCTTAGCATTGCTTGTTTCCCTTGCTCATCTTCACAGAGTGCGGTATAGCAGAGAGGAGCACGAAAGAGCAGGCTGATCAGAGCTGTCTGATTATGCTGGTTGTTTTGATCCTAGACATGCGTTTGCATATCATAGCAGTGAACTCCTCCGAGGGAGAGAGCAAGCAGCCCAAATCTGAATTTGGAGGAACAAATAATAGGATGTTTACAGGTGACCTATGCATGCTGTAGCACTATATCCTTTCTTGCACCACCAAGAAGGTAGGTGCATTGCAGAGGTTTACTCTTGCACACCTAAAGAGAGGAAGTTTGGTGCTTTTGTCAGTATCCAGCCCTCCAAGTCACCATGTCCTGTTGCCTTTCACAGCAGATTAGGATACTGTTATGTCTGAATTGCTGTTTGAAGCTTCAGGTGCAGGTTGCCATGCCTGACTTCTCCAGTCCTTCTGCAGCAGCAGCAGCAGCCAGCAGTGGAGCGGTAACCTGCTAAGGGCCAGATGTGAAAGAATGCACAAGCGGTAAGGAAGGCACCTGCAGCCCTAGTAGTACTTTTTTACTTTCTTGGCTTTCAGTCTTCAGTTTGTAAAGAAAGCGGGTCCAATTTCTAGCAAGTGTTACCATATGTAAAGTGTTTTTCTGAAACATTTGAATAAGCTGTTAGAAGAGGCTTATCTCCAGTTCCCACAGATGTTTCCTCTGGTTTTGCATATGGATAATAGCTCTCTTCTATTTCTTTCTTTCTTTCACTCCCCCAAACTTTGATCATCATTTGATCTGATGTGATCTTGGAGCTTTTCCTGGGATTATCGTAGTATTAGTATTGGTTGTGAGGAAGCAGAAATTCGCTTTTATCTCTTCCTAGGCAATTTTTTGATTGCGATTCTGCACAGAAAATAAACTGAGACAAATTCGCAGCATAATGTAGTTTTTGTGCTGGCTTGGATTTATGTTAAATGCAGCCATATGGTTCTGTGGAAGTCAGTCATAAGCCTGTGCTAAGGGCAAACACCACCAGCTACAAGGTTTCATCTCAGAAGAATGTTAACAGAAGATGAAGACAGGCATAAAGTGCTCACGGAGAAACAAAAATCCAATTCCTTCTGGAGCCTACTGGGAAAGCTGATCTCATGCATCAGTGAACCAGAGTTCATATGAGACCTAGCCAGTAATTTCTGTTATCTTTTACATCTTCCCTATAACGCAGTCGGCAGAGATTAATCTTCTCTTTCCATCTGTTTCCTCAGCTCGGTGCAAGGAATCAGATTTATTGATGTGATCCATCCATTAGTGAACCAGGCAGAGCTCTCTAATGTCAAGTGTCAGGGTGAGGGTCATGGACTCGCTCAGAAAACCCAGTTCAATCCAGCACGAGTAGGGTCTGTCAGCAGAGAGAGAGCACACCAGTCAGTAGATGCAGGGCAATGATTGATTGCGATCTCGGACCACCGTTTTTTCCACAGTTAATGGTTTTCTTCTGATTCTGACAGTTAATGTCTCTGGTAGGGGTTTTGTAAACAAACAAAAAGCATGATAACTTATTCCCAGGAGGGAGAAATTCAGCTGCTTTGTGTTAAGGAAAGTCAGGGAGAGGTAAGTACAAAAACTTAAATGAGAGAAGTTGGAGCAAACTAAAAGAGCTGCAGCTGGATGTATCCATCCTCTCTTGAAGTTGTTTTCTTAACGTTAATTGATTTCTTTGTATGGAAATGGCAAATAAAATGCTAAGTCTTCACACAGAGGCAGGCATGCGCTATCTCTGCATGTGTCAGTAATGACGTATTTGAGTACAGAATGAGAGCTCCTAAACCTCAGAAGTCTATTCTATCTGACTTTCATATGCTCCTTTGAATCATCAGAAAAATAAAAAGATAAAGCTGCAGCTACGATTATGTCTTGCTTGCTTACGTTGGCCTCATGGTGCTGCCAAACTGTTGTAGAAAGTGCCATTATGCTTTTGAAAAGCAGAATTACTGATTGCTGCTGTCTCCATATAGGTGCGTGTTGAATCGGGACCATTTTTTGACAAAATCTGGTGTTTTATTTTTAGTTCAATGAGCAATCATCACAGCTGTATTCATTACAAAACAGAGTAACTGCAGGGGTTTTTTTCCCAGAAATTCAATAATACCATTATATTAAACATCAAAACCAAGTCATTAGGAGGTAAATTTGTCACCAAAACAAAAATTCACTAAAATTTACATTTCTCTCAACTTGCATTCACTCAGCATGGATTTGGTAGTAGTTTTTTCTGCCTGTTGAGGCTTAGGAGAATATGATTGATGTGTTCCTAATTCTAGGTGTCTAAGGTGTAGGTATTGCCACTTTGTGCCTCGGAGCGAATCCAGGGTAATGGATTGAGGACCTTAGCAGAATGGGTAAGACCATTTGCCTGGGCTTGCTTACAAATGTCTTAATTCATATAGTAATGTCTGTAGATTCAACACTCCTTAGAGGCAACCAGATTATTTTAAACAGAGTTAGTTACTGGCAGATTTGAGTTGGTTTGGGGAGGAAGATTAACTTATGCTCCACAATGTGAAAATTGGTGTGTTCGTTTCATAAAGTATTTAACCTGTGATTACAGAAGACAGAAAGGTATTGTCTTGTCTGGAAGAGTCAAGTAAAGTACAATGATCTTTTGAGCCAGTAGTGTTCCCCTGTGCTAGTAATTGCTAAATACATCCAGGATTTTTCTCAGATTGCAAGGAGAGCAGATGAGTCAAATATAACAGATTAGTGGACTTGTTACTTCCATGAAAGAAAGAGTGACAGATACACTTAAATATTTGAGGGTCTTTTGGTACCTAAGGATAAAAGAAACAAACACACAAAATGTTAGGGATAGTTGTTCTTTCCTCTTCCACCTCTCCTCAAGTCACTTTCTCTTCTGTCACGTTCCAAATGTCATCTTTGTTACATTCTGCATTGAAAGAACAGGTATCTGAAAATAGCTTTCCTCAACTCCATGGTTGCCTTTGTCTGGCACGTAAAGAGCCTAAATTTTGCTTTTTTGCTTTAGGCAATTATTTTTTAATGCTTTTTTATGTTTTACCCTAAAATGAAGTGAATCAAACTGTAATATTATAAAAAGGTTGTCTTTATGGAGTGCGGGGCAAACAGTACGTACTCATTATACAAGAACAAGGGAAAAATCAGTTGAATTTAAATTGAAAGTCATAGAAGAAAATACACGTCGACATGATGCATGTTTAGCCTACAGAACAAAACACCACAAGACATCAGTGAGAGTGTGAGTTTTGGAATGTTCAGAGAAAGAGGCAGCTGTTAGTGAATAAGTAGACTGGAAGGCGTTCATCCAGTACTGGCCCCTTTCAGACAGGTGTTCTGGTGATCTGCCTACTGCAGTAATTCCTGTTTCTGCTTAGTTGGTTACAGTTGCACAGATTTTGCATGTGTAACTGTTCTCTAGCAAATAAGATTATCCTCCTTCCCCACAATTTTTTGAATGAACTTACTTGCTCATTGTACTGCGTATGCTTGCGGGTAATCCTAGCCCTTACACTGCTTTTAGGCAGAGACCTTCTTCAAAAGTCCAGGTCAGAGGTAATTTCTAACACTGAATGCCTTTTATAGTGCAGTCTTGTAAGTGTTATAGCTGTTCCTCCTCAGTGGTCTTCCAGTAGTGGTCTGTAATGATCTGAAGAGCCACATATCATTAACACCATCGTGGAACTGACCAGACTGCATTTAGGACAGTATAGGAGGCAATACTGCAAGAAACCTATGCTGCAATCATAGAATCATAAGATGGTAGGGGTTGGAAGGGACCTCTAGAGATCATCTAGTCCAACCCCCCTGCTAAAGCAGGTTAGCCTAGAGCAGGTTGCACAGGAATGCATCCAGGCGGGTTTTGAATATCTCCAGAGAAGGAGACTCCACAACCTCTCTGGGCAGCCTGTTCCAGTGCTCTGTCACCCTCACAGTAAAGAAGTTCCTCCTCATGTTCAGGTGGAACTGCCTGTGTTCCAGTTTGTGCCCATTGCCCCTTGTCCTGTCACTGGGCACCACTGAGAAGAGTCTGACCCCGTCCTCTTGACATCCACCCTTTAGATATTTGTGAGCATAATATGCAATGGCACTTTGAAATTTGTTACTGGTCGTGGTGGAATCTCTCTATTCAGAAACATGATGAAACTAATAGATTTATTCTGCTTCACATTCTTCGGGTGCTGGTAGTATACAACAACACACAAGATTCAGGGATTTAAGAGGAAGGAAAAATGCAGGCGTTTTAGCACGTGTATTCTAAATACAATTTTATTCTGGATCAGTGGTATTGTAGCTCTTAAGCTGAGGAGTGGTTTTTTTGTTGTATATGCATAAGGCTTAGCCATACTGACCTTTATTCTGTGACAGCAGTCATCATCTAAATAATAACGTTGCACAAAATAACAAGAGCTGCGTTTCAATCTCACTGGTGAGGTGATAACATATCGTACATATTCTGATGTAGTTACAGAAGTTAAATAGAATTTGGCTGGGCCTTATTCACGATTCCATATTTAGTACAAATTTTGTTAAAAGTTCTGTGTGACTTTTAATACATTGTGACATATTTGCCATGGGATTCGGCACTCTGTCGATGTGATTGTGCTGTGTGAAATGCTTTACAACAGAACTAAAACGCTGCCAAGAAAATTGTTGGAAATGATAAGGTAGACTCTTTCACATGTCTTCCAAGTATATGCAAAGCATTCTATATATGATGCTTAAAACCAGAAAAGTCATAGCTACAGATCACAGTGAATCTTTTGCAAGGTTAGGCAATTTCAGCGTAAGCTAAAAAAAAGTAGTAATGTATCTAATGTAAAAATTATATTAATAATGTTAAAATTATGCAATAATTCTATACAAATTGAGACTAATCTGTTTAAAAGTAATGTGGAATACTCCTTTTTGCTTGGTGATAGTTTATTTGTATAATATCAGTGCTTCCGGCAGTCTGGAGTTTAGGGCCTGCCAGACGTATTTATGTAATACTGCATTCATTGATGCATAGAGCCATTTTCTTCTAAACTGGGGTCAAAAGGTTTTGTCACAGATCCTTTCGTAAAGAAAGTTATTATAAATCACATTTCTGTTGCTGAACACCTGGCTATATTATATCAGAAGTATTTGGGCTTATGGTCTGAGCCTTACTGTCCTTGAATGTTTTGATGATCTGTCTCCATTTCTCTAAAGACACAGTTCTCAGTTAACTTAATCTGTCTGCCCAACTCATGGGGTTTTCTATCACTTTTTTTACCCTCCTGCTTTCCCATTTACTGAATTTAGTAGAGGATGCTTCAGTTTTGTTTCCCACAGAGGAAGTGGCAGCACGGAGAAAATCTTACCTGATATGAATCCTCCCCCCCAAACTGGAGGAGGAAGAAAACGATCTGCATGTCAGCAGGTGCACACCAGCACTTGGTGCTCAGAGAGTACTGAGTTGATTTAAATTAAAAGCATGATTATTTTGCTTTTATTCATATGCTTTGGTTTTCTGAGTTGACATCTTGGAGGTTTTTGATGCTGTACTTCTGTCTTATCTTTTAAGGACTGAAGCTTAAGTAAAATGCCTCCCATTTGTGAAATAAAAGAGACATCCTAGCTGTCTTTGCATGCAAGGATTAGTTTGCGGCATAACTTTCTATTTTGCTACTGGCCTGTAGTTTAGATTTGTTAGGCACTGAATTTCTATTGTGGATACATTATATTTCAAGAGGAGAAGAATTTCAGCATTATCTGGAAGCAGCCTGGATTTGTTGTCAGGTAACATATCCTTCTGGGTGTCTGATAGAAACACTGTTTGGCGTGGCTCATTGAGGCAGACAAGATGTGCAAGTCTGATAGCGTTACACTTTAAATACTTATCACTTGGAGTTAATGTAGCAGGAGAGTCTCTGACAACTTTGTTAGTAACTCCACTCATTAGGAGTAGAGAGATCCAAACAAATTTTCTTAATCCAGAGGAAGATGTCAGGCTGGGTTTTCTGTCATTATTTTTCCCTCGGCATTCTCCAGCCAGCCAGTGCGACCACTCTGGCATTGTATTCATGGGATTCAAAGCAAAGGAGGAATAGCTTAAAGTGAGGAGTCCTGCTGTGTGCTTCCTGGGACTACACACTGCCGAATTCATATATAAAAGTTACAATTTTCTTTCATTGCCTTGATGCCTGAGGTGGACTGTCAGAGCTATGACAACTCACACCACCACAGATATGCAGCCATCTCCGAGTTTATCTAAGGGATTAACTCCTCAAAGGCTTTGAGAATATGGATTACAGTCTCTAGTAGGCTGTGCTGTACCAAAGCCAACGTCTCAGCTCTCACTTTCTTGGAGAAAAAAAAAAGGGAAAAGATCAGAGGCTGACTGTTTTGTTGCATTATTTTATTAAAGCTTAGAGTATATGGAATTCCGTTCAAGTGCTCGTATAATGCCAGTCTCCATTTTCAGTCTGTTGAGCCTAACAGCAAGAGCAGGAGGATGTGAAAATTGCGGGTTGGTCAGGCAGCTTCTTATTTTTGACATAGAAGCTGGTATTTAGGAGGAGTATTATTATATCTACTGTATGGCTTTCCTTCAGCCCCCCAAAACAGTACACATTGCACATAGAGAGGGAAACAACCACCTTTGTGCTTGGCATTTTCTTGAGATCTAGGTGGGTATTGTTTGTGAAATATACCTGGATGTGGCATTTACCATATGTAACCAGAAATGAAGGAGCAGTAAAAAGGTCAAGTGGATAAGACACTTTATCAGAACTTAATGACTCTACATGCTTCCATGAGTCTGTAAAATCAGAGTAATGGCGTTGTAAGGTGTAAAACATTTTGTACATAGGGCTAGTTATTATTATTTTGGTGTTTGCTACATAGAAAATGTCACAACTTTTAATGAAGCATGTTCTTAGAGAGGATTTAAGCCACGAGGGCTTTGTCTTTTGAAATCATTGGTAATCCTCTGAGCTCAGAAGCCGAACAGCAAATGGGGATTTACTGTTGTGCATCGATAGATCTAGAGCGTAACCTTCTGTTGTTACTGCCAGCAAGCTTAGTACTATTCAAAATGAAGTAACCTATGTAGCATACTCCGTGGGATCGTGTTTGTAATGCAAATATTTTCAAGGAGAGGGCTTATGCCAAGATGTTCTAGTTCATCTGTTAACCTGCCATAGCAAAATCACCTGCAAATGACAAACCTTGTTTATCAACTGCTAGTATTTTTCTCAGGCTGCAGTGGGGCAAATTAATTTCTAGTGTCTCTACAGTGCATTTCTGACGAAGCTGCTATACCTGTATAGGCCGGTCCATTACTATGCAAGGATCCAAGCATGGGTTGCAGAGGATGAAAGTCCCATCAGCTGAGAAGAGGTCCGCAGTGCCACGTGGTGTAACCAGAGGGCTTTCCCCTCTTCAGCTAGCTCGTTCGGTGCTAGATCCTCTGACCCATGCTGTAGAGGTGGCATGCAGTAGGCAAACACAGTGTAGGCATGCACTTGGCTTCAGGAGGACCTGGGTATCAGCAATTCATGAGTGTCTCTTAACCTATTAAAAAATGCGATCACCTCTCTGGTTCTGTTTAGCTGTTCTTGCGCTCGGTAAGTTCAAAATTCTCCACAGTGTGCTTTCTTGCCATTTTTAGCTGTAGTGTATTCATTTTGCAGAGCCTTATTAGGTAAGGCCAAACCTTAGACTACAGAGTTGCCAACATAACAAATTGGTGGAAAAACCCCTGGTGCAAAGATCTTTGTTTGGCTGAGATTTTGTGGTTTGTAGAGTTGTATACGTGTATCAGGAGTAGAACTTTGGGCAGTACATGGTGTGCTTAGAGGCTCTTCCAAAATAATTATACTTGCATGAACTAAAATCATTCTACTGTAGATAGGCTCAGAGAGTAATATTTCTTTTAGAAATTTTCATTGGGCAAAATTAAGTTTACTGGTAACTCACAGAGTGGGTCTTAACTGTGGCTTTGGTTTTCATTTCTGTTGCTGGCTGTAGTTCTTCATTAGCACTTACGAAATGTATTTCTTCAGAGTACTTCCCAGGTTGTAACTAGCTGCTGTATCTGTAATCGGATCTTGTTATGGTAAGATTATGTGCAAGGAGATACAAATTAGTGAACTGAGTATTTGGGGGACAAAAAAAATCTTTTAACTGACTAATTTTGGCAAATTTGCCAAGAGTTTGTATCTGAGAGATTGCTGTTTTCTTTGTACTTAACCGAGGAAAGCTGTGATAAGTACTGTGGGCTACAGTCAGATTGCTCTTTATTGACTTTTTAATGGAGTTCCCTGTAGTCTGTAGTGGAAGCCAACAAAAACGAACAGCAGCAGAAAGCCTGTCCCTACTTGTCGGATAAACTCTGAGAGACCTTCCATGCCGTATTTTGGGTAGTTCTGTTTCCTGTCTGGGTACTAGTGCATTACGAATGTTTGGGGCTTTTTGGTCTTTCCTTAAAGGGAAAGTGCTTTTTTCTGTGTGAGTGTCACGACAAGTATTGCTTCTTTGACCTTTTGTAGATTGGATGCTGTTAGGTATTTGAAACATAGGCAGCATTAAACAAAAGAGGTTTGACTGCCTGTGCTCCAGCTTTATTTACTTTTATACTTTACCATTCATTCTTTCTTCCACAGGCATTTCCTATTCAAAACAGGAACAGGTACCACACCGCTGTTCAGTACTGCGACGCCAGGGTACACAATGGCATCCGGCTCTGTTTATTCCCCTCCTGCTCGACCACTACCTAGGAACACTCTATCCAGAAGTGCTTTTAAATTCAAGAAGTCTTCAAAGTACTGTAGCTGGAAATGTACTGCACTGTGTGCTGTAGGGGTCTCAGTGCTGCTGGCAATACTGCTGTCCTACTTTATAGGTGAGTCCATTTTTTATAATTGTCACCATGAATAGGGATGTCTGATGGATTGTATATGGGCTGTGACATACTAACCTTTAACTGGCAAAGGTTTTGGTAACAGTAAAAACCACAACAATGATTTAATTAAAACTCCCGACTGTTTAGAGGAAATAAAAATTTGAATATTTTGCAAGCATTCTGCGGCGTGATGGTGGGTGAACTAACTTCAAAGAAGTATTTGAACTGCAATTAAGCTATGTGCCGTCTAGTGCTCATAAAAGTAGGTATGAAATACACACTGCAAAAATTCCGTAATGTGACTATAACTTACACCATATCCATGGAACTATTTTCCTCTAATTTTGCTTTAAATATAACAAATACAGCATTTAGGAATGCTAACGGTCTATTTATTTTGTCATTACATACACGTATGTTTGTGTGTAGAGCTAGAGCAAAATTCTAATGCAGACTTCTGATTGAGAGATAGGGAAAATAATTGTCCAAAAGGACAATATGCAGAGAAGATGGAGGCTTCTTCCTCTCTTGTGGGTTGTTCATTTTTAATTATTCTCTCTTTTCTCTAATTGTTTGTTAAATTTGATTTCTCAAT
Organism: Steatornis caripensis; assembly: GCA_013398225.1. Classification (NCBI taxonomy): domain Eukaryota; kingdom Metazoa; phylum Chordata; class Aves; order Caprimulgiformes; family Steatornithidae; genus Steatornis; species Steatornis caripensis. Next base: position 54,002 of record VZSC01019230.1, on the reverse strand, counting down.
TTTTATCTCAGAGGACTTCCTTTATTTCTTCATGTCTTTAATTATTTAATTCGATAAATGTTCACTATAAATATTATCTAATTCAAGTTTTAGGCAGTTAATGGGGACAGTGCTTTTCTGTGAGAAAAATGTCATTGACTTTAATAAGAGAACAAAACAGGCTTTTTGTGTTTGTAACTTCTTCTGTGGCTTTGTCCAGATTACAGATCTTTTCACCTCTGACTCCATAAATGGTGTTCAAAGACTTTCTTTTAACTGCTTTGTTAATTGGAAGTTCAAGTCATCACAGTTGTGGAATTGTAAGTGTGCAAGTCTGGTTTTTGGTATTGGTTGCACTCAGATTCAGAGTCTTAAGAAGTCAAGGAAAGAAAATAGAAAGAGTAGACTCAATCTCTTCTCCTCTCCCTCTTTTTAAAGTCAGTGTAAATTGATAATAAAGCCTAGAAGGCCTTATAATCCTTAAATCTTCATCGCCTTTGTTGAAACAGGCTTGCTACATTTCAATCCAAGGCGCAGCATAAGCTGTATAAAGCCTTTGAAGTAGTTCTTACTGGGCTGAAGCTCCTGTGAACAGTGCAAGAAACTGGGTTGCCGAGTAGCTGGAGAAATTCCTTTCTGCCCTGGCAAAGCAGAGCTCCCTGGGCACCCTTTCCACCTCAGCTGCCAGCCCCGAAGAGCAAAAGACATGCGTGCAAATGTCGGGCTTGCCACTGCTGTCCGGCCCCTTTCAGTCATTGGATTTGTGGTTATTTTGTCTGAACGTGCACAGGAGTATAAAGGTGTGGTTTAGGGTTAAGCTTTGACACTACCGCTTTTTTAAAGTGGGATTGAAATAATCCCATTTAGAAAACACATTAATTGCACTCAGTCTCCATAATATTGCCTCATAAATCATCAGAAGCAAACATCTGCTACTAAATAAATACATAAATATGAAAGAAGGGATTCAATATGAAGTATCACTGTCAAGAACTGGGAAAAACAGCCATACAGATACTAAAATATTGGAGACCTGGTTCTGAGCTGAGCTCTACGCTTTGCTAGCCCCAAAGACCCAGATTACTTATGAATCTGAGGGGCACAAGAAGATGGCTGTACCGGATTATTTCTCCCACAGGCACATTAAGAAATACAAGCATGTCTAATGCTCCTCTATTCCTGTATTCGGGAAAAGGAGACGAGCTTTCTAGTGAGTGAGAGCTTTCAGCTCCACACATCATTTATTCACATACCCTGTTAAAAAACCAAATATAGCTGTACAACATTTCATGGGCGCGCGCCAGCTCACATCCTTGCTGAAGTAAACAATGCACAAGGGCCTTCTGCTGCCCATAGTCAATAGGGAGCTCTTCACCTACTGGTGATATTACACATATTTCAGCTAACGCAGCAATATAAATGTAAAATCCAGCACTCACGGATGCTCTCTAGAGAACTTTGAGTCCATAAAACCATGAATGGATTACACTCATTCATACATGTGATTTTCCCATCTCTGCAGATGTAATATCAGAAATATTCTCCTTTTAATAGGCCATCCAAGTATAAATCGGTAGAAATCATTAATGTAAGATTGAAATGGTCCTTCGTCTCGGTTAACCGTTTCATAGCGTAGGTGGGAAGTGAAGCTACCGAGTAGGAAATCGGTCATAACATAAGATGGGAAGGGCTGCGATAGTGTGTGACCGCTAGCATCCCATGATGTGCCTCTTAACGCAGTGGTCTGGCTTGTCTGCTGAGGTTTACAGCAACTGAGGTGGCATGTCACATTTGTAAAGCCAGTTTGAGACATGTTTTGAACGTCACAGATAGGCATTGCCACAAGCGTGAAAATGCTGCAGACCTTGCTGCGAAATATGCCAGTAGACATTGATAAGGAACGTAATGTGGCTGATGTCCACTGTGACTGTGGCAGCTGCAGACAGAAGAGAACTAACAGGACCGCTCGCCCGGTGAATGGTGGTGTAACCAGGCCCTTCTGAGAAGGGCCTGGAGACAGAACATGTCGTGCCCAGGCTTATGTTAGTTGCACTGGATATGGGGTAGAGAAAGTGGCTTCGGTTCCTGCTACCTCTGCTCAGGCAGCATAAGGCAGGAGAGACAGTTTGCTAGACTTCATGTCTGCCTTTGCAGGACTGCTCAGCCAGTTACTGCTCCGTCAATTAGCCCAGCCAGAAGAAGGAGCTGCGTCAAGAGTCTGGTCTGTCTTGCACTTCTTCCATCACTCTGACAGGAAAGACTCCTACGTTTACAAAGTCTACAAAGAGGAGGTGAGAGCAGAGGATGTCAGCATGGGAAGAGACCAGAGCAGACACTGCATTGTAAGGCCACTTAATGCAGTCTTGGGGGTCACAAGGGATTGAAAATGTTATTTCAGTCTAAAGGAAAGGAAGTCTCACTTCCAGCCTCCCTGCATATTCTTGCTTTTCTAGCCCTCGTGGTCTCTCTCAACCATTTTGCAATGTACAAAATGTGTAAGTTTACCATTCTTGTAAATGAGACCTGTTAATTTTAGGGAAAATAGAAGTGAGTTGTGGTCCTTTGTTTAGAGGCTTCATCTACTGTTAAATGGTTGAGAAACAAGGAATTAAGCAACAGAAACATGCAAGTGCTGAAACAAAAGATAGTGCAGCAAAATAGAAGAACAGAAATTAAAAATAGCTCTAGTTTAGAGTAAAGGATTCAAAGAAAAGCTCCCTGAAATAATGGGTGATGGGGAATAAAGAACATAAACTGCCTCATTTTGGGGTCAAGATTACACTGGAATTTTTTCAAGCTGTTCATTTGCTTGACTACTATCCATAATAAGATTTGCAACCAGGTTGCAAAAAACCCAATTTTTTTTCCAGCATGAACACTTTAGAATCTTTTTCCCTTTTTGGAAGGCCAGGAAGAGCCATATTAAATTTAAGCCATGAAAGAGTAAGAAATACAAAGTTGCCTTAGTTTGACCTCTTCCTATGTACATATCAAGAGTTTTACCCAAACTTTGTACACAGAGTCTGTGTGAGAGCCAGAAATGGAGTCCAGCTTTACAATGTGCAAGGCAAAACACAACTTTGTCCTTCTCCTCCCAGTGGCTTGCTGCCTCATTCAGCATCCATCGTTTGCAGTGTATGAATGAAGGGAAAAATTTGTAGAGCAACTCCTAGGTCAAACATGATCAAAGATTCCTGTGTAACCTCCAGCCTTCAGTTCTACCTTTTGGGATCTTCTGTGTCCTCTCTTGATTTTATTAAGGGGAGGAGTTTGTTGCTGTTGGCTGCGTTTTCTTCCTAGCAGAAAAATCCACCATGCAATTACAGACAACTACATCAGTCACAAGGAGCTGTTTGCAATATGTTGTTGCGTAGCACAAACTCTGGCTGGCTATATTAACAGATTGATTGGTACCGTACTAATTATTTCTTATTTAGTGTGGATTCAACAACTGGATGAAATTAAGGAGAATTTGGGGATATCAGGGCCCCCTCTTTCTTCCCCAAAAATTGCTTTGGAAATTGATTCTCCATTGCCAGTGGCACTATCTTGACATTGTCTAAGTCAAAACAAGAAGTTAGTGCCATTTTCACTGTGCATGGAACCTAAGAGGATAGCAGTTTTCCTCAGTCGATGCTGGAATTACACAACACCAGATTCAGTCGACCAGGCTTGAAGAGTTGCGCACTGAAAGATCACATGCATCTGTCATGAATGTTGTCTTATGTCTACTAAATAGGTTTCTATTAACATAAAACATTGTTTGAATACACAGTGAGACCTGACCTATTTAGTCAGGCCTCTGCTGTCCTGACTTCCTAACAATCTGCCGTACTTCCAAGTCTGATGAGCGTTTTACCCTCTGTGTACCTTGGGACTGATAATTTTGTTAGCCTTAGCTCTGCAGCCAGTGATCGCACAAGAATATGCTCCAGGTAGCTATTCTTTGTGATAAAGCAAATATTTAAATATCAGCGATAAAAGGACATCTCTTCTGCAGAGGAAAAAAAAAAGAAGGAAAAAAAGGAATTTTATTTAGTTAAAAAGGCCACAGGACTATTTTTATGACTGCTGCTTGCTGCGAACAGTTAAGCAAATCCATTTTGGACAGAAAATGCAGCTAACATTCAGGCTTAACAGCTGAAACACCTTCTGGGAATACATACATCGTAGTTTATATTTCATTCTATGAGAAATAGTAGAAAAAGTGCTGTTCTGCTGTGACACAGAGATGACCAAACAGTCGTAACACAAATTGCAAATGAAATGTGAATGGAAAAAGGCTACCATACTTGAAAGCCGTACTTGATAATTACAGATAGTTCATTTTTTCCACATTTGTATAAAAATAGATACATCGTGCTTATTCTGTGGTTATTATATTGTGCATTCATGCTTTTTGTCCATCTGAAAATGTTGCTGTTCTATTGTTATCTCAAGATATTTAAAGTAAGCTGAAAATCTACATGCTAATAGATTTCTAACAATGGACAACTGCCTTCAGAGTTACTTCAAGAACTTATGGAGATAATAACAGAGCAACTTAAGAGGTTTTAAGGTAGAAAGAGAAGAAGGAAGTGGCCAGGAAAAGCAGCAAACAAGTTTCATCATTAGAGGAGGCTGACACAGAAGGATGCAGGGTGTGAAAATTAGAGCTGAGGGTCAATTAACTACCCTGCAAGTGAGTTTTAAGTAATCATTAAAAACTAGAAAACTGTGTGTTTCTGCAGACTGAGGTTAACTTTCCATGTCTCCACTGCTGTTTCTGAGTTTGTTGTCTGTGGTTCACCCATATGGCTCAGGATTTAGTGTGACAGCTGCTTCACATCCATTCCCAGGTTGTGGAGGACCAGATGCCTCTCCTGTTGGCCTTGGTGGCAGAAGTCGTAGTAGGGTAGAACCACTGTCCCCAAAACACAACTGTGACAATTATAGAACTGGATTTTTGTGACTAAAGCAATGACTAAATATACCTGTAATCAAAAGGAATCTATTTTACTTTGTCAATAAAGAACAATATAATATTTCTTTTTGATTGCAATGCCAAGTTAACATTATTCTGCTATTTGTAAAGCTCAATTACTGCCAAGAATGAGGAAAACAACTTAATTAATAATGCCATTTAAATGGAATTTTTATTACAATACCCAGCATAGGTGTTATAATTAACAGGCATGAGGGAGAATATAGTTTAGTTGCCATTAATCACCTTTACTTTCATTATGTGTTTCTAGAAACTGTTTTTCTCTTTGACCTGCATGTAATTTTGAGTGTTGTAATGCTATTGTCACTGAGAGCTTCATCAAGAATTTCAGTTTTTCCACGTTCTCTCCCCATTTCTATCTGCTTACCCAGGTTGTGCTGGGACCTTAGCTATGACTGGAGCTTCACTGAGGTGCGTGTGTTGGAAATGTTTCTCATTCCATCACGTTAGAGGCATTGAGGTAGACTAATACATTTATATATTTGATTCTAAAAAAAAAAAAATCAGAACTATTTTGCCTTTCCTCTTGGTCTGTTGTCATCATTTGAAGAAAGTGCTCTGGGATTTTACAGTTTACCAAATCCACGTATCACATGTATTCAAACTACCACCCAGAAATCTACAGCAGGAAAACTTCTCTTCTATGAACCTTTCTGAGAAAATATATCAGCTATATAAGCACGGCTTCTTAGTGTTGTCTGGTTCCACCAAGCACTTAGAACCACACCGTTTTCTCATGTTCTTTCTCAATGTGTGCCTTTATCTGGAGCTGTGAAGGCAGCCAGTGTCTCCAGTGCTATAGAAAGTACATCGCTCCTTGCAAAGTCATAGACAACTAATCATCTTAACAATCCGTGGGGCTTTTAGGGAAGGTTCCGAGTGTCTCTAGTGCATTTGGAGGTAGCAGCAGTGTTCCCTGTCATCCTTTCTTTTCCCAAATTAAAGGTTTCCAATATCAGTTCAGGCTTGGTGAGAGTTGGAAGTGGCTGCCTTTTGAAGTAAGAAGCTGTGGATTAGGTACATAATGATGTCTTGCCTCTGTCCAGAATGGATGTTTCCAGGTCTTGTTCAGCTCCAAATGTCATGGGCAGTCAGAAGCTAGCTGCCCCTCATGGCAACACCATGTGTAGAGCTCTGCCTCCCAGCATGTGTGGCTCTACTCTGCGCCTGTCAAAATCTGCTTGCCTGTTGTTTTAGACATCAGTGCCACGTGTGGCTCTTTTCTGACAGAAGAGCAGGTACATGGTGTAACTACGAGGCAGGACCAAAGAGTGTGTAGTCTCTTCAGTTGGGCCTTCAGTGTGTGGTCATATAGCTGGTGAACGCGTTTAGTAGGTAGAACCCACCTCCTGAAATGTCTAAAGGATTTTAGCATCCTGAATGGTCCTTAGGGAAGTCTTCCGAGTCTAAAAGCCAGATAATTGATACTTGTAAGCCATGCCTTACTAACATCTGTTCAGGCAACGCCTCTCAGTCATTTCTGACACGTGCTTTGTAAATGGCAGTATTTAGATACACATGTGACTATCCACACTGTTTTTCTGCTGTACCATGAAGCTTAATATTACAGCTAGTACTTCCATGACTTTCTGCATTGCAGAGATTTTTCAGCTAACACAAGATAAATTTATTTTTTTTAGTATCCCGTAGCTATGACTTTTTAGATACCTGTATGAGTTTCTTATAATGCTTACGGCATTGCCGATGAGCTCATTGTGCCTCCTTAGCGGGGAAGTATTTTGCAAACAATAACGTGATTTCTTATGTTTACCACATTCTTTCTTTCAAAACTGGGAAACAGAGAATGACTAGTCAGAAAATGGAGTTGTTATGCTTCGCCACCTTATTGGGCTGAAAATGTTTTTAACATCTTTCATTGAAATAGTGCAAAATCTAAACATGCTGAACATCTGTGTCTTCAAGCATGAACATTAAATATACTTTCTTGTCTCTTGCAAGAATACTGTTATGGATAATACCTTTGGTTGATGTTTTTTAAGCAAAACTCTTGTTACTGTGTTTCAGGCTAAGTGCAAAGCATAAAATAATATTTACTGTTTCGGGAGTGCACGGTATTAATACGCGATTGGTATTGTGGATGTCACATGCGATTATTGTTAGTGGCATTGAGAGTAAAATGTTCATTGAGAAAGGTAATCCTCACACAGAGGATTTAGAACATGTAATTGGCAGTGAGGAGGTTAGAAGAAACTTGACAAGATTTCAAGGGATTAAAAAAGTTAATCCGTCAAGGAGCATACTCACCTCTGCTCCGAAAAAGGCTTGTATTCTAATTAAGATTTATCACAAGGTTTTTGGCAAGTAGTCCTGTCACCCTTCCGCTTTTGCCCGGTGGAGCAAATTGAAACTCCGTAATCCTGGCAATATAATAGGTGTAGTAATAAACTGCAAGATGACATGATGTCATTGTACCACGCTGTGTGATTCTGCCATCATACTGTGATGCAGTATGATGGTGTTTCAAAATCTGGGTGGTGTTTTCAGGAATACTGAAATCTCTTGCAAGCACGTTATGCAGGGGGCCCTTCTGCGCTCCTCCTGTAATCTTCTGGCAGACCCCCACATAGCAGCAATTTTCCAGTCTAATGAGAAATTAAGTTAAATTACACCAACTACTTTTTTTTTTTAATAAGTAGCAAGCTTAGAATGATTTAGAGGTTTAGTTCCTATATTATCAATGGAGGTAAACGTGTGGTATATTTTAGTAGTATGTAAGCATATGTAAGCATACATACTTCAAGTGTATGCTTGTGTTTAAGAGATTTTTCAAAGCAGAGATGAAATTACTCCGGTGATTACGCAAGTTGTTGTGGACACAGGATTACAGTCTTGTCGTCTTTGCTGGTAGTTTGCATTAATTTCTGACTTGCGTCTGTGAAGAAAGCAGCCAGCCCTTAGAGATGTGCTGTCTGCTGTGATATGTGCATTATAATGCACGTGTTGAAACTGGTAGTTTTGTGTATAAATTGCATCTTCTATAAATTGCATCTTTTCTGTAAGTCGCAATCTTTTTTGAATCTTTTCTTTGAAGAGACCTGCTTGGTCTGTTTTTGAATGCTTTGAAGAATTCATGCTGTTAAAAATGGCTGATTTAGATGAGCTTTTGGTAAACCACTCCATACACAAGCACTTCAGAGTAAAAAGGTCAAGTACATGTGTCCAAACTTGCTGTGAGCAATATCATTTGATGTTACATTTATGACTGAGATCACAAGAACACATGGGTTTTATATAGGTGTAATTATGCTGCTGCAGTGATTAATTATTGATGAAAATTAGATGTCCTCTGAAGTAGACAGGAATCTTTAAATATGAGATCCTTCATTTTCACACTTGCCATTTCAGACAACTTCATTCAGAAAAGAAAAAAAAAATGCTGTCTCTTAGGAATCGTCACCTATAACAGCATTTGTAGTTTTGTAATCCCGGAAAAACAAATGTGCTACAACTGTTTAGACGATGTGGACATTTGCATTTGAAATGCTTAATTTTCTGCAATAGTAAAACCAATCAAACAAGACCAGAGTGGTTTTGCCAACATTTGATGAAATAGGATCACATGAAAGCTTGTCTTTTAATAACTCTGTAGAAGGAGTAATATTGCAGGGAGGGGGTGGGTATTTTAAATTAGTATCAGCCATTTGGAAAGTCAGCTAGCTCCAGAAACCTTTAAGTAAAGAAACAGGTATGTTTCCTGTGTTTTTTTATTGAAAAATACTTCTAAGTTACCATTACTGTAGTACAGGAAGAGTAGTATTTTTATTTCAGTAATACTCATTGAAAACTCTAAAACAACAGCCAGCTGCATAGAGTTAACACCCTTTGCTAACCACTGATTTACGTGAGTTTCACAAGGTGTAACACAGTAACTGGGTACAATAAATTTATGTTCGCTTGTGAATGCTCCAGACTCATCTGCTGTTTAGTCTTCTCTTTCATCTTTGAAATGCTGAGTTTCACACCAGGTTTTATTGAGGCATTTTTGCTGGACAGCAGGTCCTCGTTTGACTCGCTCCAAATCTTTTCACACTGCCAAGGAATAGTTCTTTATGTTTTCAACTTATTTGCCAGGTATTTGGTCCCCAGCAGCTTCTTTTCTGACTGTCTCCTCTTAGTAATCTCAAGTACAGGTAATGATACTGAGATATCCACGTGTTTGAAAAGGAGAGCTACAGTCCTCCTTGTCACTTCAATTCAGCTGGAGCCAAAAGTGGAGGATGATTTTAAAACACATCCTGATTACTAAACCGATATCTTTTTGCAGAGTAAAAGGAATAGTTGGTTTTCTCCACCAATTTTATGAGTGACTGCTACTATAGAGCTAAGACTGCCTATTCTTAATATAACCTATAAGATTTTGTAGTTCAGTGTCATGGCTGATTTTATTTGGGGGAGGGGGGGATCAATGTGAAACTGTAATCTGTTTTTCCCAAGGCTTACATAACTCTTAAAAAATACAAAGTTGGAAACAAATTGGCTTGCAAACAACACTGCACTGGCCTTGCAAGCAATTAACAGTAAAATTGTCTTTATGTCATAGTTTCCTTTGATAAATCATGTATGATAAATTATTTTTTCTGTTTGCTTTTTATTACTAGTATTTTTCATGTACCTACAGTGTATCTTGGCTCACAAGAATAGTTTTTCATAAAAGCCACGTCTCACTTCCGTGAGGCCTGTGGAGGAAGATGGTGTGTTATTCCAATGCGCGTAAAACACATTAATGACCATATAATAAAGGATGCTCCATCTAGTAGCCAATCCCTCCAGTGTGTCTCTGGCCCAGACACACAGCTGCTTAGGCCGCCGTGGTTCCTGGTGGTGTAGTGAAGAACCGTGTCCCTGTGAGGAACTGAGTTAAGGCAGACGGTGGTGGAGAGCTTTCCGTAGGCGGATGACTGCAGTCACTGAGCTGACTTCAACCTTAGTTATTTGAACCAAGGATTTACACAAAGTTGTTTGCTTGTGCAGATAGGTAATGGCTTGCAAGCTTTTATTGGAGGTGTTGAAGTAAGGTAGAGTTGTGTAAAAAGGCCTCTCTGCCGGTGAACTCACTGTGTCCATTCTGTTTTTACACATGGATTGAAGTGCTTTTGCAAGTTGATCTGCATGTAGTGGTTGGTTTATGCATCTGCATAATTGCACAGTTCAGGTAGGTGAGTGATAATTATCATGGACAGATTTAAATCACTGTGAAGAAGTTTTTTAAAGACGTTATATGTTCTTTTGTTTTGGCCTCAATCATGTACCTTTGATCTACAAGTGGACCGCTGTAATCGTGATATCATAAAGCCTAAGAAACAGCAAATGATTAGAAAACCTATATATTGACTTGCACGTTCAATGAACTTGCATATGATCTCAGCAGGACATTCAAAACAAAAGTTAATTTATGGAAAAATATGTAGTTCTAATCACAGTTTAGCTCTGTGGGGTTCCAAATAACACACTACAATCTCTACGTGCAGATGCTTTCATCTTACATTCCAGATTTGGTGACATTCCAAAAGTTCTTATCAAATCTTATTATCATCTTTTATTAAAGCTTATGACATTTCTCCTTATTGCATGTTTGCTGTAATATTCTGTCATTCTTAATATGGAATAAAAAAGCTTTGATCTTTTTTAGCCAGTCATGAGATAGAAATATGCAACACAAGTATTTCACTATATACTATAAAATCCCAGCTCAGTGTGTCCTTTGAACATCACATTAATTGGCCCCTGTTTCTTCTTCCTTTGGTTCTTAAATCTTTTCATCAGACCGCACTTCCCTATGCCATCAACATGCAAATAGGTTATGCGTGATGATATTGTGCCATGATGATATTGTGCCATTTCATTAGTATTATATCCCTCAAGAGATTTGTTGGGTTTGGGAGGGGGGTTTTGGCGTAAGTAAGGCTTTTGAAGTATAAAAATGACTGGACCTGTTCATTGATGCTCTTGCCTCAGAAAGACGTTTCCAATGAATTTTTGAAGACATTACATCAGCGTTGCTTTTCTTAACACTTTTGTTTTATGAGGGCTGCGAACTAAAGGATGTTTCCCTGAGCAAGGCTTCCGTTGGAGTTGTGGAAAAAAAATAAAATAGATAAGCACAAACCTGAGCCTCAGCTGTTTTCCAGAAAGTGAGTTTAAGGGAGGAAACAGAAATACTTACAGGTTGAGAAGGAAGAGAGTAAAGAAATGCCTGAAGGAATACAGAGAAGTAATTATCCTGCAGGCTTAACCCAGTCTTGAAAAACATAAATCAGCGTGGTTTTTTTTTTCTCCCCACGATACTTGACAACAAAATCATTGATTATGACTTTATTAGATAGAAACCTAAAATTTATGGAATGTTTTTCATGCCTTTGTATGATCTAAAAGAGACAAAACAACCCTCGTCTCAAAGGAGCCAGCCATCTAATATGCACTACCCGTCATTTCTGTACCTGTAATGATTTTTCACCGTCTTGTTAACTGTGAACAACATTGTCTGAAAAAAAGTAAGCTATGTTCAGGGGAAAGCCCGGGGTAATACTAAAGACTGTTTAGGTCATACTCAAGACTATTACATAATAGGGAATGTTGGATCATCATGAGAATAAATGGACAAATCTGAAACAAGACAAAACAGATGCATCTTATTTAAATAAGAGGCTACAGAATAGTGATCTTTGTTTCTGTTTTAAGAAGTCTGGATTCTCGCTTAAGCTTTGAGTGTGCCTCACATAATGCTGTTGACAGGCTTAGACCATTGTTATATAAAAGTCGCTGGCTTGACAACTGAAATGAGACATCTAGCCATACAAGTTTTCAGAAGAATAAACGTTCTGGTTTTGGGTGAATGTAGTAAAAATAGTTACGCTGAGACTACCACACGTCTTTCCTAACAGTTCAAATGCAACAATACTTTAAAATGGCATATGATAATCTTTGATTAGTGGTCAAAGAAAGTAAGTTTATCCATAGTAGACAGCTGATGTCTTTGTTGCTTGTATTTTTTCCAGGCAATTTTTTGTGATGTGTTTTGCAAATTCTTTCTTAGAAAATTTCAAGAGAAAATGAAGAATAGAGTATAAAGGTTGGATTTTTTTTGCAGGTGAAACAGTAAAATCAATGGGCCCATTCAGCAGTTCAGGATAAAAGGAAAGAGACCATACTTTTTCAGTTACTGTATTGATCTTGATAGGTATCACTAAGTTTTTCATATAGTGCTATAACTGAAGTGTTTCACATTCAGAATATAGGTTCAGAAACTTTTATATGATGCTCCTGGTGGCTAACCTTCTGAAGATGCTCAAAAGCACATACTTTTAAGTCATTTTGAATTTAGAAATAACAGGCTTTTTGTTGATTTGAGAAAAACAGTAATAAATAAAGAACTTGTCCTTGTAACTTTTAATTCACTTTATTTAAAATTTTAATTAACTATGTTTAATTCACTATTTGATCTGCAGCAACATCCAAGGCATCCTAGTATCTTAGAAAAAAGCAAATGAATGCAAATCACTGACAGTTGATTTGCACATCTTCTGGTCCACTCCAGGTCCTTCAGAATAAAATAGGTTTAGATTCTAATTATAGCTGCAAGAAAAATATATGGGAGATAATTTTAAAAACCACTTCAATGTTCAAATATTTCATTTGAAAATGTATTGCCAACAGGGAGATGAACTAGAAGATAATCCTTCAACGAGACTGAGCAATAATTGCAATTTGCTTAGTTCAAATTATAATCTTTTTGCATTGCTTTAAATATAAATGATATTCACTTTTCCTTATGTGCAAGTGTGCATATATATTATTCTATTAATTCTAGGGAAGCAATTTTTGTAAATCATGGTTTGAAAGCACCAGCACCCAGAAATACGTAGCAGTAGCAGTCCTGGAAGATGAGTTTAGTATCTTAGGAAGAAGCTCATCTTCGAGCACAGCTTCATGAATAATAAGACTTGATTACCATACCTTGTAAAACGCATGGGAAAAAGGAAGGAGGGTCGCCAATATCATTCCATTCCTCTTGCCGGTTTTCCCCACAGTGTCAAGTTCTTTATGTTTATAGAACACACACCATAGGCCTTATCTCCAGAGGTCTTGGGGAGATGCTTGGTGCTTAGAGATAGACAGTGGGTTTTCTTTCTGCTGTCTAGTGTTAATTTTTCACCTGTCATTACTCTAAGAAGAGCTGGAGGAACACTGGAAGTCCATTTCCCAGTTCAGGCCACTGTGTTTCTGCTTCTTTCTACTTAAAAGAATCCTCCTGTCTGTGAAATCTTGTTCCCCTGAAATGCACTGTGTCACCTTTAGCATCCTTTCACTGCAAAAAACAAGTTTCCCGAATTCGGAATGGAAGCTGTTGAATTACTGGCGGTTCTGACCAGTACCTCAGAGACTTCAGACTCAAACTTCAGTTACCTCTCCAGTTACTGTAGAGCAACTTCTGTGAATAAAGCCTCTGTTTGTATGCATCTTTAATGTTTTCACTTGCACAGCTCATAGGGTGTTTGCTACGCCCTTTGTTTCTCATATGAGCCTGTTTGTCACTTGCCATACTTCAAAAAAGATGTGGTTGATCCTGATGAGTTACGATAGAGATGCCCTTGAATTTTGACCCGAACAATGAATTTATTTCCCCGGTTTTTACTGCATATTGCTTCTCTTGCCTACAAAGAAAAAAAATATTCTTTTTTTTCTGATAGCAATCATAAACCCCAGCATTGTATGTATGCTCACATCTGTGTCCAAACTTTATTTTCTGTTCAGAGCTACATCCTGAATACTGGAGGATGCTAATTTCTTTATCAACTTAACTGCCTCTTTCTTCTTACCATTCAAGTGTATGAGGGTGAAAAACAAAAATCCAGGCAAGCCCAGTTTTTGCCAGATGGAGAAACAGCTACATAAATTGGTTTTCTGTTACAGTTCTTTTTTGTATCTCTCGTAACTTTGGCAGAAGAGGGCTTTGAGACAGTGAGCAAGGCAGGGAAGGGAAGGTACTCCCCAGTTGAATGCAGCAGGTAGTTGTCAGCGCTCACAGATCTGGTTCTGCCACGCAGTTACATAAATTATCCATCTCTCTTACAACCTAGTAATAAAGGAGCTGATTTCTTCTTGGCTTGCTGAAGAAAATCTCAGAGATGGTTTTGAAGTGATAATACAGTGTGTTTGCTCAAGAGCAAGTTCCTTGTAAATGGAATGCATAAAGCGCAGCAATAGAACTTGAGAAAGGAGCGTGCAAGACAAATGGGCCGGCAATGTTAAAAGAGTGAAAGGGCCTGATACCAGCAGCTTCTTCCTGAAGCAGATTATTGTAAAATGTTTTCCACAGTGTAAATTAGTCATAATATTTTTTGAAGTATTTGCTGTGAAATGTATTCTTAGTTGCTATTTTAATGATTGAGTGGAAATGAAGGCCTTGTAGACTAATTGCAAACCAAAATAACTAGAACTCAAGTACAGAGTGGAAGGCAAGATCAACCAAGCTTGAAAAAGCAGTTTAAGGTAGCTCAGAAATCCTTCAGTGAACTGTGTGGTCACAGACGGTAAGGTTAGCCGAGAGCCTGTAACAAATCGTAGCATTTTTTGTTAGCATCAGTCTTACTGTAAGTATAAATGCACTCCTTTAATCTGAGTTCTGAATCCTTTAAATATCCCAGTCCATTTGGCACGTTCTGCTTTGCAGAAATATAAAGGGAGGGGGCAAAACCCCAACTGTTAGTTTGGTTACTGCTTGTATGTTTGAGATTTGTTCTGGAGAATTCAGCCATATCCACTGACACCAGCCAGACACTGGTGCTGTATTGATGCCAAGAGCAGCACAGATCCTGGAGGACTTGCTCCTCTCTGATGCCTCTCCTTCTCGCTCTGTTAGAGGGAATGGAGACCTTACCATTTAAGCTATCACCGCACTCTAAACACTGGCCATAATGCTGATAATTTGCCCAGTAGCAGCGCAAATACCACCTTAAACAACTCCGTCAGTCCAAAGGTAAAATGCTGTCATAACTCCAGCAAGTGAAGAAGATCTGTTGGTAGCTAGGGATTACTTTGCAGAATAGACATGGAGACTGAAACAGCAGAATAGGCAGAGGATATCATCATCTGTTTCTCTGCTTAAAAAGTAATCCTGTTCCACTATGGGAACAAACATCCCAGTCTCGATACAAGTAAAAGGAGGCTTTTGTTAGGGTTTGTGGGCACATTTGGAATTGTGACAACTCGTCTTTTCTCCCGTCCCCTGAGGGCTCATCCGTGCTTGCAGCTGTGGGTCATTTGGATTGAGTTGTGGTCCGTGACCACAACCGTCACAAGCTGCGTGCCTTCTGGTTACAGGCATCTGGCATTCTCAGCCAAGTCCTTGCTGCCATCAGAGATAGGCCAGTATTGAAAGCTGTTCCAGCGTTAGTACCCTCATAGATTTGGCAGACTCAAAACTAGTTACTGTAGGAAGGGTCTCTTGTCTTCGTTGTCTAACACCAAATAAATGCCAGATTGAATGGGAGTAAACCAGACCTGACAGGCAATATCCAATCCAAAAATCAAGAAACTGCTTTACATTAGGTTTGGGACTAAAATAGCAGCCGAGAATAGAGAAGTATATTTTGCTTTATTTGGTTTTGGTTTAATTTTGCTTCATATATCAAATTCCTTATAGAAAGAAGTAAACTTACCATTTCTCTGAACGTAATAGAAATGGGATTGAGCTCTTACATCCCATCCCAAAGGTGGAAGAAAGTCTTTGTCCTCTTCTAGTCCTGAGGGAGTCAAACAAACATAGACACCACTGCAGTCTGCCTGCATCGTTCACCCTCTGGAAATTCAGAACTAGTTCGTAACATTTAACTTGAAGGTCTCAGACACCCTGCTGAGGTGCGCTCTCAGTGTGCAGTTACCAGTACCAGGTGCTGCTTATCAGGCCCATGGGGGCATCGAGAATTTTTTAACAAGTACCTCGCTGTCCTTATAACACTGATAAGAGCTTAAAGTTTGCTTTTATGTAGATGGCTGGCTGAGAAGGCACCAATCTTAATTGACAAAATAGTGCCTGAATTTGTCTTAATCAGTCAGTTTACCCATGTTGTTAAAGTTTCCCATCTCTAAAGAACTTGTGCTTTGTATTTTGATCCTGTATCAATAAGCTTAATTCCTTCACGTTGTTCTCATATGTTTGTAGTGAAAGGAGAATTCTCGAAATTCCATAGTGCTTTCTCAGAGAGATTACATAGTTGAATTATTTAGTGTATTGGTACACACCGTACGTTTTGGATTGTCATTGGAGTTGTCAAGCAACATTTTTGGTCTGCTTCAAAAAGATTCCAGTATTCACAATCTGTGAAACGGCCGCATGTATCCATCTGTTCATTTTTATTATGCATCGTTTGTTGAACTTGGTGCTAGCTCAGTGTCAAAGTTGAGAGAGCAATAGTTTTGAGGCATACAACTATTCCTCACC